>JASJUZ010000228.1:0-501789 GCA_037159825.1 Tupiocoris notatus | reverse complement strand
ACTTACTGAGTAACTGTTATTCGTTTCCCTAAAACTTCGAGCCAGACATTAAAAAAAAAATTACCCGAGAGCAGCGTGTGCGCGAATTTAGCTGTAATACAACGTAAAAAGGATACTGAAGGATAAAAGAAGACAATACTAAAAACGGTTGCGTTGAGGTCTGTCATCGATCCCGTCAAGATGTCGCCAGACTTGCTCCCCGAACTCCCGTCCTCATTTCTCGTGATACTTCACCAACAAAGGATCAAAACGATTGCCCTTTTTAGGTCATTTTCAAAAGACACATTACAAAAATGAAAATAGGCTACACTAGCGAAAACGCAGTTCAACCATGCAATTTGTTTCAGTTTTTGATGTAACAACGAACCCGACGAAATTTCAGTATTTTCCTTCAATGGTGCAACAAAAAATGGTTATAGAAACGGATTTTAAAATAACGTTACAATTATATAAATCGTTCAAAAATCGGAAATTTTTTCCATTTTTCCACTCGCTACAGTTTTTCCAATTACAGAGTTAACGTTTCACGCTCTGCTACCACAATACTAAATTAATGGACCGTATTAACCCTTACCCAGACGAAAACGGACGAAATTGAATATCTCCAGTTCATCATGATGAGACATTTCACATGTTTTTCGATCCGTTTTCACTGCAAATCCATACGTAACAAAATAAATTTAAGTAAAAATAAAATAACATTAAGAAAAAAGAAATAGCATAGAAGATAAATATTAAAAAACTGAATATAGTAAGTAACAAAAATATAAATAAATAATATATTAGTAAAATTATTATAAATAATAAGACATTTAAAAAAGAAATTATTACAAGAAAAAGAAAGTTTATATAAGATAAATATAAAAAATTAAATATAGTAACATACATATAAAAATAATAACATATTAATAAAATTATTATAAATAAATATTAAGACATTCAAAAAAGAAATTATTATAAGAAAAAGAAAGATTTCATGAGATAAAGGGTAATAACTTAATTCCCAAAAAGGGGTCACTTAGATTGGGGCTGAGAAAGAGGAATTGTCGGAAAATCGGGATGAAAAAACCTCCAACCAAAGCTAAGATTATACCGTGGAGAACTAAGATTCATCACCGAAGTGACGAGGTGGACCTCAGTTTAAATTTTATTCCTCCTCAGCTCAATATTTTCAACCAACTACCTAGGACAAAAAATATAAAAACCAGGTGTTAGGGTTATACGAGGGTGCGGTGCATAACAGACACCTTTGCTAAGAATACAATACCCTAATCATGTTATACCGCCGGCCTTTGCCAAACAATAAAGAAAAAGTTTATTTTATTTTTTAGTTTCTTTCGGTATCTAAAAAAAATCTTTTCAAAAACTTGGACATTTAACCTACTAAGTACAGTTGGTTGAATGAAATACTCTCTCCCAAACGGCGCAGTAGCGGAGTCAATAAAAAATATAAGACAATAAAATAATATACGACCCTACGATATTTGCAGCGTTTTCCTCGTTTTTCCCTTCTTGTCTCCGCGTAGGAATACAACGGGCGGAGCTTAATGACTTAGCAAATATTTTCCCTTAATGTATAAAATACGGGTGGAAATTATGTTGAATGTTGATTATGTTTTCCCAAGCGTCTTCTAATCTAGGTCACCGCGTACGTTCTCCTTTAGAGTCAGTCGCTTCTTGAATCGGTTGAAAAATAAATTTTCCGAAACAGGAAGAGCGATTTAGTTGAACTAGTTGTTCTTCGTCGTGCGAAGACAAGTTCAGTCGAGAGCTGCAGGAAAGGCTCCTCGCTGTCTCAGAACCACAATAATTCTCCTTCAGTCCTCCCGCTGGGAGGTAAGTAAAAGACAAGGGCAGGGCGTAATTTATTCTCGACGGCCTCTCATTTTATATTTGCCCCAATCCTTTCTTGGACAACTACATTTCCTCCAAGTGGGACAGATTGTTGTTTAAACTTCAAATCAGATTTTGATCGTTCATTTCTGATGTAGAAATGTGCGCGATTTTTCATTCGTTAACAAAGGTTTTTTTATGAGGACAAGTGAGAATGAACTGAGAGCTTCAGTGTTGCAATACATTGAAATTGATTGAATAGAGTCATTTGTATAATTCCTGATGACAAAAAGACTTACATCATTTTCTGGTAGCAGAGCGTGTAAGGCTTATTTTGTTAACAGAATATATTTACATTTATTATCAACTTCTTTATTGATCGTTTATAGAGCCCCAGGAGCGACTGGTTGATGAAATTTAAGAAATAAATAAATAAAACTTATTCGAAAATTTAAGAGAAAAAACTGAATATTCAGAAAAAATACACAAAAAATTAAAAAAATTAAAATATAAAAAATGCTTTGGTACATTATATTTTCGCTGTCGATGGCATGATTCGTCTTCTACCTCGACAGTCACTACACAGCCTCATTTACTTACACGGATAGATCGGATCTTAGAGTTGACCCGACTCGAGCTGATACGCTTTCCTAGCAACCTCTTCCGCTCTTTTCCACGCCTTCGATACAAGTATCAAGGCTCAACCGCCTAGATTCGACCGGGAAAGGTTGAGCGAGAAAAGAATAAAAACCCCCTGTTTTGTAAACATGAAAGGTCGACGCGTCACTCTAGAAAAGGGTATTTTGGTTCCTTAACATTTTGATCGAGGCGACTCGATGGCCCTTTATGGGAGGGTTAACTGTATTCGTGTGGGTCGAATAAAACCCTCTTGTAGAATGTTTAAAACGCGAAATCGAAACTGCAACGGAAAAAGAAGTTGGCGAATTTTTCTGATTACAGTTCAAATCTCAGAAAGCGCTAAAACGGTTAAAAGGGGTTTATTACTTTTTGTTGTTTTAGCCGATTTTCGACGCCGGTGATTTCTCTCTTCTTCTTATTATTATTTGATCCTATGATATTATTATTATATTATTACTATTATATTAATATAATTATATTTTTATATTATATTTTATATTTTTATATTATTTGATCCTATGATGAGCTTGTTAAGGTCGTAGTTCTGCTTCTTAGCTCGATTGTTTTGTTTCTATTTATAAAAATTATATTTCTTCAAATTGTTTACGATTATTGTGAAGGTTTTAGGTATTTTGCATGTTGTTTGATCGAGTATGGAGAGGTTTTTGGATGTCACTTGTCTATTTGTCAAAATGTGTTAGCTGTTAAAATGTAATATTTATTCGTAATTATGTAAAGGGATTTCTTCCGTGTACTGTTGAAATAAATAAATAAATAAAAAGCTATATGGCTCATTTTTTCCTCTACTTCTTATTTCATCCTGATAAGCTAAATGTCTCACGAGTATTTTCAGCTTCGAAGGGATTTTTTCAGGATAGGAAAAAATCTTCTCAGGAAAAAAGAAAATTAGATCACACATTTTTATATCTTCAGTCATTCGAATAGGTAATTGATTTAATTTATCGAAAATTGGAGGCGCAAAATTGGATGACTTAGATGTCTTTTGGTATTTTGATAGTTATATTAGGCAAACATTGTTCTTCATTAGTAAAGATGAGCATCATCTATTCCCGTCGGAAACGCCGCGGTGATTCCCATTCATCCATGACCGGGATATCGTATAGTAATTACGTAATGGATTAATGAGGTATTCGAATCGACTGATCAATACATCCAGTTCGACTCGTCGGACATGGGAGTAATCTCGGAAATTGAAGGTACAATAATACGAGGGAGCATGTCGCGAGAACGTGTATCTCGTCACAAGGGCAAGAGAGGTAATACGGCTAATAACAGACGTGGCTAACCATGACCCGAACAACGGTCAAGCGACGTTGATATGTGAACCGAGGAAGATTAAAAGGAAAATACGTTCGAAATTCGCTTTTCATTCAGTCGACGGATATTTTCCAGTTTTCCTTGAATAATTGCATTTCGGATAGAGACGTCTAATGAAAATACTAATATAGTAATAGCGCGTGAAAAATCGACAAAAAGGGCAAACGTAACTTAAATATTTGAAAAATAAATAAATAAAACAAAAAATAAAATTTGAAAAGATAAAATATTTAAAAAATGAAACTATAAATTCGGGTCAGTTAAACAGCTTAGTGCGATCCAATTGAAACCTTTGGAATATGGATTGAAGTATTTTCGACGCAGTTACATATTGAAACGAAAACGTGGCTGATATTCGAACAGTACTAACACAACGTCCCGTATCCAATCAATTGGGCCTTACCCCATGGGAGCTAATACGTTGCATAACTCACAGGAAGTCTCATGGTCCCATGCTTCGAATCGATCACTCCAAAAGCCACCTCAGGGAAGATAATACTCTTCATACTATATTTTCGCAGCGATAGTAAAAATATGAAGTGCTTCACGATAGAATCGATCACGAAGACGAGACATTTTTCCACCCATGAGATATGTAGTAACAAAATGCAAAAAATTCGAATAGATAAGTGAAAATACAAAAAAAAAAGGTTTTTCCAACAGCGAAGATACAAAAAATTGTTCAACACCGGAACATTTAACCTTGGTAATTCAGGTGGACACGCAGTACTTCCGCCGTAAATGCGTTCGAACTCGCCGTTATTTTCAATCGGTCGCCAAAAAAAAACCTACTGAACTGTTTTCGTTTCGATATTTTTACCCAAAGGCGAGAGCACGAGGGGGATTTAAATCTTCAGCTACGAAGGCGCCAGACGGTCGGCTCTTTATGTATTCCGTAAGCCTGCCACTCGGAACCGAAAAAATACACAGAGCGAAATCAGAACGTCCGAATAAAACGCACTCGGCGCGCGTCGGGTTTCCGAATTCAGAATAAGAGTCAATTAAGGGCGATGAATTCGGAATCGAGAACGAAACAGGTCTAGACAACAATTACCTATTGATTTTTTCGCATTATATAATGATTAAAATTTTATTTTTTTAGAAAACTTTTTTATATTATTTTTATTTAAAAAAAAAAAATTATATTTATAAGATACGTCCATGAAGGATAATATCATTCAATCGCTCTTGGCAGAGTAGGTACTTACCGATCAGTAAAAAAAAATCCCCAAAAAAGCTCTGGTGGTCTACTAACAAACTTTCGAAAGGTTTCGCGGTGTAACTCAATAGTGGGAATTCTGCAGCAAGGATAACCTTATACAATACTGACTCCACAGCAGGAAGTCACACTAGAATTGTAAATAAGGGTTAGCGAGGGTGAGCTCCATGTGCCAACTATTATCAGAGTAGCTTCTTTCAATTTCAACAGCCAAAAGTCTCAGATTAATAAAATCAATAAAGAGCGGAATTGTAAGCGTCATGCTATACGAATTCGGAGTATGAGTATGAGCACCATTAGGGCAAGGCATCTTGAAATAAACTGGCGACGAGGGGTTAATTTGAAAAATCCGCCCTCTTCATGGAGAAGTGCCTCAAAAGTGCGATTCTTCGTCGCGCCGGGAGCAAATGGAGAGAAATAGCCTCAGGTGGCAACCGGAGCGAAACGTGGTGCTCCGTTTCAGCCTCAGAAGAAAACCTCTAATGAAACTAGGGAGCCCTGTTAACGAAACTGCGTTTCCTGCCCACCACATGTATGAAAATCAACCCACGAGCTACCAACACACGCGCGTTTTACAAAAGCCGAAGAAAATTTTTCCACGTCGACCATTCTCTCGAGCTAAGTGGTCACGGCTCTCGCTTTTTCGAAGCCTTCATCCGGTGAGGTAAATTGCGTAAATTTTTCCCGGCTTTCTTTGAAAGACAGGAGTTGAAAATGTACTTTCTTCAATAATTCAAAGGGCACAAAATTACAATCAAAGGGCTAGATTAACGTGATTTAGATCGAATTGAGGAAATCTTTCAAGCACCAGTTCTGCAGGGACACATCCGAAGGATGAGCAAATGAGGCCACATTGAGAGTGAATGAATCACATAAAATACTTCCATAGTACAACAACACAAAATAACAACAAAAAAAAAAAAAACACACACACACACACACACAAATTAACAACAAATACTAACAAAAAAAGTAATAAAATAAATAAAACAACACAAATGTACAAAAGAAAACATAAATGAACAACACAGAACAAGATAAAAAAAACACAAATAACAAAAACATACAAATACAGAAACAAACAACCAAACAAAAACATAACACACAAATAACAAAAACATACAAAAACAAAAAACACCCAAACAAAAACAAACCACACAAATAACAAAAACATACAAAAACAGAAACAAACCACACAAAAAAAGCATAAATACACAAAAAAAAAAAAAAAAAAACAGCACAAAACAACAAAATACGAACAAACATCACAGTACAGCAAAAAGAGCCACATTGAGAGTGAATGAATCACATAAAATACTTTCATAGTACAACAACATTTAAAAAAAACGAAAAATAAGAAAAACAAAAAACACACACACACAAATTAACAACAAATACTAATAAAAAAAAAAAATAAAACAACACAAATGTACAAAAGAAAACATAAATGAACAACACAGAACAATAAGAATAACAAAAAAAAACACAAATAACAAAAACATAAAAATACAGAAACAAACACCCAAACAAAAACAAACCACACAAAAATAAAACAACACACGAACAAAAAAAAAACAGAACAAACAACACAAAGAAAAAAAATACATACACAAAAAACAGCACAAAACAACAAAAAAAATAAGAACAAACATCACAGTACAGAAAAAAGAAAAAACACCGAAAACAACAAGCAACGCAAAATAGCAAAAACTACAAGACTAAACTAAAAAAAATTAATAAACACAGTAAACTACAAATAAAACAGTACAGCAAAAAAAAAAGTACACAAAACAAGAAAAACACAAATAAACAACACAAAAAAAATCAAACAAACAACAAAACCGTTCTCAAACAACACAAAACTACATCGCAGTACTTCAAAAACAAAAAACAACAAAGCAACACAAAACAGACAAAAATATGCAAAACAACAAAAACTACAAGCAATAAAAAAACTATAAACTAAAAATAACACACTACAGCAAAACCAAATAAATGAGGCAAAACAAGAAAAACACAAACAACACACGAAAAAAAAAACAACAAAACCGTTCTCGAACAACACAAAACTACAAAAACCTCAAACAATAAAATAAACATAAAACACTCAAAATGACAAAAATCAAACAACACGCACAAAGAATTGAAAACAGCATCATACTTCATTAATATGTTATTGACGAAGACAAGCGAAAATTTTTTCTTAGATAAGGTTGTAAACTATAAAATAGATTTGTTCATGAGGCTTTTCGTTAATTCATATACAGCGGAAAAATGACGTTTTAGCGCAAGTTCAAAAGTTTCGTCGAACCGAATGTTAAATCGTCGGCTTTTATAAACAAGGAGTGAGTTTTTTTTATCGCACCAACGGAACTGCATAATAAAAGCTGAAACCGGATAATTCCTCATAGAGTTCGAGCTTTTAAGCGTTGAAGTTTTGATATTCGACCGCGAAAAAAAAATTTATTTTCAACGCGAAAAAATGGTTACAATATTGTGAAATATGTGAGAAATTGATTATGCGTGACTTTATCCGGTAGAATGATAATTTCGAGTTTTTATAAGACAAACTTGACGATTATCGAGGTTTAAAACAATTCAATCGCAAGCCGCCATCATGAAGCTATTTGTTAGATCGAAACCGTAATCTGTTACGGAAATGTGGAACACTGCGGCGTCACCAGGTGCAATTCGAAAGCTGCACTTAGGAAACAGTATTGAATGGCGACGTTTAATTGAAACACGTTTCAGTTGACAAATTGAATTTAATCCGGCGGTCGAAAGCCGTCAAATTCAAACGCGCCCAATTCGGAATTGTTGCTCCGATTGAATATTCCGTCGACAGCTGAATAGTTAATTTGCAATAGTTTTTGATCGAGATGAAAATTAACTATAAGAAAAGGAAAATCATTTTCGAACTTGCAACGGCCGATTTTATTTATTTATTTTTTTCATTTATTTATTTAATTTTTTTAGCCAGAAAGTTACTCTAATTTTACGTGTATTTCGAAGGCGAAAGGGCGAAAATTCACATTTTCCAATCTTATCGGGAAAGTTAGGTATTAACTTTAACGGATTTTAAAACGCCAAAAACGAACGAATCGATAGAATCAATTGTTCCCGCATTATTGCAACTTTATTGAAAGAAATATTTTCGAAAATAACTCAAAAAAATATTTGTCCTAGGCAACGGCAATGTTTTTATTTTTATTTTCAATAAAAAGAACAAATTGAGGGAAGAGAGCGAAAATAATCGTCGAACAACCTTTAATCAAAATTTCACTAAGATGTTTTCATAATACCGCTTTTACAAAAATTTATCTCCAGAGAACTTTATTTCTAGGAAAAACGGAGGGCGGAAAAAATTGGAAGCAACATTGCGAATAGGTCGTCGAAGAAAGAAAAGAAAATCTTCTTCGCAACGAAGGTGTTCGATGGGTGATATATTACAAAAGCTCGAATCGCCCTCTTCCGGAATCATATTATCCTAAGGCAGGGAACGACGGATCGCGCACAACTTACTCGAGCTCGTACTTTCCCAACCGTCAAGGCTCTCGCGAATCTTTTATACATTACCGATTTATTTTCCCTTCAAACCGTTAAAGATTGTTGAAAGGTGCGAAGGATATTCGAGAAAATCTTCAAGCGCTTTACCGCAGTTTCAGTTTCGCTCCGAAAGCTCTGCACGAGTGTAATGGCCTTCGGGGAGCCATTAGGAATCCTTCCTGTCAATCTGAAGAAACTGGTGGGATTTTCTCGCAAAGCAATCGATGCGTTCGAAGGAAAAATTCGCAGACCGCTTAAGAGTCAGTCGCTACGCAGGTAAACGGTCGGTGAGTCAATTAAAGTCAAACAGATGGTCTCAATTCGCTCGAGTATTACAATCTAAAATTGGCGAGCCTTTTCATTCAGATAAATGATTTTCGTTGTTTAATGATTCATAATTTGGACGCTGTATCATCAGTAACTACAAGAATAATTTTAAAAAGATCTAGGTTCACGTGTCGAATAATTAGATAAAAGTCAGAACTAACCAGGTATCGATGTTGCCAAGTGTCTTCCTTGAAATCCCTCTGGACTGAATATTCTCCGAATTAAAGGATAAATCCCCCGGAAAAATCCCCAAACCCAGCATTCCATCAGTATGATTCGATTCGCATTTTCAGCCATCGTTGGGAAGCTTTTGTTGAGTACATTCAATCAAAAGATTTTTTTCTCAACGAGGTTGGGAAAGGTGCTCGAAAAAAAATATCAAAAAGTAAAAAATTCGTATCACGTTTTTCAATACCTACATTTTATTTTCTTACACACCATAACAGCAATTCGAACACAAGTTCCAGCTAGGCCAGATAAACTATAAACAAAATAACATGAAAAAAGAAAAGTGAATAAAATCGAGCAATTTTACTAGACTCTCTCAAAATCAAAAGTTTCTCTGGATCTGAGACCCTAATTAGTGGTGGGATTCGATTTTAAAAAAATTATAGCACTCCTAGATAGCTACCCTTTCAAATAAAAAAATCAACCCGATCGGACTTACAGCCAGCGGACAACACACAAAAAATAAAAATTAAAAAATGGTTAATTTTTATTTCATAAAAATATAAACATTGTTCGGGAGTTGTGAGGTGGAGAATAAACCAGCACAGGCTGTGGACCCTGCGGGTCACGTCGCCCTGAGGATGCCCGAACGGGCGAAAGTGCTCGGCCAGCCAATAAAGAATTGGAGAATGGGTCGCCTGGTTTTTCTCCCCCTCACAACCCACGGATATAAAGAAATGAGAAGGAAAAGATAAACATTGTTGGATGAACAACGCTGGATAGAGTTAACTGCGATCTGATTGGTCGAACTAGGTAGCGGAGGGGGACGCAACGTTCGCTTACATCCAATCACATTGCGGCCCTCAATTTCCGTTGCAATGTGAAAGGAGCGTCGCAATCGAAAAATCCCAGTACATCCGAGATTCGGAAGGCGATTTCGGTTGGAAAACCCGGAAAGGAAAACGATGAGAGGGTCGGAAACTGCGGTTTAAAATTTGTTAAGTTTCAAAACAAGCCCCGAAGGCTCGGAGTAGCGGTGGCCTTCTAATTGAGGGAATATCTTCTCGAGGGATGGGAGTTTGTCGGTTCGCGGTCGCGAGGGTTTGCCATGTTCTGCTTCGGAGGGAAAGGGAATAAAGATTTTAATATTGCAAGACGGCTTATCCCGGTTGAG
The DNA here is from genome assembly GCA_037159825.1 of Tupiocoris notatus. Taxonomy (NCBI): domain Eukaryota; kingdom Metazoa; phylum Arthropoda; class Insecta; order Hemiptera; family Miridae; genus Tupiocoris; species Tupiocoris notatus. Next base: position 491,545 of record JASJUZ010000228.1, on the reverse strand, counting down.
ATTGCCTGAAGCGGAAGACGATCTTTACAATAATACGGAGTATGGCCGAATCCTCGCGGAATTAACATCGCACTCTGGAGAATGCAATGAAAAAAAAAGATATGATATATATAATAAGTAATGATAATACGAATAATAGTAACAGTATGAATAACGATAATATACTACTACTACTAATAATAAAGTAATAATGATTCGTCATAATAATAATAATGATAACAATAATAAGTCGAAATAAGTATTACGAATTTTACGAGGAGGATCTGAAAAAACTTTGCTCACGCTTTTTCAAGTGTATTGGAAAAAATGGCAACCATGTGGAAAAATAGTTAAGACGTGTAGCTTTCCAAATGTATAATTTTTTTTAATGAAAAAATTGGCATCATTTTTTCTAAATAAATAAAAGCATACCTAGTTTTGAGACGCCCCTATAGTAAGACAATATACAGGATACGATATAAAAGCTATAATAAGATAAGAAAATAACTAATAATAATAATAATAATTGGTAGTTTGATAAGATAATTCCATGAAAGTATAGTACAATAATGAAGATCATAATTTACAATTATACGGGTTATGGCCGAAACCTGAATTCACTTCGCACTCAAGAGAAAGCGATGAAAATTGAGCGAACTAAACGAAACCGTATACGGTTAAGTACTACTAAAAAAATACTGAAAAAACCCAACTGAAAAACCCCCTGAAAAACCTACTGAAAAATTGGTTTCTGTAGATCTCACAGTAATTCCATTCTTGGGTCAGCAAGCTGGAAAATTGCATCAGGGCAATATTTCAAGATAGTACTACAGCTCATAATCTCCTACGAAGTAATCAATTAAGCTTTGAGTTCACAACATGGAAGCTTGTTGATCGTAATAACACAAAAGGTCTAATTTTATAAAAGGCATGTTTTTTGCACAGCTCTAAGTCAAGCAAAATAAAAAATAATTGCTCCTCACTCAAGAATAATTTTAACAATTTTTATTATTTTTTCAAATTAATTTTATTTTATATATTTATTATTATTTATATTTTATTTTATATTTATATTTATAGTTATTTTTTTCGAGGCTGTAGGTCAGAGGGATTAAGCTACGGTGCTTTGTTGCTGTGACAAATTGAATGAAATATTATCAATTCACCCTTCAGCTAAATTAACTTTTTTCCTCAGCATTCGTACGTTCTTAGCATTCTATCAATGGAGCGTGAATAATAAAACAATCGCTTCCTTTTCAAACTGACGTACGTCAACTGTATCCTCGTTACGTGGAAACTTCGTCCCAAGAATGATGGAACTTTTTGAACACTAGAAAAGCCTTCTGTTGTTCCATAAAAAAGGAGAAAAAAAAGTTCGCGGTCCCCGGGGCCGGCGCTCGGCGGATTTTGACGTTGAAGGTTTAATGGCGTTCCCGTGTGGGTGTCAGTCAACCGCCGTGATTAAATATTAGTTCTCACCCCCGCAATCGCGATTCCCTTGCCAATTCATACAGTAAGCACTACGATATGAGATCGTTCCCAGCTCGGGGCAAAGTGCAATCGAAATACATAGTAAATATCGTCAACGACGCACACATTCGTCCAAACTGGTTCAATCTCGTCCGTCGTCCCGTTGAAACTGACTGTTTTGTACCGAGGGAGAGGAGAATAATTTCCTCCGAAGTGAAAAATGTTTATTTTTTTCACGATCAGTGTACGTAAGAATAAATTGATAGCAGAGAGTTGTCGTGAATTGCGTGTTGTTTCAATACTTGAACGTTGGAGTTTTTGTTTTCGTGATTTACTATTCAACTAGGGGCTGAGCGCCCCTGGCGCCCCTCCTCTCGGGCCTTACATATCATTTTGTGGGGTTGTTGTCCCTGTCACAACTATATATATAGTATATAGTATATAATATAGTAGTAGTAGTTCATTATTTGTGTATGGAGAGTGGGAATCTATAGGTATTTTTATAGTAGGTAGTACTTGGTAGTTGCTATAATTTGGTATGTAGTTGGTGGGGATTGTATCGTACTTAGTATCATAAAGTATTGGGTTTTTCAACTGGAGCAAAGTAGGAGCAAAATTAGACATAACAACTGTAAGTTTTCCAAGATTTGAAACTTGCACGGTGGATAACTCAAACAAAAAGTCGTCAATTCAGATGTTTGAATATACCAAAAGATAGGTAATTTAACTGTCCACATTTTCCTAATGTAATGTACCTATCCATTTTTCAACCGTTTTTGCGTTATTCAACAATATTAGTAGACTATACACGAAAAAATGACATTTTTCAACTTCAACCGTTCTTTTCATCTATTTAGTGCGAAAGAAACAAAGAATGAACCGTATATTATTGATATACACATCATCAACTATCATTATGCTGAATTTGAGCTAAATCTATTTCAAAAAAATTTTCACGAAAAATCCAAGGGGTCCCCCTGCGATTTTTTTCAACCGATCAGTTAACGATTTTTTACTCCTCTCTCGATACAGATAAAAATCTGAAATTTTCAGGAAAGTTGTGTCTTACCACGATGTATTTTTGTGATTTTTTTTATTTCTCGGAAAAATCTGCAAGTGGTCCAAAAAAATCGGTTTTTGAAAGCTCAAAAATTGACCTTTAACCGTGCTTTTCGGGGTCAAAATTCACGAGAATCAATTGTTTTATTATGCAGGAGTCTTCATTCGAACCCCTTACACACGTACGTAGCAAAAAATTTGGCGAAATAAATTTAAACAGAGCCTCAGAAATTATTTTCCGTAAATCGACTTTTTCACCGGCCGTATTTTCGAGCTCCGCTGGCATCGGTAAGGGTGAAAAATTAAATTTTCGTTTTAAAGCTATTCTCATAGGAAATTTAACGCTGAATCCGAATCCGTCGTCAAAACGACCGAAATGTGACGGAAACTTTTAGTTTTTCCCGTTATAGTGCTGCACCGTTCCCACGTTTTACATCTTTGAAATTCCGTTGAAAACTTACAGTACTGTTAAAATTCGATTAATTAATGATTCCTACAGGAAATTAGACGTAGAATTCGAATTTAAAGTGAAAACAATCAAAATCGAACGATTAATAATATTTTTTTGAATTTTTTTCGATTTTCATACTTTTGAAGTTTCAACTTTGGAATTTTTTTTCGTCACGTTCCCGAAATGAGACAGATTAGGTGCTGAGGAAGAAAATGAAGGGAATTTAATGTAGAATCCATGAAAAATAAGAAAACGGCTAGTTATTCAATAATAAACCATTGTAATCGCCCAAAAAAAAAAAAAAATTCCACACTCCCCTTCAAAATTTGATGTTTTACGTTTTCAAGGCATGTAAAATCCGAATATCTAATAGAAAAAATTCTGTCCGTCCGCGTCAACACTTTTCTGACGAAACTATAGAAGCTAAATTCTTGAAATTTTCACCAAAAATCAATCTTGGCCTGACAATGGCTCAATTCTTCAGCCAAATCGCTCGCTCAATTTTAAGGGTATTTTTTAGGGGAAAAAATTTGTATTTCCTAACGCTTTTTAAACAAAGGTTTATTTGGTATCAATTTCTATAGATTGCTGGAAGCTTAATCGAATGATACCATTGTGGGGTCGATAGCTTTTTGGTTCTTGAGTTATCGCAGCTTTTGTGTCGAATTCGAGAGATTTTCAGACGTTTAACATGATGGTATAATTCGAGAGTTCTTGGAGCTATAAAAATCGTTGTATAATCTTTGGAATGTTCGTCAAACATTCTCTCCAACTGTACTATTAGGAAGAAATTTAGCATTCAATTTAGAAATTAAGAAAAACAAAAATGATTCAAATTCTGTTGTTCGGTGGGAACGTTCACAAATTTTCGGAATAATTACTATCACTAATGGATAATCTTATTAAATTATTATTGAAGCAAAGGGATAATGAACCTCTGCATAATCATTTGCAGCGTTTATAGTTTTGTCATGAAAATTTTGACGGCGTTGGGCGGATGGACAGAATTTTTTCTATTGGATAATCGGATTCTACACGCCTTGAAACGTAAAACATCAAATTTTGGGCCATTTGTTAGATACCGCACGTTAACCGATAATTTTCTCCATTAAAATAATGATAGTAGTTAATAATTATCTCCCCCGCAAGAGTATAATGCAATGCAATGTTTTACACAGCGACCATTTATATTAAAATGTCGAAACGTTGAAAAAGTCAATTCAATATTCTGTATATTGAATCGGTTTACATTTAATACAAGGCGTTATTCCGTGTCCCTCGAGCGAAACATCTCGCTAGAACGATGTGACAAAATTCATCAACCGAAAGCGCGCGCCATAAAAACGGTTGTCACTCCGAGTAACCGTTTATGTCGGGATCGTGTTAACCGCAGGAAATCCCTGCCGCGAGTTGAAGACTCGCCGAAACGCCGAAATCGATAAACTCGTCACGACGAGCATTATGAACAACACGCGAAGTGGCCGACTTGACAGATTTCACTCGGCCTCGTTTATCGTACAGAGGTTCGTGTTCGTTGAAAATTGTCGAAAATAGAGAGAAATTCTTATCGTTAGATTTCCCACGGAAACAAACGCCGTGCAAAACTTGCCGGGTATTAGTTTGATAACATTTTTCCTATTCGATGGAAGTCTTTATTTATTTGACGACGTATTTTATTCATTCCTTTTCGAAACGAGTAAATTTCAATTATTATTTTTATTATAACTCTCCCGCTATTATTTATATTCATATTATTATTATTATTTTCCGTTTATTTTTGCTGTTTGTCTTCTTACTATTATTATCACTGTCACTGTCAGTACCGCTATCTTTTCCATTATTATCATCATAATCATAATCGTAGTCATAAGTCATTGTCATTGTGGTCGTAATTATCACTATCTAGTTGTCTTCAATTATTATATTATTGTTTTTATATTTGTATTGTTCATAATAGTTTTTTTTTTGTTATTAATGTTATTTGTATTTTAAACTATTGATATTATTTTTTCGAATTTCACATTCTTCATGTCGATGTTCAAAAAGTGAAAAAAAAAGACAGAGAATTCCTATTTTTCTGGCAACATTCATCAAGTCACTTTCATTATCCATTCCAGACGAACCTGAATCTAAAACTGTCATTATGAATTTTATTCAAAACAATAAATACACTGCCCGTTGAAAAAAAAATCAAAATCATTAGCGAAATAATCATGCAGTTATTTATTATCATACTCTACTGGTAAAAATATATTCAACTATATTGGAAAACATGATTCGCTCATACGTAAGTTTAGGAAAATGCTTGATCCTCGTACTATTTTCTATTCTCGCTGTATGTAGAGAACGTTATTTTTTTCCGAGCGAAAAACTCCCGACAGGAAAAGGAAAATAAAGAAAAACGACGTATTAGTATTAATGGAGCGAGGTTGAAAGCTGATTTATCATTTGTCGCGAACAGGTGGACATTCGGGAATCTCGGCGGGATTTCGCCGAGCGAAAATGGAAGTATCAAAACTGCTAAATTAAAATCGCTAGACACCGATGCTTGCGATTTTTACCCGGAATTATACACGATTATACCGGTAAATTCAACGGTAGAAAACGGGCAAATGACTCTTGAAAGTTGGATTTGCTAATGCGGAAGTTAACGCGAACGTCCGCCAGACGGAGCGATAAAAACTTTTCCGTTCCAACTCGAAGATAACAAATCTTCGCTTCTGAACAAAACCGGCAAATTGAGGTTGTAATAAGCGCTGAATGCGAATAGTGTGTAATCAGCAGGTGGAACTACGTCATAAGGTCAAAAGGTCACGTGACTTAGTATCGGAAACCACCCACGAAGCCTGAATAATTTTTGACGCATCAAAAAATCATTAACACCTGAATCGTACGGTTTTCTAGGCTTATCGGAATCGTTAATAATTATTAAACAGGCAAGATTTTTACTGCAGCAGTAGACGCCCTCTATGATGACGTCATACTGTTCATAAATAATTTTTGTCCCGGTTTCGATTCAAGTTTTCGAATAGTTTCCTCTCCAATCGAATAGTTTCCTGGTGACACCAGGCGAAATATTTCCGGTAAAATACCTTCCCGAAGTACATGAGGTTGGCAAAGGTGAAAATTGGAAGGAGACGGGGAATTTTCTCGAAGCTTAAAAGCACTTTGCGTACCTTTTTAGCCATCTATTGACTGCGGAAGCGAACGTTTAGTAAGAGGCAAGTTTCGGTAGGCCCCTTGGGAAACTTCTAAGTTGTTCCATTGGCAGTGCTCCTATTCGAACTTCAAAGATTCTCCTGTCATGAACCTCAGGGCCGACACTGGGCTTTTCGCAGGTCGAGCGAGGTTTTTGCCCTTCAAAACAAAAACCTCCCTTAACTGCCAGCTAAAACGCAGGCCAAGCTCGTGCGACTCGACTGATAAACATTGGCTATTGATCACGTGCCAAAGCTCGTTATGCTCATTGAAAACGAGAAGCCATCGAGCTGGAACGAACAGGAAGCATTGAAAAGGATGGAGCCCTAGTGAATTCTGACAACAGAAACGTTAAACTAATGAATGGCTTAGAAGAGCTAGGCGGTAAGCTGTAGCTGCGGTTATGAAAAAACACTGTCGGCTCAGAAGTAACATTCGAGCGATGTAAATTATGTTGAAAGCGGTGCAAAAACTAAAAAAAAATATCAAAAAAATCTTTCTAATGATTCTGCAGAGGTTATTTATGATGCCTTGGTTTCAATATTTCGTTCCAAGAAGGAAATATAATTTCATAGATGAAAATCTTTATCTAGAAAGCCTATTTATTTCCAACGGCTCTTTTCAGGCCCAGAACGCAACAGGAAAAGTGCACGAATCCATAGGTTCGAAAAATATTGAAAAAGAAATTTTATACTATTTTTACAAAATATATACTAAAATATATTTTTCATTTCAACAATTTCGTCAGAAAAATGTGAAAATTTCAATAACTTCCATTAGAAAGCGAATCTAACATCGTGCGCGTTCCTGAGCGATGATAAATAGATAAGTTCTCGCTGAACGAAACGAATCAGCATCGAAACGCTTCCTGAGGATTAATTAGCGCTTTTCGGAGCGAAAGGCTCATCTGCCAAATGGGTCGAGAATTCTACAGCAATAAACGAACGTCAACTCCGTTTAATGAACCGCGTTATCAACAATGACAGTAAATTAACTTCCGACTCAAAGACTGTTTGTTATGAAAATATTATTTTCCACCTAAAAGGTTTTCGGATGATTGAGAATTTTTATGAGGCGCTGCGAATATTTTGCGGCGAACACGCGTCACGAGCAGAGTTTTTTAATTACGTTAAGAGTAAAATAGAATCGAAAATAGATTATAAAATTAACGTAGCAAACAAGGGCTCAATGGACGTATTTCGTTTGGACGCATTTCTACGCAACAGTTTCCCGCGAGGGGTGGAACATTTTTGCGAAAACTTTTCCAAACGAGAAGCGGGCGGTTGGAAATCGAATACGTATATTGTAACCGATATGATGCGCAAGGGTCACGACTGAGGTTGGCAGTTGGAAGCGCCGAGTTCTGCCGGGAGGGTCGGCCGACAACAGAAATAGCAACAGCTTCGGACAGGAAATCGATTTTGGATTTGCTCGAAAACTTTCGGGGTCATTTGATCTTTACAGAATCGGAGCTGAGTATTTAGCAGCTCGACATGATATGGAAAAACGCTGCAAATGATTGTACAGAGGTTTATTATTATTTCGCTTCAATATTGATTTAAGAAGACCATCCATTTGTCATTTTAAATAATCCGAAAATTTGTGAACGTTCCCACCGAAAAACAGATGGTAACTATAGGGGAAAACTCCGTAGCAACTATTGTAATTTTAATCATTTTTATTTTTCTTAATTTCCTAATTAAAAGCTAACCTTATTGCCTAAAAATACAGCTGGAGAGAGTGTTTGACGACCATTCCAATGAGTATAGAACGATTTTTATAGCTCCAAGAACGCTCGAATTATATCCTCATGTCAAATTTCTAAAAATCTCCCAAATTCGGCACAAAAGCTGCGATAACTCGAGAACCAATAAAGCTATCGACCCGGCGATGGTCTCATTAGATTCAGCGTCCAAAAATCTATATAATTTGATACCACGTACACATTTTTCTGAAGAACCTTGGAAAATATGAATTTTCTCCCCCTCAAAACCCCCCAAAAATACCCTTAAAATTGAGATAGCAAGTTGGTTCAAGAATTGGGCCGCCGTAGGACCGAGATTGATTTTTGGTGAAAATTTCAAATTTTTAGCTCTTACAGTTTGGCCGGAAAACTGCTAACGGTGTACGGCGTACGGCGGACGGACAGAAATTTTTTTATTGGATATTCGGATGCTACATGCCTTGAAACGTAAAACATCAAATTTTGAGGGGGGGTTAGAAATTTTTTTTCTTACGCGATTACAATGGTTTATTATTGAATAATAAACCAAAAACGAGAGGAGCCGATAGTTTTAGACCGAACACGCGATATAAGAATTAATGGCGTCGATTTTTATTCCGAATGCGATCATCGTTATTATACATCGAGGAGAATATTTCCAAGTAAAATCGAAATCCTAAAAAAAAGCTGCTGAAAAATGATTGAGTGGTACATAGAAATTATCCCGAACATTCGAGAACGTTTCGGCGAACCAACAGATTGGTAACTATGAGGGAAAATTACTTACCAACTGTGATAATTTTAATTATTTTATATTTTTCAAATCCAAAATTGACTATTTGCCTAAAGGTACAGCTGAAAAGAGTGTTAGTCGACCATTACAACGAGTACAAAACGATTTTCATAGCTCTAGAAAATCTCAAGTGATACCATCACGGCCAATTTCTCGAAAATTCCGCACAAAAGGTGCGATAACTCGAAGACCATTGAAGCTATCGACACTTAAACTGTTTCATTCAATTCGACGTCGAAAACTCTGTATGAATTGATATCAAACACCTATGTTTCAAAAACCTTGGAAAATACAAAATTGGCCGCCTAAAAACCATTAAAAACACCCTCAAAATTAAGCTAGCGATTTGGCTAGAATCGAGGCATCCAAAATTTATTTTCGGTGAAAATGTCAAGAATTTAGCTATTATTGTATCGTCAGAAAAGTATTGACGGCAGACGAACAGCAATTTTTATGACTCACAAATTCAATAATAAACCATTCTAACCAACCAAGAAAAGAATTTTCCGACCTCTTAAAAATTCGATGTTCTATAATGTTATTCTTAGCGACGATTTCCTCGAAGAAACTGCTGTGCCAAACATTAGAGAGCGTTCCAGGCGCTGTCTGTCGGTAAACAACCGAATACTCAAAGGGGTGGTGGTTGCGCGTCAGGTGCGAATAGAAAAGTTGGGTAATCTCTTTTTGGGTAGAATGAACCTGAACGTTGAGTAATCCACGAACTCCACGGCTGCAATTTATGAGACGATGAAGGAACATCTCGTCTGGCACGTTTTGAAGATCGCCCAAGGCAATGCAGTCCACTCTTCGACAATGGTGCAGCCCAACACATCCAATGAGTTGTACTCTCAGGGCGTCGGCTTGATCCAGAAACACGGCGAACTGTTTAAGATCTTCAGCAAACAGCAGACACGTGAAGCTGTAAACCATAACTTCAACGATTTCATTGATGAATATGAGGAAAATCGGAGCCACGAGCGACCCCTGAGGTACGCCTTTTGCATGGAATGAACATCAATGTTGAGTAATCCAAGAACCTCAGGAGACGATGCTGCAATGTATGAGACGATGAAGGAACACCACATCTGCCATGTTTTGACGATCGTCCAAGGGAAGGCAGTCCAATCCTCGACAACGGTGGCAAGAAATTTGCAGACATTCAAATGCAGATCGTTCCTTTACCAGTCTCCCAAAAAATCCAATGAGTTGTACCCTCAGGGCGTTGGCTTGATCCAGAAACACGGCGAACTGTTTAAGATCTTCAGCAAACAGCAGACACGTGAAGCTGTAAACCATAACTTCACCGATTTCATTGATGAATATGAGGAAAATCGGAGCCAGGAGCGACCCCTGAGGTACGCCTTTTGCATGGAATGAACATAAATGTTGAGTAATCCAAGAACCTCAGGAGACGATGCTGCAATGTATGAGACGATGAAGGAACACCACATCTGCCATGTTTTGACGATCGTCCAAGGGAAGGCAGTCCAATCCTCGACAACGTTGGCAAGAAATTTGCAGACATTCAAATGCAGATCGTTCCTTTACCAGTCTCCCAAAAAATCCAATGAGTTGTACCCTCAGGGCGTTGGCTTGATCCAGAAACACGGCGAACTGTTTAAGATCTTCAGCAAACAGCAGACACGTGAAGCTGTAAACCATAACTTCACCGATTTCATTGATGAATATGAGGAAAATCGGAGCCAGGAGCGACCCCTGAGGTACGCCTTTTGCATGGAATGAACATAAATGTTGAGTAATCCAAGAACCTCAGGAGACGATGCTGCAATGTATGAGACGATGAAGGAACACCACATCTGCCATGTTTTGACGATCGTCCAAGGGAAGGCAGTCCAATCCTCGACAACGGTGGCAAGAAATTTGCAGACATTCAAATGCAGATCGTTCCTTTACCAGTCTCCCAAAAAATCCAATGAGTTGTACCCTCAGGGCGTTGGCTTGATCCAGAAACATGGCGAACTGTTTAAGATCTTCAGCAAACAGCAGACACGTGAAGCTGTAAACCATAACTTCACCGATTTCATTGATGAATATGAGGAAAATCGGAGCCAGAAGCGACCCCTGAGGTACGCCTTTTGCACGGAATGAACATAAATGTTGAGTAATCCAAGAACCTTCAGGAGACGATGCTGCAATGTATGAGATGATGAAGGAACACCACATCTGCCATGTTTTGACGATCGTTCAAGGGAAGGCAGTCCACTCCTCGACAATGGTGGCAAGAAATTTGCAGACATTCAAATGCAGATTGTTCCTTACGCAGTCTCCCAACAGATCTAACAAGCTGTACTCTCAGAGCGTCCGGCTGATCCTGAACCATGGCAAACTGTTAGATCAACCTCAAGGAAGAGACTGCTGTTACGCCGGGTACTACAAAAATATTCCAGCAATGAACCAAAGAGGTCTTTCCAAAGTCTGCGAAGATAGCGTCAACCATACCGCCCCGAAAGGCATCAAGTACGAACTGCTAGGATAGGAGAATTGTATGCGTGAACCGCAAAGCCACAAATCACTGGAATGGGGTAATTTGCGCGTGAGTGGTTCAATATTTCAGCAACAATTTTTTCTACTTAAGCAGTAACTGAGCAATTTAAGCGGTACTGTTTGATGAGGGTATGATGTTCTCCTAACTACAACTGTTCACCCCAAGCGTGCCACGAACGCTGGATCCCATTGATTGGGAAGGTATAAAACGTTTCGCAGCTGTCTTTCCAGGCCACACACATTTCCCACCTTCTAGAATGTTCCACACGTATCACCAAAGCAATCGGTGCAGTTCTGGCGTGAACTATAGTAGTTTCAAGAATGGGAACTTGCGGGATCGCTCGACAACAACTGCTTTTGCTGATGCGCAGAGGCAGCAGCGCAGGCATCATGGCCGTGACCTCCCCTCCAAAGTTAGCGAATTACAAACAGCACAAGGTTCGTGTATATTCAGCGCATCGTTACTTAAGAAGATAAATCGAGGATATCGTTGGTTCAGGATGTACACATTTTGAAATGTTAAACAAACGTGAAATTCTTCGCTGGGAGGCTAAGGCTTTGCAAAGATAAATAAGAAAAAGCCTCTAGCAAATTAGGCTTTGTGAACGAAGGGAAAATATGAAGAGCTAACCGCCGTAAGGAATTCCAAATCAGATCCGCCATACGTTTTCGGCAAAGGTAAAGCAGGTACGTTTTGTTTGTCGTCGGCTTCATATTTGGAAAGGAGTAGGAAAAAGGTTTTTCGCCGGTAAACCGGTTTCGTACGAGAGGTGAAAAGTAAAAAGGATTTGCAGCTTGAAGATCGCATCCTCGAGTGGCGTATACCTTTTTTTGACTTCTAACTCACGAATTGTGGTTCCTCGGTGGGGACTTTGCATTCCGCTAGGTGGCAGTTTTGTCTCAAACCGAAGATAGCGGCTTGGAGCTCGGAAAACGTGCGTCTTCGTTCCGACTGGGTCCCTTGAATACAGAATAGACGTCGGGGACATTCGGAATACGAAAGGTGACACTATCCTTTGCGATCGTCGAGCGCGAACCTGGCCCGAAAAAGTTATCAATTTATTCATCTTCCATCCGCCTTCAATATTTGATCGAGTCTGGGTTTGTTTGAACGAAATCCGCTCGATTGGCGATTTTCGGTGGCATTTTTTGGGGAACGCTAACGATTTTAACTAGGGGAAAAATTTTCGATTGTACATTTTTCGAATTCCGTAAGCTCCAATGATGATTTAGGACGTTTGAAGTAATTTTATTGAACTTAACGGATCATGAAGTGGAACCGAGGACAATTAATGAACCTCTCCTCGTCGAAATAACGATGCTTTTTACCCATCGTCGCAACAAGCCAGTTTTTCATTACTCGGGGGGGAAAAAAAGTCATATCCCAAGAAATACCTTCTGCACTTACATTTGTTTTTTCTGAAAGGGATGAGCTTTCGCGGAATTAAGGAAGCAAAAAGAAAACTCCCGACTCAAGTCTTTCCGCTGAGGTCGCTCGGCTGCGGTTTTCTTTTCGAGCTGCTCATTTCTAAATGAGAAACGAAGGGCGTTTTTCTTGCGAGCACTTTTCAAACTCGGATTCGTTCCGCGGAACAATCGCGACCTTTGCTGAACTCATCATGCTCCGAAAATGATTGAGTCGTTTCGGCACAATTCCGACCACCGGGGTTTTATTTAGAAAAAAAACCTTCACGCACCTAAAACCCAAGAACGGCTTGTCGAACCATGAAGTCAACAATAGTCAGGAAGGAAAAGTAAACGTTTCAAAATAGATTTAAAGAGCTATATTTTAACTTTTGAAAATTAAATTTGAATATTGATTCAAGTGCCATCTGTTTCATCTATTAACGCGAGTTAGTTCCGACTGTAATTACTCGCTTGATATAGATGAAATAATATTTATATTTTTATAACAACGCAATACCTGCTGGTGGCTCTGATTGAGAAAAAAAAGTATTATTATTATTATTATTTTTAATAATACTATTATTGTTGTTATAGTTTTTTATTATTATCATTTATTTTATTATTAACGTTATTATTATTACTATAATTCATTTTTTTATTATCATCATTTATTTTATTATTAACGTTATTATTATTACTATTATTCATTTTTTATTATTATCATTTATTTTATTATTAACGTTATTATTATTACTATTATTCATTTTTTTATTATTAACGTTATTATTATTACTATTATTCATTTTTTTATTATTATCATTTATTTTATTATTAACGTTATTATTATTACTATTATTCATTTTTTATTATTATTATTATTATTATTAGGTATTAGGTAATATTATTATTAATATTGACGGTCATTCAAAGGATATAGAACAATATTTGTAGCACCAAGAATTTTCAAGGTATGCCAAATTCCTGAATTATGCCCAATTTCTGAAAATCTCCAGGGTTCATCACAAAAGCTGCGATGACTCAAGTAACCAATATCGACAACGCGATGGTCTTATTCGATTCGGCGTCCAAAAATCTATAGAAATTGAGAGCGTCGCCCGTTTGCGGAAACGAGATGCCCAGGGATGGTAGAAGGACGACCCGTTTGCGGAATACGTTTGCGGAAATATCTCTTGCCCTCTTCTTGATTGTTTGTGTTCAGGTCCTTGTTTGTTTGCTTCCACCCTTCTGTAGCTTATCTTTGGCCTTTGGCCTGTTTGATCTGGCAATACGACTTGATACTTTGATACGGCAATAAAACAATGGATATCAAAATCAGTAGTGTAACAACGACTAAGCGATCATAATTACCCTAGAAGAAGTACAAGTTGAAACAAATTTGAAAATTCGATCTATTAAGAGAGGTTCATTTAATCCCACTCGACGAAATTTACAAACTAGAGTCGAGTTTCTTGTCAACAGCTACAGCGAATTTGTAGAACACCGTGACTTCTTCCTTTATTCAACCAAAATCAATCAATGCACCATGGCTGATGATGACACCGACAGAGCAGAAGAATAATTTTACGATTTTACGAATTTTTCCATAACGACGAGTGATGCACATCACGAAGATAATTTAAGGTGAGTGCTCTACCCTTCAAGCATACAGTGTTTTTTGGATAACCGCAGTTTCCGCAAACGTGCCCTCTAAGCGATTTTTCTTTCCGCAAACAGGTCGCCAAATTTCCGCAAAGAGGTCGTAGATTCGTGTGGATTTCCGCAAACGTCCTCCGACCGAAATTGATACCAATTACAGTTTTTTCAAAAAAACGATGGAAAATACGAATTGTCTCCTCCTCAAAACCCACCCAAAATACCCTTAAAATTGAGATAGCGATTCGGTTGAAGAATTGAGCCGTTTTCAGGCCAAGATTGAGTTTCGGTAAAATTTCAATAAAGGTGAATAATAACTTTCAATTAGACAATTAAGAAAAATTAAAATAATTAAAATTTGGATATATTTGTTACAGAATTTCCCCTTATAGTTAACAAATCTGTTGCTAAGCGGAAACGATCACAGATTTTTTTAGGTGAAAACAATCGCAATTGTTTCGAATAGTTACTATCACTAATGAATGGTCTTCTTAGATTATAATTGCAGCAATAGACTAACAAACCACTGGACAATCATTTGCAGGTATTTAATTTATATTATTTTTTTATTACGAAATTTTATCGGTTTATTTTCAGCATAAGAACCGAGGACCAGCAGGAGAACCAATTCAGCGATTTTGTCTGACATTAAAATTTCTCTCGATCGGCGCCGAAAAATGAAAAAAATCTCCGCAAGGCACGCGGCTCGTTAGTGGACAAATAAGCATTTGTTCATACGGCGTTTTCACCTAATCGCCCAAAGCTTTGTCGCTGAATCGAGCCGAACATCGCGCGAACATCGATTTTCCAATCAAGGGAGGCGAACACGAAGGCCAATACGGAGCACGGAAGAAAACGGGGAAAATGAGCGATTAGGGTCTTTTGCTTTGGGCTCGCCGGAAAACACTCGCAAATTGATTCTGGCAGAAAACGTCTTTCCCAAGAGGCAGACGTTGGGGGGAAAAAAGAGAAAACGGCAGCCAAATTGAAGTGATGTTTTTTTCAACAATTTTCCTTCGACTACAGCGTCAATCTGCGCTCGCGAAAAGGTTCGATCAGGGGTTTATTTGAAGTGGGTCCTGCTAAACCACTACAACGGTTCCCATAGGAGCAGTACGAGAAGAGCTTTTCGAGCGGTCGAAAATCGATCACGCCGAACGTCACAAGGATGTTCTATTATAACGAGAATTTCAAGAGTAGCCATCATGTCACTACCAACGCTTTCCATTGTTTGCGAGTTTCGGTTCGTAATGAATGGACGCAATTAACAGCTGTTCGACAAGGCCAGGAGTTCGAGCGAAAATTGAACTCTAGGAAGGGAAATAATTAGGCAATTTACTCAGATACAAATACACGGTGAGCAATTAACGAAATGAAAATCGGGGAATAAAATTCCAATTAGCGCTTTTCATATTTTTAGGAACTAAAAGATTCCTCAGTGACATTCTATTTCTCATCGCAGCTTTTGAAAAATCTATTAGCGTAGAAATGAACCCTGAAAACCTCGTCATTCGGCGGCTATTGCAATTTTCAACGCTCCACCTCATAATGGCAGCTCGAATCGCATTCAAACTCGTTGAATTTCGAATGGAATAATCACGAAAAACAAGAGGAGGGCGCGGAGCGTTAATTGAATTTAAAATGGAGATGGATAAATAGACGCGGAAAGAGAATGGCAGCATGGAAAGTAACTCATTGACGGATGTAAATGAGCGCATTAAAGCTCCAACGCTATTGTGGGAAAATCTCGAATTTTCCCAAAAGCATCAACAGCTCAGGACTTCGCGAGAATGTTTAATATTAACCGAATCAGGTCCGCAAAAATGGAAATAGCATGATTTCTAGAGATAGGAGTCGAAAAAGGTTTTTCGACGAATCGCCATTATTAGAGCGATACTTTTTTCTAATTTTTATCGATGAGATAAAAGAAATTAATATTGCATCGGCTGAATAATTTTAAAAAATGAAAAAAATAGGAAAAAATATAATTTAAAAAACTCCTTCCTCCGAAGACACATTATTCAGTCATAAATCGTAGCAATTCAACGAATACTACAAAAAAATTAGTGTGAAGAAAAATAATAAAAATAATTTGATTTTGAAAATGAAACTAAAACACTTTGCAAATTATAAAATATTCACAGAGATGCGGTAAGGAACTTCTGGACTCACTCTTTGTTTTGCAAAAAAGGATTATCAAGGTCTTGCTGAAGAGAAGTAGCCGACATCCTACAGTATCCCTGTTCAGAGAGTTTAAAGTCTTCACAGTACACAATTTGGTTGAACGAGGCACCATTATTAAAATTTTAGGGGAAAAATATTGGAAAAACTCCCCGTAATTAGCAATACGGGCACAAGGTCAAGTGAACAATGACTGATTAGGCCACCTTTCGCTTGACGACCTTTCGCTTGTCAAAGGAGCTTTGATTAACGAGGTCTACGACTTTTTAATGGACTCGCAAAAGAATTGAGAGCAATAAGCACACGGAATTCCTTCAGATCAGGCCTTGAGAAATTTTATTTTCAAGGATAGAAGGCTTCGCAGAAAGAAAGGCGAATAAATATGAATGTTTTATAAAATGTGGCCTTCTGAAGATTATCTATTTACGTTTGTATTAGGGTTTAATTTGGTACATACATAGGTAGTATTAACTTGGTAGTGATATTTTATATTATTTATTTTCAAGCTGTAGCTTAAAAAGGAGAGTAGCATTAAGAGGTCATTCTGATTTTTTTTATTGTGTTATTTTTCAAATAAAATGCATTTAAAGAAACTTTTTAAAAATTAAATTACAATTAATATTTACGGATATTTTTCATTAATTGTGATGATATTTGCCGTGCGATTCGAGAACACTCGAAATAAAAATTAATATATCGAGCTTCTAGAATTTAAATAAAAATGTAGAGATAATTCGCATAGACTCGAAATCTGCCGTGCCTTAAGCAAGAATGAATCTCTCAGATAAAGCATAATATAACCAGCCAGAAGGTACACAATCAGTGAGACAACTGAAGTATATAAAAGTTGATATTACATAATTTTCCCAGAAATTTGAAAATATCACACTGAAATAGGTATTTTCTTTTAAAAAATACACCGTTATTTAATGTTTTTTTTCTACCATAAAAAAGGAGAAAATCCTTTTAAAAATATCAATTGGAAGTATCACTTTTGCCACTTGCTACGAGGCCGTAATAGGCCGTGAAAACCTTTTTTCGCGGGATCGCTTATACTGAAAACGTTCAAACGCTTTTGCGCAAAATACGTTGATCAATTGAACGTTAAATTTGACGAAGAAAACGGATTTGTCTTCTCGGCAGAGAAAATACGAGAGCGAAGTTGTAAAAGATTGCTTTTGAATGCAGTTCGAACGAATGAGCGAGCCGGGTTGAATTAAATGGCCAAAGGAAGGCTCTCAAGTGGCAATGGCGACGTACGGCTGGCAATAGAGAACTAAAGATCTAATTAGGCGATAAAGAAAAGCGAGAGAAACGGGGAAAGCCGTACCTGGAACGTTCATCAACAACTTAAGTAGTTTCCCACTGACAAGAACAGACAAAAGCGGGGAAAGAACCGCAATTGTAATCGGGATTTAGCTAAATCTCATTAAAAGACTTTCCGTTTTCTAGTTACGGCCCCGAATTGAAAGAAATGTAATTAGACGGTTTTTTTCCCCAAGGATGCTGTACAAGGTGAAAAGGAACGACAAACTAGGATTCGATACGGGAAGGTTTTTGAAAAATAGGTTAACGTACAACTGTGGAAATTTTTATAGTTCGATAAAATAAAGTGTCAGCAATAGGAAAGTAATTAGAAGTATAAAATAAATATTAAATATTTAAATACTTAATATTATTAAATAAAAATTAAATATTATACTTAATAAATACATATTTAATAATAAATATTGAATACTCGATAAAATAAAGTGTCAGGGATAGGAAAGTAATTACAAAATATAAACTAAATATTATACACTTCTTATTAAATAAAAATTAAATATTACACATAATAAATTATAAAATAATAAATATGAAATATTAAATAAATAAATATTAAATACTTGATAAAATAAAGTGTCAGCGATAGGAAAGAAATTAAAAAACATTAAATACATTAAATACTTATGACAATTTAAAAAAAAACTTTTCGTAGATTTAATTATCTTCATAACATGAAATTGTCACTCTCTACAAGACACATAAAGGGGACAAAAAATGTTGATTTCCAGGTACAAAACTGGTCGACTCACAGGGACAAAAGATAATGCGGAAAAAGCGGATCTCAAGACGGCAAAACTGAATCTCAGCAGTTCCTGATGGAATTTCCATCTTATCGACCAGACCCCCATCTCCGACTGTCCACACTCGAGCACCAATCGGCCACCTTTCAGTCCTTGGTGCACATTTAAATTTTTATCCTCACCACTCGTCGATAAACCCTTATCAAAAACATGTCTTGGAACCCTTTTTACCGCAGGATTCGGTAAAGAAGCGTTCGAATAAATTCACTTTCTCTAAATACGTAGAAAAAAGAAAAACTTCTTATTTTCAATCTCTTGTAATACATAAAGGAGATTATAGGGATTCTCGAAAAGCGAGACAACATCCCAAATTCAAGAGAGCCATTTTTTGAAATAAATAATTCGCTACAACATATTTTTATTAAAGACAAATTGAAGGCATTCTGAATTGGAAACGCACAACAACAAAAAAAATAATAATAATATAATAAAATAATAATAACACACAATGCGTAGAAAATATCTAGTTGGGTAGAAAACGAGCGGCAATAATTTTGAAATCGATGACAGATTCGATAAACTCGAAAATTATGCGACGCGTGAATTACGGAAACTTTACTTCCCGAAAGCAAGCACGAAGCGGGAGAAAGTTAAAGTCAAATTAAACTGAAATCAAAAGGAATGACTATCAAAATAATGTTTGCTTAACAGCGATGCCTGATCGCGATAATTAAAATTAATAGCCATAAAACGGCGATTCGGACGCAGAAACGCTCAAGCAATCGAGATGAAAATGTATTTTTAATGCCGCCCGTTATTAGATTGTAAATATGCAGATAACCGAATTGATTAACCGATAAAACGACAACTTAAATAATTCGGTAAATAGCGACCCGTCACAAATAACTGCGTTGAACAATTATTTGTAAATATTATAAGCGGCAAATTTTATCGAGAACAAACAGGAAATATCTTTCACGAAAAAATGTATTAGGTTTAGAGTAAAAAAAAAAAAAAAACTGACCATCCGAAATCTGAGTAGCCGATGAGAATTGTGACGAGAGTGATTTTTTTTCTGAGGTGAGATAAGAGAGAAAAACCTTTCGGAACCGCAAAAGTACAGATAACTGGGCTGAGCAATCGTACGTGACTGCTTGCTCTAACCAGCGCTCTTGTTAGTCGCTCTTTTGCCGCGAGCGATAGAATTCGCTCATGTTTTCCAGACTGGGGGAAAAATAAACGGCGGAAACTGCGATTCACGAAGCACGGCGCATGTCGGAGTTTTTTTCGGGAACAAATTTTTCGTCTAACGTTGAAAAGAATGAGAAATATGTATGAAACGAGAAGTATATAAGCTAATGATGCCATATAGGGCGGTCTAGAAAGTAAAAACTCCGCAACGATAGTACAGTAGTTATTCCAATGATAGTAACTATTCTGAACATTTGTGAACGTTTCTACCAAAAAAATAATTTTTACCTATAAAGGAAATCTCTTTAGCAAAGATGACAGTTTTGTTTATTTTAGGTTTGTTATTCAATAATAAAATATTGTAATCGCCCGAGAAATTTGATGTTTTACCTTTCAAAGGCGCGTAAAATTCGAATATCGAATAAAAAAAAATAAAAAAATCGGTCCCTTCCCCTTACTCCGTCAACACTTTTCTGCATTATTTTTGGGAAGTCGTGTTGAGGGGGGAAACATTCATCTTTTCCAACGTTTTTGGTATCAAATTTTATAGATTTTTGGTCGCTGAATCAAATGAGACCGTTGCGTGGTCGATTGCTTTATTGATTGCAGAGTTATCGCAGCTTTTGTGTAAAATTTGGGAGATTTTCAGAAATTCAGAACAACTCGAGAATTCTTGGAGCTACAAAAATCGTTAAATACTCGTTGGAATGCTCGTCATACACTCTTCAACTGTAAAGTTTGAGAAAAATTTAGCATTTAGTTTGACAATTAAGAAGTTATTGTAGTTTCAAACGTGCAATGTATTTTTTATTTTAACGTAATATTCGCAGATTATTTTACTTTTTTTCTTTTTTTTTCTTGTGCGTGGGTAAATTTGATTTTCTTTGAGTTCGAACTTAATCTGAATTCAGCTGATTGAATTGACTTGACGAAAATATATCTATTTTTTTTTTTTTTTTTTTTTTTTTTTTTTTAGTGAGTTTGAATTTGAATTGGTTTTGACTGATTTTGAATAATAATCAATCGGGTCAATTGCTTACATGACCGTCAAGACGAAGCTGTTGTGCAGTCTGTAGTATACCTAGCTCTGAAATAATCGCCCGTGTATTACCCGCAATAGGTTTATTTGTATGGAACCAATTATAATGAGATTTCTATAGAGATGAATTCGAAAACAATTAAAATGCGTCATACGGGCACCTTGGGATGGCTCCAAATTAGAATCGCATTAGACCATAAGTATTGCGAATCGGAATAATGAGATTTCACGATCTAATTTTAATTTCCAGCCGAATTGGTTATTTTCGAGAAAAGAATAAATAATAAAAGAATAAATAAAAAATAAAGAATAAATAAAAAAATTAATTTTTCAACACGGGTGCATCAAACAGGACATAAAATATTTACGTAACACTATAGTAGTGATTTGAAACCCAATAGGAGTTAACAGCCATCTAGCTATTATCATATCTGCGGAAAACCGCGTTGGAAAAAAACACGATGACAACGTCGAATATTCCCCCGCAGGTGAGAGACCATCGAAGGCAAACTGCATAGCCCGGTTCGACGAGCGTTCTCACGTTTCGGCGGCAGAACCTAATTTCTTTCCGGCTTCTATGAATAATTCATATTTCCTATTTTTACCACTCTCGTTTTCGATATTTCCCTCCGGGGGAAAAAGGAGCTTCTCGCCGTTTCGAGTTGCTTATTTCGATCGTGAGGACTTGGAAGGAAAACGTCCATGTTTGCTTTAATACATTACCGGGAAGGCGTTGATGAATTAAACAGTTCTCGCCCTCGGCCATCTTCAGGGCCTTAGAATCCACTTTGAACCCCTGAGCTCGAAGTGTTGACGGAATAACAAGTTCGGTTTTATAATCTCCATTAATTCAGGCCCCTTAATTTCGCCATCTTTCTTTCTATTTTGCCCCCTTGATTAGGGAACCCATTACTTTTCCTTAGCGAACAGTTCACGACTTGAATTTCATATTTTCCCTAAGAATAACGACGCGCATCGTAAACTTATGCATGAATTCACTCCGGCCGTACTTTATTTTCGAGCAGTTAAATAACGCGGTGAAACGGATGGGAATTTTAATCGCTGGGAATAATTTTTGTTTAAATAATTGGCACAGATATTTGGACAGCTTTCATCGTGAAAGATGCGAGCAATTTTTTTATTTTATCATATCCCAAGTTCAAATGAGCAACTTTCGGGGTCACAAGTACTTGAAAAATTTTCGGTTCGCCATTTTTAATTTATTTTATCACAACCCAGGTTCAAATAAGCAACTTTCGGGGTCACGAGTGCTTGAAAAATTCTCGGTTCGCCTTTTTTGTCTGTTCAAAACCTTTCCGACTATAAGAACCTCGGTTTCTCTCCGATTTAAAATACGGTCGTTAATCGATCCTCTTCAGATCTAATACGTCTTCAATCAATCCGCCTCTTTCAAGTCACGACCTTCACGTGATGTACGTGCAGCTTTAGTATTTATATAGTAACCTGAATATAGAAACGTTGCGGTGCGAAAATCCACCTCCCTGTTTCTCCCTTCGAGAAGAAAGTTATCCAATTATAACTCCTGGAGGAAGTTGCTGCTTCCTAGATGCTTTTCGAGAAAGGCCGGTACCCCTGTGCGATTCCACCAGGACAAACCGTACCCTTGCCTTCCTGTAACGCCAACTGCCCAAACAGATTAATGAGGTGGGAAGAGCTCCTGTTGGTGGTCCAAGCCAGCCTCCAGTCCTGCCGGTTATTTACAGGCAGACTAAGCAGCGGGTCGAATAAGGTAACTGTTAACACTAGACTTGATTTCCGGCCTCAATTCAACGCTCGAATAATACACGAAAGCTTGACATTTTACATTATTATTCAATAATAAACCATCTTGTAATCGCTCACAAAAAAAAAAAAAAAATTTACCTTACCCTCCTCAAAATTTGATATTTTTCATTTCAAAGAGAGCTCCGTAGAGTACGAATATAGAATAAAAAACGCTGCAAATGATTGTACAGTGGTTTATTATTATTTCGCTTCAATATTGATTTAAGAAGACCATCCATTTGTCATTTTAAATATTCCGAAAATTTGTGAACGTTCCCACCGAAAAACAGATGGTAACTATAGGGGAAAAATCCGTAGCAACTATTGTAATTTTAATCATTTTTATTTTTCTTAATTTCCTAATTAAAAACTAAACTTGTTGCCTGACGATACAGCTGGAGAGAGTGTTTAACGACCATTCCAATGAGTATAGAACGATTTTTATAGCTCCAAGAACTCTCGAGTTATACCCTCGTGTCAAATTTCTGAAAATCTCCCAAATTTTTCACAAAAGCTGCGATAACTCGAGAACCAATAAAGCTATCGACCCGGCGATGGTCTCATTCGATTCAGCGTCCAAAAATCTATAGAATTTGATACCACGTACACATTTCTCTGAAAAACCTTGGAAAATATGAATTTTCTCCCCCTCAAAACCCCCCAAAAATACCCTTAAAATTGAGCTAGCAAGTTGGTTCAAGAATTGGGCCGTCGTAGGACCGAGATTGATTTTTGGTGAAAATTTCAAATTTTTAGCTCTTACAGTTTGGCCGGAAAACTGCTAACGGCGTACGGCGTACGGCGTACGGCGTACGGCGTACGGCGTACGGCGTACGGCGTACGGCGGACGGACAGAAATTTTTTTATTGGATATTCGGATTCTACATGCCTTGAAACGTAAAACATCAAATTTTGAGGGGGGGTTATAAAATTTTTTTTCTTGGGCGATTACAATGGTTTATTATTGAATAATAAACCAAAATGTCTGTCAGTCCGCCAACGCTTTTCTGACGAACCTATTATAAAGATAAACTCTTGAAATTTTCACCGAAAATCAATCTTGGCCCGATAAAGGCCCATTTCTTTAACCAAATCGCTACCTCAATTTTAAAGGTATTTTTGGGGAATTTTAAGGGGGCAGGGGAATTCGAATTTTGGGAAGGTTTTCAGACAAACGTGTATTTGGTATCAATTTCTATCGATTTTCGGACGCTGAATCGAATGAGACCATAACGGATTCGATAGCTCTCCGCTCGGCTTTTGTGTGGCAAGTTCGAGATTTTGAAAAATGTGGCAAGACGACTCGAGACTTTCTATATCTATAGAAAACGTTCTATAATCGTTGGAACGCTCGTCGAACACTCTCTTAAGCTGCATCGTTAGGCAAATAATCTAACTTTTAATTAGATAATTAAGAAAAATAAAATCATAAAAATAGTTAGCCATTTTGACTAACTATCTGAGAAACCGACCGCTTCATCGTTCTGCAAGACAGCTGAATTGTTTGCTGCAGTTGGATCCCTCTCTCGATTTATTTGTGTCTCCCCTGAGCTTGTTTAGTTCGTAGTTCTGCTCCTTAGCCCGATTATTTTTTTTTTCTATTTATTATAAAAATTATATTTCTTAAATTGTTTACGATTATTGTGAATGTTTTAGGTATTTTGCATGTGGTATGGAGAGATGTCACTAGTCTATTTGTCAAAATGTGTTAGCTGTTAGAATGTAATATTTATTCGTAATTATGAAAGGGGATTTCTCCCGTGTACTGTTGAAATAAATAAATAAATTTAAAAAATTACGATTGTAGCTATGGAGTTTTCCCGTTATAAATACCAATTTCTTAGATGGAAACGTTCACAAATTTACAAACATAATGGGACATATAGAGTATTAGAATCTATTAAAACTTGAAAATAAAAAATAAAAATAAAAAATAATAAAATATTCAATATTAGTTTTTTGTAAAACCGACAGCTTGCTTCTTAGCTCAACTCAAAATAGTTCAATGATAAACTCATAAATTATAGGCGGGACGAGCAATGCAATACATGAATCAATTTCACTTATCACGTCCCCGAAGCGTCATAAATTTGTAATTTTTCGACAGCCACCGAGTTTCGCAGGCGAAGATTCCCAAGCGGTCTATTCCTACTGGAACGTAACTTCATTTTTTAAACGAGACGTTCCCTTGGCAGGTTTTCGTTAGCATATTTCATACTTCACATCCCTATAGCTTTCTTCAACAAACAAAACCCCACTGCAACCTATTTAATTTCGAAAACGCTGGGACTGTAAAATATTCGAAAACGCCGCGCTGAAAAAGCAGATACACCGTTTTCCATTTGCCCGACTAGCTTCACAGAACTAAGTGAATTTATTAGCGAAAAATACGAGCAGAATAAAATTAATATCCGCTGCTCCCTGAATAAGAGTTATACGCATTTATATAATTTATATATGAGAGTATAAAAAATATTTCCTTTGCAAACTAAACGTGAGCACTCGAAAGCGCTTGATGAAGAACGAGAATGGTGAATTTGGCTGTCATGCTCGAGTAACCGAATAATAAGAGGTGAAATAGAAGAAAATATATTATAATTTTAGTACGATATAAACGAGAAGATTGGAAACTGTGATCAATACATAAATAGTTACTTACCAAGAGCGAGACATGTTGAAAAGCTCACGATGAGCAGAGCCACCGTTGCTGAAACAGGTAAAAAAACGTATTGAAATAAAAAAAAACACGATATTTTCAAACATTCTTCAAATTATCCTAACGTTGGGAAAAAACTAATGCTAATACAACGCTATAAAAAAGGCACCGTTTATTAACAAAATATTAACCAAGAATCAAAGATAAACCAATAGAATAAGGGGAAAAAATAATGACAGATTATTCTTGGTGGCGTGTTGGATTGGAATTTGAATTTTTACGATTTATTTATAATATATTTTCGTCAGGAGGAAAATTACAAACAAGGAAAACGATAGTTTTCACATTGTCAGAATCCTAATGGATCTGTTGCACTCTGAACATGTTCAATGGGGCAACGTTGCTCGCCCGGAAACGAATAAACTTCGTAGGATAATTTTTCCCATTCGAAACAATTTTTACAAAACAAATATTTCGCAAAATAATATTTATTTTACATTTTTTTAGGAAGCAAATTAATTTATAGCAATACTCGATTGATTTTTTACTCTATTCTAATAATTATTTCGTAATCGTATCGAAAAAATAACTAGAGGGCAATGGTCAAATACGAGATACAGTCGTCGAAATAGCTTTCGACCCCAAGGGAGTCGTTCCCTATCGCGAATATCCTTCCTCTATACGATAACTCAACAAGATTCCTTTTTTCGGACCATAAAAATTCTTCAACTCGTCATAGGACAAGAGTTTTTCAACGCAAAAATGAAAGAGAAGCACATTTAACTATATTAAAAGGTGAGAACATTTTTCTTGTGCGTTTATTATTGAATAATAAACCAAAATGGTCACAAAAGTAATCATTTTAAATCAGTTTCTATGGATTAAAGCGGTATGCGAAACTTAAGTATTTCTGAGCAACTGATTAAGTTGATCACGATAAAATTAATCTTAGATTATTGTTATTATTATTTTTTTTTAATTATTTATTTTACTTGAAATTATTATTATAGAAATGATGGATCATCATTTTGGATTGATCACTGTTGAAAAGGAGAGGTGAAAAAATTCGGTTATGCTTTGCTGGCAAATTCAAATAGTCGATAAACTCATTTTCATGAAAAAAACAGAGCCATCAATAAAGAAAAAAATAAAAAATAAACAAATTTTAAAAAATTGATCGACCTATTGAATTGAAAAATTTAACAGTCGAAGTCGCTAATTAAAAAGAAAAAATTCAACCCGTCGGCAGCGGAATGGAAAGGTTGCAAGAGGTTTCGACAAATATTTTCCTTTTTGATGTCGGTTTTCATAAGCGTAGAACTCCTTAACAGGGTCTGCGGCTCTCAATTCAACTTTTCAATTTCCAGGCCCAGCCAAAAAGCCCATTTTCAATGACATCTTCGAGATAGCGGAGGAAAAAGCGGTTGAAAAAGTCCGAGGCCATCAGTCGTGATTTGAAATATCGATTAATTTCGAAGATTCGACCTCGACTGTCAAAGCTCGGGGAAAAACCGGTCCAACAAGTAGTCCCACAGATCTTTCAGCCCGAAGTGATTGAAAAGGTGGGCCCGGAAGGCGAAGCAATCATTTTTTGACGAAGAATCGCTCGACCCATTTTCTTCCCGTCAATCACTGAGACAATTGTTCATCATATTATAACGGCGCGTATTCCAATAGAAACTAAAGGGATACTCATGGTTTGGCAGACGAGATTTTTTTCGGCGGGAAAAAATCGCACATCACGAATAGGAACAATTATATTTCGTGTTGAACCTCAGACGAACACGTATATTTCTTGAAATAAAACGGAGCGACATTTCAACAGAACATGAAAGTTCCCTCTCGCGAAAAATACGTCAAAACGTTCCGCCCGGTTCGGTGGTTCAATTTTTCGTCGCTCGAAAGGGAAGAAAATGGAAAATTCTCGTGCCATCGAAACGGGAAGAAAACGGAAAAATAAACTTTCTCTAACTCTCTCGCGGATTAAGGACATTTTCAAGCTCGACCGAATGTGAGAATTCCTTATTTTATTTCAGATTCGAAATTAACGCAATATTTCGTGAAGCAATGGCCGCTGAATTGATGCAAAATAGAAACTTTCCACCAGAGAAAACAAATTCCAAGCGAGCCTAGGAGAAAAATTAAAAACAGAATAAAATGAATTCAAAAAAATAACTAAATTAAAAACAATACAAACATTTTTTTTTTAAATAATTAAATTTAAAAAAATACAAAATAATTTTTTAAAATAGTTGAATAGAAACAATACAAAATAATTTTGAAAAGTAATTAAATTAAAAACAATACAAAATCATTTTTAAAATAATTAAATTTAAAAAATACAAAATAATTTTTAAAAATAATTAAATAGAAACAATACAAAATAATTTTGAAAAGTAATTAAATTAAAAACAATACAAAATAATTTTTAAGAATAATTAAATTAAAAACAATACAAAATCATTTTTAAAAACAATTAAATTAAAAACAATACAAAATCATTTTTAAAATAATTAAATTTAAAAAAATACAAAATAATTTTTAAAAATAATTAAATAGAAACAATACAAAATAATTTTGAAAAGTAATTAAATTAAAAACAATACAAAATCATTTTTAGGAATAATTAAAATACAAAATCATTTTAAAAAATAATTAAATTAAAAACAATACGAAAAAGATATATTTCATTTTTTTTAACCAAAGAATAACTTGAATAAAGGGCGATTCATTCATTCTGGACCACCTTTATTATTGCGCAACGGTGTGCTCACTCGTCATAACTACATAACTAAAAAAATTACCATATTTCTATCGTCACATGGGAATAATAATCGAGTGGCGCCAATTAAAGATACAAGATATTTCCCCATGTCTAATGTTTTTCCAATAAAACTGGAAGTAACAACTTGTAAAAAGAAAACTCCCGAAAAATACAGCCAAAAACTGGGCCGAAAATTGATTCGTAGATACGAACGTCGAAAACAATTTCACCTACAGTAAAAGCTGATGCAACTGCGAAAAAAATCTTAGTGTCATATATAAATGTGAGCGGGAAAATCGTGAAAATAAAGATATTCGTTGCAGAAATTGCAAGGAGTGCGAGGCGAGGGAGACGACGTGCGATGACGTACGAGAGTTTGGCGAGAACTGCATCGCTGAGTAGGACGTGCGCTCTGCTCCGGAGGCGGACGCTGATTGAGCCGAGCTGATTCCAAACAGCCGTAGCGGGCGAATGGAGCACACGCGTCTCCCCAGAAGGGGAGAAAATACAAATGAAATTCCCCGAAAAGCGGGAATTTCGTGATTTCGAGAAGGGATTTCGAAATACGATTAGTCTTGGATACGA
The DNA here is from genome assembly GCA_037159825.1 of Tupiocoris notatus. Lineage (NCBI taxonomy): Eukaryota > Metazoa > Arthropoda > Insecta > Hemiptera > Miridae > Tupiocoris > Tupiocoris notatus. Next base: position 463,040 of record JASJUZ010000228.1, on the reverse strand, counting down.
GAATAGATAAAAATAAATTATAATCGATCGAAATTATCGAGCAGATTAATTAAATCAAACGAGGTATTTCGACTGCTTCTATTTTCTGCACTACTGACCGGGATATTGCAACTAGGAGAAGAGGGATATTCCACGAAAATGCGAATGAAGGCAGTGCGCAGGACCAACCGGATAGGAAGAAAGGAGAGCAGATGTGCTCAGTTGAAGGACGGAGGCAGGCTCAGAAAAAAGTAGAGAGCATTTTTTACAAAATCCGTCTCAGACATCGCAAGAGCCAAATAACGAGCACAATTAATCTGAAGCCATTGTAAATTTTAGTAACACTAATTCTAGATGTAAAAACCCAAACCGGAATTTCTCAAATTACAAAATGATTGAAATTAGAACTAAAAATTAATAATACAAATTTAAAAAAAAATTGAAGAAAAAATTAAACGTGCAAGAAATGATTTAATTTTTTGAAAAAAGGAAAAACGAGCAGTCGGTATATAGGAATAAAAAAAGTACTCCACTTCGGATAAAGTTGCTAACACGGGGATCATGGTTAAAATATTTGCTCTCAGAGACGCGCAAACTTTTTTTTTGCAATTAACGACACAAAACACGATGAAACAATAGTTTCTTTCACGTTAATAGTATAATAGCGAAATGACTGTGGATGGCAAAAACGCGCAAAAAAACTCCGACTCGGTAACGGACAATTGTTCCGCCGAATTCGGAAAAGTGGAAAACGCATTATCGGGTAAATAAGGATCATTTAAACGGTTAACCGAATAAGAAGCGAACCGATTAGCGGCTTTCCGCGCGATTCTCCGCTCACAATTAGAAAAAAATCTATAAATTATCATCGTTTCAACAAAAAAAAAAAAAAAAAAAAAATATAAAAAAAAATTCAGTGGTTTATTTATTATTCTTTTTCTTCAATAATGATTTAACAAGACTATTCACGTCTCCGCCTAACAACAGATTGGTATAGATGAGGGAAAACTATTGTAATTTCAAAAATATATATTGTTCTTTACTTCAAAGTTAAAAGCTAAATTTCTTGCCTAACGGTACAGCTGAAGAGTGTTAAACGACCATTCTAACGAGTATAGAACGATTATGTAGCTCAAAGAATTTTCGAGTGACCAAATGCCAAATTTGTGAACATCTTCCAAATTTTACGCAAAATCAGCGATAACTCGAGAACCTAGCGGAGAGCCAGATTGTCTCATTCGATTCAGCGTCTAAAAATCTATAGAAATCAATACCAAATACACGTTCTTCTGAAAAACATTGGAAAATACGAATTTTCTCCCGCTCAAAATCGCTCAAAAATACATTTATAATAGAGGTAGCGATTTGGTTAAAGAATTGAGCCATTGTCAGGCCAAGATTGATTTTTGGTGACAATTAAAACAATTTAGCTTTCATTGTTTCGTCAGAAAATTGTACGGTCAGAATTTTGTTTTATTGGATATTCGGATTCTACATGCCTTGAAAGGTAAAACATCAAATTTTGAGGGGGGTTGATTTCTTTTCTTTTTCGGGCAATCCCAACAGTTTATTATTGAGTAATAAACCAAAAGCCATCGCATCAAATTATCACTATTGTGCGACTTTCGTTCCAGATTATCTGAAAGTGGAAAATAAACCGGAAGCCGAGCTAGTTGAGAAGTTGAACAAGGTCCTTGAATTTCTGAAAGGCCTCGACGTCGTGAAAAGCTTGTACAGGATCAACTGCAAGGTGGACAGCGATTTGACTAACGATTTGAAAGAAATGGATTTCCTCGTGAAAGAATTGCGGGCCATCGTTGCTAACATATCTCGCATCAAATTCAACCGAGCCAATGTTCGCAAAGGTACTCGAGTTATATAAAAATTCTAATGATAACTCGATTTCAGAAAAAGTCCTCACATTTCTCAGAGCTTCGCGATGAAATGGGTGAAAAATCATGATGATGATTGATCCAGGGTTCACAGGCTTGCGTCAATGCGTTCGCGTTGCTTTTTTTAACTTTATTATTTTTTTTTTTAATATTACAGTTGTGCTCGAGGTATATATATAAATAACATGAAACATGACAAAGGGTACACCCCAGTGGATGTCCCTAACTAGAGAAAATAGAAGCCATATAAAAATCAGTTGCCTCCCCGTGGACGTGACAACGTCATGACCTAAACCGAGGGACAGGGCATAACCTGTTGTGCATTAAAAGATTAGCCATAAAAATCAAGCAGAAAAATAATGAAAAAACATTAAATATGCAACCGGAGTTGAAGGATATGGAGATATATGGAAATCGGCAAGTTGTGAAGGGTCAAAATTGGCCTATAAATAACAGAAAAATGAATGGCGCGCAAAAGGTAGTCAAACAAAATGGAAACCGCAGCAATGCAAGAGCATTTTTGACATTTTCACGTCTTGGCTATGACACAACCAAAATTGTGTTATGTTACGTAATGACATTGTTCCGAGTAGAGTTTTAATATAATATTTTCCAGGGTTTTTCAGAAAAACGTGTATTTGGTATCAAATCATATAGATTTTTGGACGCTGAATCGAATGAGACCATCGCGGGGTCGATAGCTTTATTGGTTCTCGAGTTATCGCAGCTTTTGTGTCGAATTTGGGAGATTTTCAGAAATTTGACTTGAGGGTATAACTCGAGAGTTCTTCGAGCTATAAAAATCGTTCATTGGAATGGTCGTCAAACACTCTCTCTAGCTGTAGGGTAAGGCAAAAAATTTAGCTTTTAATTAGGAAATTAAGAAAAATAAAATCGATAGTTGCTACGGAGTTTTCCCCTATAGTTACCATCTGTTTTTCGGTGGGATTGTTCAGAAATGTTCGAAATAATTACTATCACAAATGGATAAATTATTTTTTAAATAATTTATTTATTTAATTATTATAATTTAATTAATTATTATTTAATATTAATTTAATTATTTATTTTATTTTATTATTTATTATTATTTATCCATTCTTCCATTAATATAAATTTTAATATATTAATTTAATATATTAATTATTAATATTTAATTAATAAATATTATTTATTCATATTTATATTATTATATATTAATATATTAATTATTATTATTATTAATCAATTGATAATATATTAAAAATAATTAATAATTAATAATTTTTAATTAATTAATTATTAATTTATATAATAAATTAATATAAATTATAATTATTTATAATTAATTATTTATTTATTAATAATTAATATTTAAATTAATTCATTTATTTATAATTTACCTACAAATTTATAATTCCAAAGGAATCCCGCGCTATCAAAAAAGGTACAGCTTAATGTTATTGCTTATTATTCTTACTCCTTTACGAAGGCAGAGCGTAACTATTCAGTAACAGAAAAAGAAGGCCTGGCAGTTATAAAAGCGATCTCTTCCTAAATCATTATTTAACCGAAGGAATAATAAACCACTGTACAATCATTTTCAGCGTTTTTTCTTGGACGATTACAATGGTTTATTATTGAATAATAAACCAAAATAAAGCAAGACATGATGAAATAGGAAGGTATTATTATCTAAGTTCAATTTTTGTTTGTTACCTAATGAAATTCTGTAAAATATGTAGCTCGGTACACACCTGGTTCCGTAAGCGATGAATGTTGCGCCGCAATCGAATTTTTTCCCGATTTCGACAAACACGTTCATTTTTTTCGCGATTCCCGTAAAATTTATGTATTACATTCCAAAGAAATTCTCCTCCATCGTAGAGAGAAATCCACTCGGTTTTAAAACAATTCAAAACGCGAACAAGAAAAGCACTTTCACAACCGAAACGCAACAGAAGACGGAAGACGCTCGAATGAAATTACTGCCGAATGAAAGTCTTCGAGAGCATTAAACATTTTCATGCACGGACAGACGAGAGCAGGAATACGCATGTCCACACGTGACTGGGGACATTCGAATAGCCCTCCATGCGAGCATGGTTGGTTTAAGGAGTACCTGAACCACATGTTCTTAACCTCCCCCCCTACGGCAAGCCGCAAGGGAACCATCTCCATCTCTGGAGACAACCTTCCGAAGAAGTACCCATTTGCCGAAGCGCTATGGGTGGAGTCGTGCGTTTCAGCTCGCACTACCGACTATGCAGGCCGGTCCCCGAGTTATTGTCTGCACACGTAACTCACTCGCCGGCAACCTGAGTTCCTTTGCTTTTTCATTTCAACTTCTTCGAGGCGACTAAATAGTTGCCTAGAGAAAGTTGCCAGTGCGCGGGGGCCCTTAGTGAGTCTCGTGACTCGTGACTGCTTTTGTGACTGTATTGTCTAGGGTGGGCTTGATACAAAATGCCGCTAATTCAATGCGCAAACAAGAAATAATGTGTTTTTCTCCCAGTTGTTGGCTATCGTGTCGCCCTTGCGTTTTGCGTATTCCATTGGAATAAAATACTGTTAGATCATTAAGCTTTTGGACTTTGGAGTCGTTCACGGACCTCATCTTTTCATAACATGTACCTTGTTAAAGACATCAAGGAGATGGCAAAAAATAAACAATAGCGCGTATAAATCGTTGAATTAAACGACTTTTTTTCGTTCTTCACTTCTCGTTTCTTCGTTCATAATTTTCCCCAGCACTTTTGAATGTAATTTAGGAAAGACACTAGCATTATTTCAACATTGTGAAATTTACCGAAGCTAAAACGACGATTTTATTATTTTCAGAGATCAGCTTGATCAAGAAAGCGAAGGAGAAAAAGAACAAAGAGGGAATCCAAGAAATGGAGACAGTCGTGGCAATTTACGACAAGGAACTATTGAAAAAGTGGCACGTAGCAAAAAAAACTACGGCGGCGCATTCGCTAGAAAATTTCGTCAGCACGGTGGCAGGGAAAAAGCAGGCTATCGAACACGTTTACAGCATGGCAATGGATCGATTAGCTTCTTTGAAGAACAAAGACCAATGTCGACCGAGCAGCGGAATCACTTCGGCTTTCCGTTTGAAATTTAACAGCTCCGCAATCCGAAACCAAGTCTCGGACACCGATACAGAGTCCGACGAAGGATTCAGCCTTTGCTAAATTGAATTTCGCACCAAATGGTACGAAGGAAACGAACAATTCGACAAAATTACAGCCACCCCTCTCATTCATTTCATCCTGATCCAGTGAATTTCCTTTAATATATTTAGTTGGCAGGACTTTCGTCTCTACGGGCATTTTCGCAAGTTGAATTCAAACGGGTAGTGGAGGGATTTATTATTTCCTGATGGTGGAAAAAAATTTATTCGGAGTCAGCTGTACAGGCAACGCCAACAAGCAATGTAAATAGCAACACCTGTTTTCACCAACAGTGGCGTAACTAGAGTTGACTCATGGGGGGGTTTACCCCCTCATGGGGGGGCTTGATTTCAAAAACTGAACATGATGCACTTATAGCAAGGTTTAAGCTATGGGATGCACAATAGACATATTTTGCAGTAGGATGCTCTTCCGTTACATAGGCCTGTGCTCCGATGAATTTTCCACTCATTGCTGAGGCCCCATCATATCCTTGTCCTTTTTTAAAAAATATTTCTAAGCAATGGGGGGAGGGGAGGGGGGTTACGTCCCCAGTAACCCCCCCCCCTCGTTACGCCTATGTTCACCAATAAGATTGCTTGTTGCCGCTACATGTACAGCTAACTCTAAGGCTAACTCCAACTCAACTTTTTTGTGAAATCCACCGTTACTGGTATAAAAACGCTGCTATATCTAACAAATATAAACGTCGTTTCATATTATGATTTCTTTACCTGTCATTGTCGAGCAGAAAATTCATCACCGATCGTCTTGGCACGCGCATACACTTAACTGCTTGCTCTATTTGAGAGGAAGTAATAAAATGCTAATGAAACTGAAATGTCCGGAAAAAATGAGAAAAGGATGGACACAAACTAAAGTTAACACAAATGAAAACAAAAACGACGGCACGACAGAGACGAACCCGCAAATCCGGTTGATAAACTGATAACACGAAAGTACAATTAGTATCGATACTTACTTGTATCGATTGAAACAATAAATCGATTAAATGTACTATCGACATTCGTGTTCAGGAGATCAATCACTATCGATTTACTGAACATCGATTTATTGAACATCGATTTATTACATCGCTATCTGATAAAGTCAATGCCGCTGAATGCTATCACCTTTGTATACAAAGAACAAACCCAGCTGACGCCAACTGTTTTGCCAGACATTGTCCAATTATGCTTGAATGTTGAAAAATGGTCGTAATAGGTTTTCCTCGATATAAATCCAAATTCCTGGCTCTGATTCGAAGCATAAGGTGTATTTCTTCTCAAACCGCGGCCGACGAGTGTTTGAAATTTGACGGCGTTGGTCGAGATAAGGCGTTGGAAATTGCGGCGAATTTCACCGTGGTCAACGATTTTATCAGTGAAGAAGAGGAAAAAAGTTTGTTCGATGAAATCGAACCCAAACTACGCCGGATGAGGTAAAAACGTGACAAAAATAGAGTTTTTGATGATTTTTCTCAAATTTCACGTCGTAACGGTTGCTAGGGCGAGCAACACTTGGTGCAAACCGAATTAGTTTTATACGTAAATTTCCTAGCGTTTACTCAGAAAGATAAATTTTGATTGAATTTTGCAAGAGTATGAATAGAAAATTTGGAATGAGGAATATTGTGCGTTTTGAGATCAGATACTTTTTTCAAAAACCGTCCTGAGACTACGTTTGCCAGCTGTCGATTGACCCAGTCGAAGACAAGGGAACCAAGCGAACTACTTAACGCTTGTTAATTCAAGGATGAATTGAGACTTCCCCGGGGAAGTCCCTTCTCAAATAAATTGCCAACTTGGCCAAGAAGGAGAAGAAATACGTTTATTTAGGAAAATATGCATGACAGAATATAAAGAAAATTAAACACCAATAAACGTACTACGGCATGGTTTAATTAACTGTAATCCGGTGTTATTAAAACAATCCGTAAGAAAATTGTGGGCATTTTTTATTTATTTTCTCAGTTGGTACCGGGTGTAAGGGTTTGGCAACACTGGTTTCAGTTTCACCTGTTGAGGTGATACCTAAACTTAAACGGAAAAGCCTGTAATTTACTAACGAATGAAAATATCGGTATTATTTTTCATCTATTGTTTGTTGTTGTGTATAAAACATCAATTTTTTGTCTATAGGGGTAGTCATGGTCTGTGTGTTGACGTCGAGATTGATAAGGTTGCCATGGAAACTTTCTCGAACGGACATGCGCAGTACTTCATTGAAATTGGAAAATGTTTGCCTTTTGTAACTTCGGTATTTTCCCAGGTACCAATACGATCATTGGGACGATGCAATACACGGTTTCCGAGAGACGGAACAAGTGAAATGGTCGGAAGACAATCTCCGCATTCTGGACAGAGTCAGGGCGACCGCGTTCCCTGACTCAGCCAGCCTTTTGCCGCATGTTCATGTCCTTGATTTAGCTGACAATGGATGGATCAAGCCTCACATCGATAGGTATGATTTTGTTTGTCCAGTTCATTTACTAGATTGTGATTTTATAATTATTTGACTTCCGTTTAGCACTATGAATCGTTCTGTTCACTTCAAGGCTCTTGCGATTATAATTTAAAGAACATGTTAACCGACACGATTTTTAAATGCCCTCTTCAGAATGAGGTAATCCTGCTATTTTTGCCGCCCGGTTAAAAACGAACAAGAAAAAATTGCATAATACACCAAAAAGGCGCAATTTTTTTTAGTGTCAAATTCTGCGGAAGTACGATTACCGGACTCAGTCTGTTGAGCGATTCTGTCATGAAATTGGAACATGAGAAGGACGAAATATCGTTCGCTGCTCTACTGAAAAGAAGGTCTCTGTACGTGATGAAAGGTACTGTACGCTATGATTTCAAACACTCGATCCTTCGCAACGAAGAGTCATATTTCGGCGATCGGAAGATAAACAAAACCCGGCGGATATCGGTGATTTGTCGGAACGAACCTGAAACAACCGATGATGATAGTTGATTCTGAAGTCACCGGATGATATTGAGAGTTTAAAATTTTTATAACCTTTCAACATCTTTTCGAATGCGTAAGTGGCGCTCTGTAAATTTCAAACTCGAACTCGTTAACCGTAGAATAAATAATTCGAATTATTACTTCGTTTTGACTCTCACTACCTTATCTACAACAATTCAACTTTCGCAAGCCATTCTGGTGGAAAAATCAGACGATTGAGCTTAACATTTTACTACACAACTAAATAAAAATCAATCCATGTCTTCCAACTCTGCCATTAATTGCTTCCGAATTTCAAACATGATGACGGAAGCGGCGCAAACGCTGTTTAAACTGTCTACATTATTGGCCAGAGGAATATTCAGTTTGAATCCGTTCGTCTGTAGAGCCAAAGTGCAGGCTTCTTGGCTGATGCCTTCCGTCTCTCCGCCGATTACGATGAAGTTATGATTCTGCGTGTAATCTGGCGCCCAGTATGGCATCGTGGGTACGTTAGTTAAAAAGGAATTTCCGTCATTGTCATCTGTAGCAGATGATGCCAACAGTAATTGCGAATTTTCCCGTCTGACGAGGGCGCCGATTTCTGGCCAATCAATGTCCGGGTGTACGCGTACTTTGAAATGCGCACCAGCGCCACCTCTTAGCGTCTTCAAGTCCCACAGGTCGGTACAGCCTGTAATCAATAAAAATTGAACGTATTCAAATGAAAATTAGATTTGAAAGAGGGCAAAAGGATAGGAAAGATAGTATAATCAGGGCTGTACAGAAATAACCTGAGGGAGAAGGAATCCGAATTTTCCCAACTCCACCAGCAGAATTTCCAAAAAATGAACACCAAGGGATTGTATCACTGCAGGTTGGGGCACAGGAATCTCCAAAATTTCAAAATGTTGTTTAAAAAAACTAATCGAGATAAGCTGAAAAGAGCATTTAAATTATTTACAATCTTAATAAGGCAGCGAGTCGTTCACCTGGGGTTAACAACACACGTCGCACTCCGACGCCTGCGCAGTTTCTGATCATAGAGCCCAAATTGCCCGGTTCTCTTATCTGATCGCAAATCACAGTCAACGGCAAAGAGTCCTTTGTCTCTGGAAGTGGAGATGGGAGGCGGCAAATACCTGGAAATCATTTTATGGTTAATTATTCAGTAATAAACCACTGTAATCGCTCACAAAGAAGAAAAAATGCGACAAACATTTTTCTGAACCCCCTTAAAAATTTGAGGTTTTACGTTTCAAGTGATGGAAGTACTAATTGTTAATAACGACCTGACGCTATTGGCAGCACTGTTCTATTACCTCCATTCTAACTCTTCTTCGTTCGCTCATTCTCTGTCTCTTTAAAATAGTAATAAAGCTAGTGCTTTCGTCGCTATCAACAATAATAAATTGTTGTTCTAAAATTAAAAACTTGAAAACTAAAATCAGCGGATCAGCCTCGCTTTCTGTCGCCCTTCCACCATCAAGGCATGTAGAATCCCAATATACAATGAAAAAAATTCCGACCGTCTGTGTAACACTTTTCTGAGAAATTTTAATAGCTCGATTCTTGCAATTTTTACCGAAAATCACTCTTGGTCTGAGAATAGCTCGGTTTTTTAGTCAAATTTTGAGACTATTTCAGGGCGGAGTTCCAACGGGAGAAAAATTAGCATTTTCAAAAATTTTTGAAACATAGGTGATATTATTTAAAGAGATTTTTTGAAGCTAAATCGAATGTACCATTATCTACGGTTCTCAAGTAATCGCAGTGAAATTAATGGGATATTTGGCAAGATGTCTCGACCATTTGTGGAGCTGCAAAAATCGTATTCTCGTTATTGGAAGGCTCGTCAAACATCCAGCCTTTCCAGATGACATTAAACGTACCAATGATTCCAGGAGGGGTAGTCAATGGCGACCAGACTTTCATGTCGTTATAGGCGACTTTGTATATTTTCTTGTTGCCGGCATCGGCGATTTCCAATTTGTCCAAATCTTTATTGCGAGAGAAAAATATCGACTCGAATATGCATCCAGCATCCAAAGCTTCCTGGACGAGCCTCCTTCCTTCCAGTAATATGAGGCCATTTTTTTCCCTCGGCTTTCGTCCTTTGACTTTGAGCAAAGCTTGACTGTAACACGATTGTAAATTTCAACTGAAAACCTCAAGAAAACGCTCGATTCCAGGTAGATGTTTATTGAAGAAGCGAAAGCGCTAATAAAATGAAGAGAGATCAGGCATTCTAGTTTAATGGAATATCTTACGTAAACAATGGGCTGTTGTAATTCAACTTCATGAAAGAATATTTCCCCTTGCGACTATTTACATCGGACTGTTCATCGTGTAGGCTTTCCGGCTCTTCGCTTATTTCCGAAGGCGACAGATTTATAACTTCGGCTAAATGTCTCGATTGCTGCGACATTACAGAGCAGCGAAGTCGTTTCGCACATAGCGCCAATCGGTTTCCCAACATTGTTATTCTGTCACATACGATATATTATACTACGCACTGCAGTTTAACAATTTTGAAGAGTAGAAAAAATTAAGACCGAATTCGATTAATTTACTAATCTGATGTATTGGTATTGGTCTATCGGCTCACGCCTCACGCCGTTCTTATCAGATAAGCAGAATCGAGATGTGATATCGATATATGTTCAATATCGATTTTTTCCGGAAACATCGATTTTTAGCTTTCGATGTTTTCAGCATCGCCCATGATCGCAATCGGTAACTTTGCCAATGAAAAATAATTTTTGAACAATGGAAAATCGAAGTGAGGTAAAGGGCGAAATTTATCCTCTTCTTAATTGTAACTGGAGAGCCACATTAATTGTGATTACAATCTAGCCAACGGTGGAAAGGTAATATCACGCTTAACATGGAGTTGAAATAATCGACTCGTTCACCACGTTATAACTTGATAGGGGCTTTTGCGGATCAATTTCCTGTTTCTACTGAATGATCAATTAACTTCATTGATCATTTTCGACTTGAAAATATTGCCAAAAAAGATCAATACAACCATATTGATATTTAATATCGATAATAGATACGATACTATCGAACATCGATATATTTCCGTCGATACCCGCTCTCTAAAGGAGATAGTGGCGTTGTAACAGGCGGGGCGGATTCTACGAATAGGCCACGCCTTAATTGGCCCACTCAACCAGAGTGAATGTTTTCCTGATATTCGTGCTTGTTACGAAATCAAACTTAATTATAACGTGAAGAGGAATACGATGCATTTTACTGCTATGAAAACTGTTCCGGGCTCGTTGAAATGGTCGTCAAATATTTTCTAAAGCAATACCTCTACCGTTATGAAAATTAAGAAAAATATAAAAAATTCAAATGACCATAGTTGCAACGGAGTTTTCTCTCTCAACGTTCACGAATGTTCGGAATAGTTACTGCTACAAATGGACGGTCTTCTTAAATCATAACTGAAGCCAAGAAATAATAAACCACTGTTCAATCATTTGGCGCGATTTTTAAAATATTTTTATTGGATTATATTCGGATTCTACATTCCTTGAAACGTACTAAAACATCCAATTTTGAAGGGGTATTTAAATTTTCTTTAAATAGGCAATTACAATAAGTTTATAAACCAAAAAAATGTCACCCCGTCTAGAAAAAGGAACTGATGGATATTATGTGTAAATTCCTCGCAAGTTGACGTTCAGCGATAATCGCTGTCATTACATTTCTCAGTGCCCCGAGAGTTTTAAATAAATTAAATAATATAAAATGAAATTAAAATTAATTTAAAAAATAAATAATAATAATCATTAAATTAAAATGAAATAAAAATAGATTATTCCAAAAACTGATTCGTGCGAATTATTTTTCGCTTATTGAAAAAAAACCGTTATTAGCTGCATTAAATTCATGTGGCACCATTTGAGCCACCTTCTTGACTTAATGTTCTACATGCCAAACTTCTGCAAAGGTATGATTCGTAACTAGACAGAGCGAAAGGGATATTCTATTATCCAAAGATATACGCACATTATAATAGAGAGAGTGCTGCTCACTGTAGCGTGGAATACATTTCGCTCATAATTTCTGCAGCGGAAGATGCCTAAAAGTCAGTGGTCTATGAGAACCTGCCAACCAAGACATAGAAAGCAGCTCGCATTGCGTGCTTTCGTCATTACAGAATGTTACAATTAATTCGACACGTCAGAAAATGCGGACTAGTTTTTTCTTATATTTGTACTTTTTTCATGCCATTTTTTTTACGAAAATTTATTGTCGTAACTGCGCAAATTATCAACACCGTAAAGGTAATCATGTTAAGAAAAAAACGTTCGCTAGGTGTAGAAATCGTGTAAACCGATGATTTTCCGTCGGTGAGAAATTTCCAAGTCCTAAATGTTCTTGAATTCGTCAAAATCTTCAGAGTAAGCCTTTTTTTCGCTCGAAATTCAGTGAGCTTGAACTGCTCGTGTATGCATCGCTGTAAGAATAATTCCATTTTATTATAAAAGCACGAGAAAAATGGACGAAAACGGTCAAGGGAATTTTTTGGGAAAAACGTTGGAACAATACGATCTTCTTGATATTGAAAAAAATGTAACTCGAATATAAAATTTTGAAACACACTTATAACCGTGAAAAATACACGTACAAAACAGAGAAAAAAATTATAATTTTACCATACGTAAAAACGGTTATGTTTCTAGTTGAAAAATCTATATTTTTCTATAATTCAAACATTCGGTCTACGCCTTTTTTTCAATAGGTATACCTACTGGTTTGGCTCTCAGCTCTTCAGCCTTTTCTAGCCCATATACCTTGTCGACTATTGAAGGTTCGTACTTGCTCTTATACTCTTCTCAACAGCGTTCAATCGTTTCATCATTTTATCCATATCGGTGCAGTTTCGTTCAAGCTGTAAAACAATCGATGTCAGATATGCGAAAATGTTTGAAAAAAATATATAAAATATATATATTTAAATATTAAAAATAAGTATATATTTTTAAAAATATTTGTTTCCTCAACGGATATATACCAGCGCCTCTTTTTTATGGTAGTCGATTTTGAGATCTTGGTAGCTTTTCCATATTTGAGCTCCGTGCAATTTCTCGTCGTCCAATTCATTCTTCAAATCGCCCGCGAGGCGTTCGAATCTTTTTGCGCGCTTTTGGATACTTCGAATTTCCTCGTTGAGGTTCGAAATCGTCATATCTCTCGACGCTATGTCGTTTTGCATTGCAAAGGAAAGCGAGGCGAATTCTTTTTTCATTCTGACATAAAAGAAAAAAAATACAAATACGTATGATTTTTTTTTAATTCTTAAATTTTTGTTGTTGATGTTTTAAAAGTATTTTGAAATGCAAAATTCGATTGTGTTTCTTGGAATTTCGACGTTTATACCTCTCAATTCTTTTTTCATTCTGACGAAGAAGGAAAAAATCACAAATACGTATGGTTTGTTTTTACATTTTTAATTTTTTTTTTTTGTTGATTTTTTGAATTATTTTGAAATATAAAATTAGATTGTTTTTCTTGGAATGTTGACGTTTATACCTCTCAACTTCGTTGGCGTTCGAGTCGATCGATTTAAGCTTTCGTTGAAGCTCGTGTCGTAAATGGATGTTTTTCTCTTTCTCGTTGACGGCCGACTGTTTCAGTGCCGTATTTTCGTTTTTCAACGCGATCCTGGCCATCTCTAAAATTAAAAAAAAAAAAAAAAAAAAAAAAAAAACGCTTTAAAATAATCTTAAAACTAAAAGAACGTCCTTTTCGTGAATTTTAATAACGTCACCCAAATCGTAGTATTTCTTCTGCCACTCGTTGCATTCGGCGATTTTCAATTTGTATTTTCTACTCAGCTCGTTCATCTTGTAAAGGCTTCTCGTTTTGGGTACGAGTGCTGTAATTCGCGAATTGAATTTGATCAGTGCTCAAAATACGATACAAAAATGCGAGAATGTAAAAACGAGAAAGCAATAATTCAAAATTAGTTTATAAAATTCAGTATTCAATTCTCTCTATAGACGTATTTTTTTTTACTCGACATGGGGTTGAGGTGGAGACATTGATTGCGACGTTATTTCATTTATTTTGTTTTTAAATTTCTTCTAGCGCTTTCGCCGCTCTGTGCTTCTTCAGGAAACATCATCTATATAAAAGTTTTTAAAAAAATTAGGCCCAGTAATAGCTCCACAAGGTTGGGATTGTCATGAATTGGGAATATTTTTAGAACACTTCCGATTTTTAAACCTAGAGTCTAATAAATTAAAATAAATAGGGGACTAGATTTAAATGCAGGGGTGACTGCAGGGTTTTTTTTTTTAAAAACTTTTATATAGAAGATGTTTCCTAAAGAGGCCCAGAGCGGCGAAAGCGCTAGAAGAAATATAAAAACAAAATATGAGATAACGTCGCAATCAATGTCTCCACCTTTACTTAGCGAGAAAACAAACGCTTATAGAGAAGCTGTGAAGAAAAAATTGTTAGAAGCGTATTAAGATGGTATTGTTGCCATGCTGTGCCAGAAGTTCAATTTTATTTTATTTAATTAATTATTGAAATTCACAAAACTTGGCTTGCATGCATTTTAGGCTCACATTCTGCACTTCCATATTATTAAACGAATTCGCGCATTTTTCTATTTTTGGGTTCTCCTTGCTTTCAACATTTTAGAGTAATAACGTTGCGCCCTTAGTACGAGGTTTTTAATTTTATTATCAGTTATTCCATTTACCGACTCAAACATGGAAGTACTGTGTGATCTATGCACACCGCTGGTTTTGCGAGATGTTCGTTTTTTTTTTGTTATTCAAAAATGCCTCACCATCTTTGCTCGACTCGGTGAGGTCGTTCGGAAAATCCTCCCCTTTGCCCTCGAGCGATTTCCCAGCGGAGTCAATTGGTCGAAATTGTGTCCTGTTGAAAATTCTCACGGCGGCGTGAACATCTTTCAAAATGGCGTCGCACCATTTTCTCATAGCTCCCCATTGCGATACGTCGTATATTTTTGTTTTCATTTCTCTCCTGCGATAAATAATTTCCACCCCGAAAAATCAATTTTTATTTAGTTGAAATAATGTAGAAATTAGAAAAAAAATTTTTTGATGATAAAATCGAAAATTATTATTTACCTGAGTCGCGTTATGGCGGAATCAGCTTGACAATAGGTGCAAAGCGTTTCTACAGCTTCTGCCAAACGGGCGACCATTTCTTGCGACGATGTGCACGTTTCGCAATTTTCTATCGACGATTCGATCGTCTGAACGTCACTGTCTTTGCTCCTGATCCGTTTTAACGACGTCGTTATTTTGGACGTCTGCGAGCAAAGGAGATTCCACAAACGATTAGCTCGTCGGCAGAAACCAATTAACGATTTTTTTTTCTTTAAGTGAAAACGATATTTATACGGTCAATGGGTTACCTGACTTTTGAATTGGTTGTTTAAAAATTTCAACCGTGCCCAAAGCATCCAAACGAGAGCCGGAAGCCTTAGATTCCTGGACGGCTGGACGAGTTCAGATTGGCCGAACGTTTCTAGGTCCGGCATCTGGTTCATGTAGTTGATGAGAAGTTTCAAATAGATTTGAACCCTGCGGACATTGTGTCGACGGATTTATCAAATGTTCATATTTCTAATATAGAATTGTGAAAAGAAAGAAAACTTTTTCACTCGATTCAATTGTATTATTTGCCGCGCGAAATGAAATTTCGAAGAATGAAGACTGGAAATTTTAGTAAAAAAAATCGTTTACAAATCGCAAAAAATCACAAATCGAATGAAATGAAGCGGATTCGATGAAATCTTTTGTGCAATGTGTAAAAACAGGCCGCATAGGTTTCATAAATATCTATTGAAAGACCTTCTTTTTTTTCAAATTTTGGAACGCAAGCGAGTTTGGAAGACATTTTCATAGTACTGTATAGTACTGTCTGTGCGTCCGTCCGTCCGAGTGTCTGTGGTCTACAAATGACAAAAGTTCTCTGCAAAGAATGAATGAAATTCTATTAAATGTTCCAAATACGTTCCCCTTGTAACTAAGAAAAATTAGTCGTTTCCGGATTTTTGATAAAACACAGTACTTCCGACACATAGCCGTTCAAAGTCTTCCTTTGTCTCTATTTTACACGCAATAAGTTTCATTATTTTATAACATTTGCGAAATCTTAAAATGTTCGTAATGGCGAGCTGATGACGCTTGATTATGGTTTATTATTTATGATTATTTTTTTCTAACCCCCCCCACAATCTGATGTTTTACGTTTACAGGCATGTAAAATCCTAATCTCCATAAAAAAAATATAAAAAAAATAAATAAATAAAAGAATAAAAAATAATTAAAAAATAGAATAAATAAATTTAAAAAACCTGGAAATGATTGTATATTAGTTTATTATTCCTTCGCTTCAATAAGGCCTTTAAGAAGACTGGTTTGAGGAGAGTGAGAGTATGATTTAATTTGTGACGGTAATTATTCTAAAAATTTTGTGAGCGTTCTCATCTGACAACAGATTGGTGGCGTTCACTTGAACGTTTCGCACGCCTACTCCTAGAGCGCTCTGCTCATGTTCAGAACTTTAGTCTGTCCGAGTGTCCATCTGTCCTTGCGTATGGTCAAAAAGTGTTAAATATCGTCGTATCTTCCAGAAAAATCGTTTGAATTCTATGCAAAATTTTCAGAAAATTGTTTTCCAGGTGCAAATTAATACGACACGATTGACTTTTGGATAACTAACTCACAGCGCTTTTAAGATAATATAAGGATTTAAATAATCTTCCATGTTGTTAATTATTATCAGGGCTAACGATTTGTGCCTTTTCTATTTTCGGGTCTCCCGGCTTATTTTTCTATAACAGTTTGCCATTGATATGTGTTTCTGAGTTGACCTGTTTCTTGATTTTAAAATTGCTACACCTGTTAAGGTGCTTACAGACCAAATGTTAGTGAAAACAATTATTTAACATAACATGTTGATGACAAAAATGTTTGTTACAAAATGAGATGATCTAGAAAATTTTTTACCAACATTGTTGGCAACATTGTCGTCAACTTTTTTCTTGCCAACAATTATTCTTCCTGTCTGTTTTATTTGGGTCTAGTTCTCTAACAATGTTATCCACAATGTTAGTCACAAATGCCGGTTTTGTTATCGCTCATGGCTCGATAACAAAACTCATTGTCGCCAACAATGTTACTAACAATGTTGACGGAAAAAATAACAATGTTACAGAAAATGTGGCCAACAATGTTTCCAGTAACATTTCGGGGGAGGAATAGTTATCAACATTTTTCAACTGCCGTAACAATGTTATTAACAATTCCTCGCCCGATGTTGATAACATTGTTGCCAACAATGTTGCGTTCGGTGTGAAAGGAAATTTAATGAAAAATGCTAGTAACAATGTTTTCAACAATTTTATCGTCCGGTCTGTAAAGGCCTTTACATACTCGAACATGGAAGTACTGAGTGATTTATTCACACCACTGGTTTTATAGAGTACTCACACGTCCAGCATTCGCTCCAATGCCGGCGTATAGTGGATAGTTCTTCCATCTGGCGAGGAATCATTTAGTAATGATCTGAGAATATCAGTCGTGCACGGGCTGGGTCGGAGCGAAATTGTCGACAAAGACGGCTTCGAGGGCAGCGGCCCGACCCAGCTGACGATATCGGTGCAAATTCGGGCTACGGATGACGTCTCATCGGTCAAGCTGCGGATCTTCTCTTGCTCGACGAGGTAGCTATTGATGAGCGGCAAATCTTCACTATCAGAACCAACCATGGTTGATTTGATTTTGCTCGTCAATCGGTGTAATAAAAATAATCACCCGTGTGAACATTGCGGCGTTTATTCGCTCTATTTTTATGTCCTAGTGTTGAATATCTGAGAAATTATTGTTAGCTTGCATCGCCGTCGCTGGGGATTCACCGTTTTTCAATTCCATGTAGACAAAATAATGGAAGAGAAATCTTTCTGAAAAAAAAAAAAAAAAAAAAAAAACAAAAAAAAACAAAAAAAAAACTGAGGTGAATTTGACTATGGATGGCCAGTTTCTGGAGCCCCTGAGGCTCCTTTCAGGGGCTCTATTCCACCTCTATTAAAATTCGCTCGAAAACAAAATTGGCGGAAATTTTCAACTTAATATTATTTAGTTGAAAAATCGGCGATTTTTTTGTTTAAACCACGCATATTTGCTAAAATAATTGCGAAAGCTTCGAATAATTATACAGTACGGCGTGTGATCCTTACGTTTGAAATCGGGTGATTAATTTGAAAATATCTAATAAAAATGAACCAAAATTGTAACAAAAAAAATTAATTAATTAATAAAAATAATTAAATTATAAAATAAAAGACAATTTAAAAATAATAAAAATAAAACCGTTACCAAATGAAGTCTAATTAGCCCAGTAATATGGGTATAATTTCAAATAACAAAAATAAATAAATTTAAAAAAAATAAAATAAAATTGAGAAAAATATAACTCAATGAATTCTATTTTCTATATTAAATTTTACATATTCTATTTTGGTATGCGACAAAACAGGTCGTTGAAGACTCCATAACCGCAAAAAAACTTAAAAATTGTCGGACTTTTCTCTCGGTTTTTGGTTATAACTCGAAAAGAGTTAGTTTTTTTCAAGACAATGTCGCATACAAAATGAAAGTTCGTAGAATTTTCGACAAAATGCTCTCGTTGAATATATTTTTTTGCTACCGTCTATCACAGTGAATGTGCTTAGAATCAACTTCATTTTACATGTTGTAAAATTATAAGTAAATTGTACCTATGTCTTTTACCTTTTTTTGTGGTTTGAAGCTTTAGATTAGGCGTGATTCGTGAGAATCTGCCGAGAAACCTATTTATTACTGTCCAAGTACGGAGTTCTGGAGCAGCGTTAGGCTGTAATAAATTGATTTTTCCCTGGCTGTAAGAATAAATTTTTCAACACTCGAATTCCACTTAATTATTTTTACGGTAAATAAAATGACGCCTGATTCTTATATTTGAAGTCGCGCACCGTAATTTTCTCGTTATCCGTATATTTCGCACGTTTTCTATCCAGAGTGTAGGAAAATGGTCCAATTTTCACTTGAGAAATAAACAAAATATTCTATTTAAGGGATTAATAATTTTTTTTAAATAGTATCAATAATTTTTAACTTTAATTTGAGCTATGGGATTAATAATTTCAATTTCCGACGAAATTCAACTCGGCAAGAAAAATATGTGAGAGTGATATATCTTAATAATTAGATTGAGATTATTTGCAAAATTATCCTATGTCTCAAAATATGTCCACTCGGCGGAGAAAGTCGAACATTTGTCCAGCTCTGCGGTTTTGCGTCCGATTAGTGAACCGCATTTCGGTTTTGCGATCGCCTTAGGAGAAAATCAGTGCAGATACAATCGTATGTGGATTGCTTTCAAACAGGAACCGAGTCGGTTTAACCAACGGCACGGAGCTTCGTTCCTATGTAGGTGATGTAGAGCGTGGCGCAATTCTACCAGACCAACGAACCCGAAGACTCGAAGTGAGGTATTAAGCTGGCATTAAGAACAATTTAAAATCCCCCAGCGTTCAAATATATATTTATTTTTGCGGTCTGTAAAAATCAAAACAGCGTCAATGACGCGGAAGTACTGTAAGTGACCATTGTGATAAAAATCATGCTTCATTCAATCTCCGTCCCAAACATTTTAAGACTTGAACGTTCAAATATATTGATTTTCCCGGCCTGTAAAAATCAAAATATATAAATAGGCGCTAGCCAAATCGTGAAAATTGCTCATAACGTAGAGGTACAGTGTGTGAACCAATATCCAAAAAATCAAGCGTCATCTGCTCGCCATAACGAACATTTTTAGAAGTAAAACGCTAGAAAATATTGACTCTTATTCCCCCCCCCCCAGCTTTGAAATTATTTACCTATGCTGTCTGTAAAAATCGAAATATCGTCAATATGCTAAAATAACACAGAAGTACGGTGTCACCCACGCGATAAAAATCAGTCGTCGTTCAATAGTCCGCCCCAATCGTGCACCTTGGGCCGAATCGGTTAGCCCAAAAAACTCAAATAAAACGAAAAATAAAATTTCGATGCGCTATGGGGAAAAAAAATCACGCGGTTTCTTCTCAATTTATTTTTATTCGTTTTACTTTTTCCCCTTTAATTTTTTTTTTTTTGTCCCTTCCTTGTATTTTAAAAATACTTTCGCCCTTTTGGGCATCATCGGGGGTTTTAGATCGGATCCGTTGGCTAATTGACGCTCTGCAGAAGTTCCTCGATCGAATGTCAGTGACGTCAGTTTGACTGGTTTGTTTTTGTTGTGGTCGGGGTTGAGCGCTCACCGTGAGGTTGAATGCGGTATCGAGCGAACGGAGGGCCCCTTGTAGGTGCAACAATGTAACAGTTACAAAGTAGCAGTTACAAAGTAGCAGCTACAAAGGAGCAAGTGATTCGGCATTTGCCGCTGCTCCTAATATTAAAGGAACGGGCGAAAAAACCAAAATAACGATAAAACTTCAGCTTGATGAGTTAAGTGTAATTAAATTAGACCAAACTTACAACGTGTTAAAAACTTTATTTATTGTTACTATATATTTATAGAGTTAATTGACCGTTCTTGATTCTTATTGCACATAAATATTTTATTTGAATTTATTACAGCAGTAAATTTTTTACTATGGAGGGCCTTAGCGCTAGATCTAGTGTTGCCAGGTCTCAAGCGGATGTTAGGAAAACTCGCTGCTAGATAAAAAATGAAAAAAAATTTCGTACGGTGGTTTATTATTCTATTGCTTCACTTCAGATTAAAAAGTCTACAAATCTGTGTTTGTAACTATTTCTACGTTTGCGAACGTTTCTACCAAACAGATTTGTAAACTATAAGAGAAAAATCCTTAGCATTTTGGTGATTTTAATTGTTCTCTGTTTTTCTTAATTATCCCACTGCAAGTCCTTTGATTAACGTTAAGGCTGAAAATAGTGTTGGACAACCTTCCAACGAATATTTTACGATTTTTATAGCTCCGCAAATGATCGAATTATTCCTTTTTGCCGAATATCTCAAAATATCGGAAACTTCACATAAAAACTGCAATAACTCTATAGCGATTAAAGCTGTAGACCCCGCGATGGTCTCATTCGATTCAGCGTTAAAAAATCTCTAAAAATTAATATCAGACACAACTATGTTTCGGCAACCTAAGAAAATTCGACTTTCTCCTCTCAAAAATACTCTTAAAATTTCGAAAGCGTTTGGGCTAAAGAATTTAGTCATTGTCAGACCAACAATAATTTTTTGGTGAAAATTTGGAGAATTTAGCTCTTATAGTTTCCTTAAAAAGTGTTGACGGCGGACGGACAGAATATTTTTTATTGCTTATTCGGGCTCTACATGCCTTGAAATTTAAAGCATCAAATTTTGAACGAGTTTAGACATTTTCCTCGGGGAATTTAATTGTTTAATTATTCTATAATAAACCAAAACGATCACTAAGTACTACTATGAAGAACTGGGATTGAAAAACTAGGGTAGAAAAAACCCATAGAGAAAAAAAATTAAAGCTAAACAATAAAAGGATATAATTTCGTTATATCATCCGCTATTAAGTACGATAAGAAATGTAGGTAATAATAATATTGTAAAATGAAAAATCGGAACTTGAGTAGTATAAAAAAAATTATATGAACGAGCAAAATAAACTAGGTAATAGAAGATGAAATTGAAGACATTTTAACTGAGAAAAAATCAAATACCTATTTTATCCTCCTATTTCTATTATGGATAGAATACAGTTACTTCTAAAAATGAAATCAACTAATTTTCGGAATACCAAGATTCGGAATATTATCAGAAAATCGCGAATGGAAAAAGGTACTACGTAAAAGTAATTGCAACCAAAAAAATTAATAATTAGCAAATTTAAGTTAAGAAAAATGAAAATGATTAAAATTACAATAGTTGATACGGAATTTCCCTTTCTATTTATCAATCTATTGTTCGGTGGGAACATTTACAAATTAATGTTTGGAATAAATACTATCACAAATGAATGTTCTTCTTACATTATTATTGAAGCAAACGAATAGTAAAACAATGTACAATAATTTGCAGCGTTTTTTCTGCCGATCCTTTTTCGAAATAGTTAATATTCTGCTTGCGGGTACTGGAGCTGCTACTCAAATCACGGGTACCGAGTAGCCGCTACTTCGTCCCGTCCCTCCTCATTGGTAGTATCGCCTGTTCGCCCGCTTCAGTCTTCCCCGAGATGTTGGGCGGCCGACAACGCTGCGAGGTACTTTTCCTTCGAGTTGGCCTTTTCGTCGGTCTCCTGTCAGCGGTCGTTACCGTCATTTATCTCACACCTGTGCCTGGTAAGCTAATAAATTGGACGCTTTTGAATTGTCCATTGGGTTCGCTTGGAAAAAAATAGCTGCACCGGTTGAACAGATTCGGGAAACCTGTAGCTCTTCCTTGCCTACCCTAATAATGTATGCTAACCGTTATTCTGAATTTAAAATAACCGGATGAATATTTTATTCTTCCTCGAGCGTGTGGTTGCACATCTGACTGAAATCAGTCGTTAATTTCGTGTCCAATAAAATAAAAAATTAATTTTTTATCCTTCGACGATGATATCGATTTATATCTATCTTGTCCATATTTTAATTTGATGGCATTTACGTAGATTATTTAGCCTTGATCGCCCTCGAAGCTATCGCTTGGATAGATTCACTTAGAATATATTCGTTGAACGTATATTATATACAATACTTGGAGAAAAGTAGACTTACTCGCTTGTTTGATATTATTTCTATACATTGGTATTGCTCGAATCGGTGCTACATATTGGTATATATTATTGCTTACATAATAATGATGGAATTCGCTATCCTAGTTATTATTATTATTGAACATGATAAGTAATTATATTGTAAAAATTGTAAAAATATTGTAAAATTATTAAAAATAAAATTACTAGTTATTATTATTATTGAACATGGTTATTAATTATATTGTAAAATTACCACAATCGAATATAGTTTAATAAAACTAATTAACATTTATTGTATTTTAATTTTCTTCTGTCGAAAATAGGCGAGCGATCATCGGATTAAATAAAACGGTTAGACGATTGATAACCATTATTTTTAAACGGTTTTAGAGGAAAAGAGCTTGCGTTTGCTTGGGGATTTCTTCTGATTTATAGTTCTATATATTATCACTCTCTTGGTTTCTTGTATGAACTCTACAAAGTTCCAGATCTAATTTTTCGAGTGTGTTATTTCAATTTTTCATTCACTTCGGTCTAATTAATTATACTTCTTCGTGTCTCGTATTTTTATCGATTTATCGCCTCCGATTGTATAGGAAATCGAAAATTCTATTATTCTCGGATTGATCGAGTTTTTCCCAAGACTTTTGCGTATAATGAATAATCCGCAGGATAATTCATCTTGAAACTATCCTAATATGTTTCCCTGACCTTCTCTTTGATAGTTTTGGCATTATAAAATGACACCTTCCTCGGCGATGGTGATTTGGAAGAGAACTGTTACCGAACGCTTAAAATCTCGTCGCCTAATGACCGTGCGTCGTTAGCGGCTACATCGCATTGACTTCTCTTCTGCGTACAATTTTTACACTAATACGATTTTTCCCCTGGATTCCTTATCAAATCACTGATCATGGAGCCATTGACTAAAAAATGTGGGAATTTTTTTTTTAGTATAATAATTTTTTTTGTCTCGAAATACGCTCCTGCGGAAAATTTCTCTTTGAGAAAAATTCGCTCTGTGCCGTCAATCTTTGATTTCCCATTGCATCTGCAACCGATAAAATTTCACGTTTAAGGCGTTCATTCGACGTGGAATTCAACGCTTTTAAAATTTTCCTAGCGTACGTTTCCGAAGTTATAAACGAAAAACGTCCGAAAATTTCAAGGTTTTTCGGCTCGCTTGTTTTTATTAATTAAGGAGATGAATAAATTTAAATGAAATTTGTGCGTCGAAACATTGAAAATACCTCGAGCTGATTATTCTTCAGAGCTCTATCAAAAGTAATTTTCTAGAACCGAGAGCCATTGATAGTGAGCTAACTGGAAAAATCATAGCCGACGAGCGTCGCATGTTAATTTTCGTATGCAACTGCCGTCTCGGTTTCGCACGAGCTTGTGAAATAGAAAGTTTCCTATTGAAAAATGAATACGAATAAATTCCATTTAACATCTCACTCGTCAACCAAACGGAGTGTTACGGATTCATTATTCGTTGAGAATTTTTCATTCACTTTCTCAAATTTATTTTTATAATAACGAGCTGAACGGTTTGATCTTTCGTAGTCATTCACTATAATTTTTTTTTTTTTTAATATAATAAGCGAAAAATTATTGACATGTAGTAAAATAATGAATCAGAATTATGCATTTGATGAAATTATTCGAGCGATATTTATTTGCTATCTAAATTGTAATAAACACGCTCTGCCACCAAATGTTACTGTAATCTCTAGACGAAGATACTTCCATCTTCTTGTGACTGCTTTCGTTTTCTTTCATTTCGTAATTTTTTCCAAGATGACCTTAGCTGGCGGGAAATTGCGAATTGATGACACTCCTTCCGTAAATCTCACGGTCGAGCTCGACTGTCGCCACTTCGTGTCGATCATAATCGCGCAAACGTCCATAGCTCGCTTTCTACACTGGGAACTTTCTCTGCCGATTTTGGGAAATACAAAAATCGTTTACGGTCTTTCGAAAAAGCACGAAGAACACCGATGGCAAAAAAATGCGCGAATTTTTAAAAGAGCAATATTGCTCTAGTTGACTACAAATTTCGTGAATTTCTAGTATTTTATTTGCCTGATAAGTATTTATGCCTCTTTGGGCATCGTCCAATATGTTCATCAACCTACGTCGGAATATTTGTTTCCTTGTCGTACGATTCTATACCGATAATAGCAAAATGTACGCCAAATCTAGATAATATTATTCGAGAATAAATAGAGAAAAATATTATTAGAGAATATTATTCTCCGCTGGAATATTTATCCAAATCAAGAGCGTAAAAACGCAGTTGGGCTGTATTTTTCTAAGCTGGAGAGCTTGAATAGAGTGATCAAGTTCTCACAGTGTTCGTGGTAGTTTATTCAGGAAGAATTGACGAACTTCAAGGTCGACCGGCTCGAGTCCATCTCATGAAATGCGTTCGTGGCCTTTTTTCGTGTAAAACTCCAGCGCTAGTCCAGGACAATATAAATTGAAATATTTCTCGCGAGTATTCTAAAACGCATGAATAATACTCTATGGACATACACACTACTTTTAAAGCCCTCGAGCTTTCCTTGTATTGGTGAACAAAATCAAGAAGCAACGCTTTGGTTAGTAGGATCAACGCCATCATCGTCTTTCGTATGATAAAAATATAATAATTAGTAAATCTAAAAATATATATAAAAATAAATTGACAAAAAATTTGCTTATACCATCATAACTACAAATATTCTATTATAATTATATATTTTAATACAAATTTTAAATACTAATAGTAATATTATAAACATTCATAAAATTATAGTTTTTTGTGTTTCCAAAACTCAAGTGTTGCAGATAAAAACACGGCTATGGTCTCATTCGATTCAGCGTGAAAAAATATGTCGATTTTAATATGCCCCAATTTCTATTTTCAACATAGTATTTTGATGGATTTTCAATTCTTCGGGCCATTTCAAGGCCCAATTGGATCAAAATGCGATCTAGCTAAATCGCAATTACTTTTGCTGAGAAGGATTTTTTTTTGCAAATAATATTAGATTATTCGATGCTCAATGTAATAACAATTCTGTGTTAAAGCGTGGCCTCTTATCGGACCCAGTACCAATGCGAATTTGAATACTATTTATTTATAAATAATTTTCTCTTTCTCTATAGTTAAATATTAATAAATAAAGTAATAATAAAATTATTAATAAAGTTTAATGATGTAAATTGAAAAATTTTAATTTTATTTATTTATAAATAATCATCTATTTTTCTATAGGTAATAATTGTATTTTAATAAAAAGAATGACGAATTAGAAACGGAATATTGTCCCACCAATAAATAATTATAAATGATAGATTTATTTAGAACTATCTATCTCTCAATAGATCAAATAAAATTTATTGGAGTCAATTTGTATTTTTCATTCATCTTTCTATAAATCGAATTTGTTGTTAAGAGCCAAATAGCAAAAATTCGCTAAAAAGTGAGAAAATGCGAATATGGAAAAATGTTCCCGCGATGCTAAAAAAAAGACGCATAGCCAAGGTTTTGGCGTGCTAAAATAAATACACCTTCATGTTGTAAAAAATTGTTAATTTTGTCAACTCTGTGTATTTAAAAGCTGCAAATTTAGACGAAAAAACCACCTACTACTATATTTGCCAGCACTTCTAATTAGAAAAATTCCGAAACTGCTTTTCCTATTTTTCATCGAGACGAAACATGTACCCGGTGCACTGCTGAGAGAAATCCGCGCGAGAAAAATGAGAAAACCTATGTGGGGAGCCGGTTTTGAAAAGAGACAATTTCGTCCGACGTACATTTCCTACGTGAGTTATTAGAAGTGCGAAAGGCCCATAGTAGCTCACGAGAGCTCGAGTTGGTTGCATTTTCGCGCTGCTTGATTTGGCTGTACGTTGAGTTCCGCTATTTTTTCCGCTATTTTTCTCCAGATAGCGAATGAGCCCGACCTGTGTACTAGATAACATTTTCTCAAATTTTTTTTCAGTTTTTTTTTTCTGAATAAATTTATATTCACAGGAAAAAATAATTACGATAAAAATATTCACAATAAAAAATTGAAAAATATTGAAAAAATGAGAATTATACTCCCAAAGAATATTCAGATTAACTATATTTACAACAAAAAACATTCACAGTAAAAAGTTGGAAAATTTTTAAGAAAATGGAATGATGTATCAACAGTAAGAAATTGAGGAAATATTTACAGCGCCTATTTACAGTAATTTACAGTAAAAAATTGAAGAGAAAAAAAATGAAAAAGTTAAAATTGTTCAGTAAAAAAAATTGCGAAAAATATTTACAGCGCCTATTCACGCAGTGCCAATATTTACCAAAAATATTCACTGAAAAAAAAGAAGAAAAAACATTTGAAAAAAGTATTCGTCGCGCCAATTTACGGTAACAATATTTACAAAAAAAAAAAAAAAAAAAAAAAAAAAAGGTAAAGTTAATTATAAAAATGGTGAGGGTTAAAATTCAAATTAAAATAAAAAAGTATTTTTACAGTATTTACAATACAAAATATTCACTTTATAAAATAAAATTGTAGAAGTATTCACAGCGGCAATTCGTAGTTACAAAATTTACTTACTGTAAAAAATATTTACTAGGAATAGTTGATAATTATTCATTCGGATAGCATATTTACAGTAAAAAAGGAAAAATATTCATATCTAACGTCTATTCACGGTAACAATGTTTACAATAATAGATATTCACTGTTAAAAAAAAAAAAAAATTGGAAAAAAGAAAATGGAAAAGCAATCTCAGCGCCAATTGACAGTCACTGTAATAAATATCCGCAGAAAAATAAATAAAACCGGAAAAGTTGAGGGAAATACTCGCAGTGCATATTTTCACAGTAACGATAAATTTTCAGATAAAAACAATTATAGCATCACTATTAACAGTAAAAAATTGGTCTGTCGTATATTGAAAGTTTTCCGCCCTAGAAATCGTTCCATAATCGTTCCTCTCTTCATGCGAAGGTTCTGAATATTCGCGATCGAAATCCTCGCGCAAAAAAAAAAAACCATCGCTCATCGTGTGCAGGAAAAAAAACCAATAATCCCATACGGTTCCACTTGTACGCCCGAAGAATGTTCGTCGAGTCAATATCGAGGGGCCCTTTTGATTCCTCTATTTTTACCTACTACCTCTTGTTGTACTCTCACTTTTATTTTGACTTTCGATAGGCCTCACGTCGAAAAACTTTCTCCCTTTAACTGTTGAGAGGCGGGCACAGAAAATCCGAAGACTCCGACGCGTATTTTTCTTCCGCGTTCGTTTATCGCTTTGAAATGAAAAAACGCCCGTCATCCTCCGAATGATCTTCTCTAAACGTACTTTGAGATCGAATTTTATTCATGTGGAAGGATGCAATTTTTACGAAGAGATGAGTTTCGACGGAATAAAATAGAACTCAAAAATACGAAGAAATTATTGAAATAATACTTGATTGAAATAATACTACTTAAATAATAATTAAAAATAACTAAAAATAATAATAATTAATAATAAAAAAATAATAATTAAAAATAATAATACTTGATTGAAATAATACTAGTTGAAATAATACTCGAGCGAGACATTGTGCGACTAATTTTGTGAATGGAATTATGCTTTGTGAATGGATAGTGTTCTTAAATCATTATTGAAGCGAAGGAATAACAAACCACTGTAGAATCATGTGCAGCGTTTTTGTGAACGTTCCCACCGAAAAACAGCTTGGTAACTATAGGAAAAAACTCCGTATTGTAAAAAAAAAATTCTAAAATCATTATTGAATTAACCACTGTACAATCATTTGCAGCGTTTTTCTTATAGTTATTAGGTGATAATGTTCACCAATGTCGGGAATAGATATTATCACAAATAGAAGGTCTTCTCAAATCGTAATTCAAGCAATTTAATTATAACAGCATTTGCAGCGTTTTGGTTTATTATTCACTAATAAACCATTGTAATCACCCAAGAAAAAAAAATTTCTAACCCCCTTCAAAATTTGATGTTTTACGTTTCAAGGCTTGTAGAATCCGAATATCCAATAAAAATAAATTTTGTCTGTCCAAACTATAGTACCTAGCTAAATTCTTGAAATTTTCACCAAAAACCAATATCGGTCCTACGACGGCCCAATTCTTGAACCAACTTGCTAGCTCAATTTTAAGGGTATTTTTGGGGGTTTTGAGGGGGAGAAAATTCATATTTTCCAAGGGTTTTCAGAAAAATGTGTACGTGGTATCTAATTATATAGATTTTTGGACGCTGAATCGAATGAGACCATCGCCGCGTCGATAGCTTTATTGGTTCTCGAGTTATCGCAGCTTTTGTGCCGAATCGGGAGATTTTCAGAAATTTGACATGAGGGTATAACTCGAGAGCTCTTGGAGCTATAAAAATCGTTATATACTCGTTGGAATGCTCGTCAAACACTCTCTCTAGCTGTAGGGTAAGGCAAAAAATTTAGCTTTTAATTAGGAAATTAAGAAAAATAAAAATGGTTACCATCTGTTTTTCGGTGGGAACGGTCACAAAAAAAGGATCGGAATAATCGCAATCACAAATAGAAGATCTTCTAAAATTGTAATTGATGCAGTTATAACGGCATTTGAAGCGTTTTTCTACTGAACCGAACCGGGTTTTTCAACGTCACTCGACTCCTGCGAAGCTAGCCTATTAGCCTACGAACTCCTCCCCTCAGCACAAGCACTGCTTAAAGAGGGGAATAGCATAAAAATTTTGTGTATTTTTTTTTATATGTATAGTTGTTAATAAATGCAATTAAAAAAAATAAATAAAAAAGCTAGCCCAAGTTGGCCTAATCTCGCCTCTTGGGAAAGGAAGCTCTTATTGGCTGGCTCAGCTGCAGTCAAATCTACTATCAATAGGTTCCCGCAGGAAGAGAGGGAAAGCGTTATGTAACTAGATAAGGGTGGGGTCAAAGTGTAGGCAGGTTTCCTCGAGCGGGGAGAGCTCCTGGGGGATGATGAATCGCTTGGTTTATCCTAGCTGTTCCCTAGGGATGCAGCTCGGGCGGGGTTTGCCCTTGTCTTTCAGGGACAGTCGGCTGAGAGCCGGGATCGGGCCACGTTGTTCTTCCTTCCGGACGAGGGAGCAAAGATGCTGCTAAGGAACGTCGCCTTCGTCCTCTGCAAAATCACCGTTGTCTTCGTCGTCGCGTCGTTCGCCGGGATCATACTTTATTTCACTCCGCTTCCAGGTCTAGTGTTCAATAATTGCGTTCAATCGAGTGCTCGAACCGGGATTAATGAATTAATATATTGAAAATTCCGCGCTAATAGTTATGGGTGAAATTCCGACTTCAGCGTTGACCTTCGAGTGATTGAGGATATTTTTTACTCGCTTGGTTTCATTGAAGATCTGTGATTCCTTTGAAGTAGAAATCAAATTTTCCAAGTACCATGTTCACGAACAAAAGTAGTACCTACCTAACCAAATTTATTAAAAAAAAAAAAAAAAAAAAAAATCAGAAACTGAAAAAATATAATAATTACCATTTCAATAAATTGTGTTAATTCAATGAGCCCTAGCGTTGCTGAAAACGCTAGCGGAAACTAATTCGCACTATTTCTTGTCCAGTTTTTAGAGACGTGACTGCATATTATGGTCCGTTCAAATTCCTATCATCAATAAATCTCTTATTCGATAAAAACACGGTAATTCCGCGTTACTTGCATTTCCATTAATTTTTCTAGCCTCTTTTTCTCAAATCTATTTCAGGGTTAGAAAATTCCTTCAATATTCCACTTCGAAAACATCAATTTAGCGATAAGCCATGATTTTTCTTATATAGTGGCAAATATTAATTGTCAAGTTTCCATTTATTCCGTCTGGACGTGGGGTGAAAATGGCGTGCAACAGATCGATTTTTCGTATAGATACCGACCTTGAAAAAATTTTCCAAGACATATCCTTCTCAAGCTAAACAAAAATATATATTTTTTTTAACGGGCAATTGTATTTTATTACAGTCCGTTTCGTTCAAAATACTTTCGGTCTATTTTAATGGCATATTCATAAAATATTCCATAAGCTTTGCGCTCGGGGAACATTCGTGCCAACTTTCATTCTATTACGATCACTAGGAAGACGTCATCTGCATTTTGAATTCTGGTTTTCTTTGTCTAGTTTAGTTCTAGTAGGGTCGCTAGCGCGTGCTTTTTGCACGGTTCGTTCATCCTTAGCTCCGAAGACTTGGCCCATATCCTTCTCTTCTGCTTGGCCGCCTCTTGCTTCATGATGCATGAGCGCTCGTTAGAACTGGCTCTCCCCGAGGCCGACGTTGGATATCGGGCTTCGAGCAGAGATGGTGAAAAGGAGGCCTCCAGGAACGGGTTGAGTAATATCTGACTGCGTTTGATGCAATCCGCCCCGGTGAACCATTCTTCTCAATCCTTTCTCTCCTCTTCGAACTAAAAGGACATTCCAGTTCGATCTATCGACAACCCAAGGGCGAGAAGTTCGAATTCGACGGGTGGAAAATTGATGAAATATCGTGAATTTTATATTTTTACGGTTCAAATGGTCTTGGAATTCTTTCAAATCGTCGTTAGGAATTATCCATGTACTTCCAAATAGGCTGGTCTATTATTGGAGCATCTGAACGGCTTAAAAAAATTCAGACGCTCTTCTGAATCTTAATTTTTTCAATCTTGAGTAATCTAGTAATATCGATTTATTAATTATCACATGTTTAGTTTTATTACGTTCACTTCCTTTTTGTTATTTCATTTTAGTTCTGCTATACCAAAGAATAAATATTTTATTTATTGTTATTGTTTTTTTATTGTATTGCTGGGCTATTATTTTATCTATTCATTATTATTATATTTTTAGTTTATCAGTAATTATGCCCTTTCAACTCTACGAGTGAACAGATGGGCAGAAGCTGGCGACATCGCAATTTTTTGAAACCCACCAAATATCTTTTTTTTAACTATTTTTTTACGGCGTTTCTCATTCTTCTGAGTCCATTTAAATGACAGAATCCATTTCCGATCGATTCGTTTTCGGATTACAAAACTATATTGTCCTTCAACAGTTGTCGAAATTTTCACGTCGCAGGAGCCAGAATTTCACTCTTTTAACGACCTTTGTTGACTCCGTGGTCTTCAGCTGTTTCCGAGCCGCTTTTTTCCTTTGTGCAACCCAAGTTTTACAACCGGCTATTAAACAGCTATTCCGCATTCAGTTCGAAATAGAAAGGATATAGTTGCACCTCAGCTGCAACGTTTCTTCCTAGTTATGAGTGATTGTCATTTAAAAAAATCGTTGACTCTCCCTTCCTACAGGAAGTAGCGCCAGTGAAAAGATTTTTTTCTTTTTACCATTCGAATCGCTTCCTCCCGATATTTTGCACGGTCATGCTGGACAGACAGCGGTTTGTCAGTCCGCCACGTAACTGAACGAATTGTCACAGCTACCGATGTTACGACACAGCGGGAAACTCGACGTGTCAATGTTCATGTTACATGTCCTGTGCTGTCGAACGTTTCGTTCAGTGTTGTCGCATCAATGGGCCTTTTTTTTCTTTGCTAGGTTATCATTTTATTGAATTATTATTATTACGTGTTTGGTTTTATTTATTTCGCTTCTTTTTTCTTATTTCATTTCAGTTCTGCTATATCCATGAATTAATATTTTATTTATTGTTATTATTTTATCTTTATTTATTGCATCGCTGGGCCGTTATTTTATCTATTTATTTATTATTATTATTTCATATTTAGTTTATCAGTTTATTTTTATTAATATATTGTTATTATTTTAAGTTCATTTTTTGAGTTTTATTATTCGTATTACTTTATGGTTCTATTTTCATGTGATTTTTGTTGTTGATTTTATGGTTATATTTTCATTTCATTATTTTACTTCTATTCTATTTGTTTATTTTATTATTTTTTAATTATAATTGGTGGTTAATTTATATTTAATTTGAATGCTTCATTTGAACGTGTTCAGAGTTTCTAGTTTAAATAATTTAATATCTAACGCGTGTTTCATTTTAAGTTAATTTTGTTAATATTAATTTATTATTATAATATTATTTGAAGTTAATTTTATTTAATTATTTGTATAATTTTATTTATATGATTTTATTTCAAGTTTATTTTATTTGATTATTCGTATTGTTCAATTTTTATGTTATAGTTCTATTGTTTATTGTATTTGTATTGTATCATGTTTAATTGGTGGTGAATGAGTAGTTATAAGAATACTTCTGAGTCTAACCGGTTCTTTATCTAGCTAAACTTATTGAATATTATGAGCAGTGAAGAAAATAAATTCCCTCTATAGCTATCTACGAAGCATCAATGGAGGAAGATGAGGAAGGAAAGAAGTCAGTGAAAAAAGAAAGAAAATCGATCATTATTAAATACCTTATGTGAATTTGAGTGTATTATAATTTTTTTTTAAGAACAAAAATGTCTTACGTTTTTGAAAATCTAAATTTACTTATGAAAAATTTGGCGTATTGTTGGCGTCTTTGCAATTTTGTCAAGCCACGGTACGTTCAATTGATCTCTGTAAAATGATGACTTCGCGGGAAAAAATTACCTATTCATCGACGAAGTGCGAAAGCCGTTTCAAAAGCTTTCCAATCTTGATTGCACTTCGTCAAATTGGAAATAGCTTGAGCCAAATGTTCAACTCGCGTTCAAACTATTACGTCACGGCGATAATTCGTAGGAATACTTTCCCTCGGTTTTTTCTTAGCCCTAGTGAACAGTTTCTTCCTTCGTGGTAAATTTGTGGTTTGTTGCTCACTCATGCCGAATCCGTTAGACGATGAATGATTCGGTTTCTCGAGTGAATTTTTACAGCCCGACTTCGCCTTGGATTTATCCTTGCGCTCCGACTTCCTTTCGAAAATGATTCGACGTTTATTGATTCGAACGGGAAGTTCAAAATACGATCGCTCGCTATTTGGAGTTAATTTTCTATGACTGTAGAAACTATCAAATCTAACTCATCGAGATAATTTCTTCTTCTGGTTAATTTGTTCAGCCGTTCATCATAGTATGGAAAGGTCATCTGTAAAATGAGATTTTAATTGTAAATTATGTCGGAAATTTGAACGGTAAATTGTCAATTCGAATAATTTAATATACCGAAAGCTGTGACGACCGAAAAAATCTTTCCTTCATTTTTCTCTAATACAGCTCAACCGCTTATGTTAACCGAAGTATGAAATGTGTGTAATAAAAAATGATCATAAACAATTTTGCGCCATTTGCCTCGCAATTTCTAGCGTCTGTTTCTTATCGACTGTTTCAGATTTGCAATTCGCTTCCTGTGATAGACCATGCCACGAATTAGATTGGCCCATGATCTGCAGGTTCAGATTAGTGCTGGAACAGCATCAATCCATGGGAGGGTATGTTTTTGCTATTTAAAAACAATCCATTAATTTTCCCTGCTCGTAGCTGAACATTTAATGCACCTTTGGCATAGGACACGAAATCAGGCGGGTGTTTTACCGAGTTACCGTGCTCGGTTTTAACGGGCAAGAGCTGGCGCTGTCAGACGCGCCTAATTTTGTGTCCGCTATAGTTTGTTTTCCTTATTCGCTTACTGTGTAGCCTATGCGCGTTTTAACTACGTCGCTAGAAACTAATGAGCGCATCTAATGAAAGAAATACTGGCTGTATTATTTCCTCATTAATGCTACCGAGGTTGCAAATTAATTATATTCATTTCCTCGAGTAGATTAGTGTTGAATTGGATTTCTCGCTCATGTAATAGGTGCTCTGAATATATAGTTATTGCTTTCTTGTTCTAGGTTTCTTCACTTAATTCCCCTCAGTCACGAAAAAATAAATAAATTTAATCAAACCAACGGTCGAATGTGTGAAATACATAAATAAGAAATATATATTTTTAAAAAATCAACTAATTACACCAACTTTCAACTTATTTGTAATATTTTTCAGACTTAAACGACGACTGAAATTTTCTAGTTTTGCATTCCTCTTAACATAATAATGCAGGTTTTATTACAAGCTCGTGCGGCTTCGTCCTTTTAATCTTCTCAATAGATCGTCCTCAAGCAACTTAATTGCGAGATAGACTGTGCAAAATATCGCGAGGCATTTCCGTGTATTTTTGGTTCATTATTCAACAATAAACCATCTTGATCGCCCGACAAAAAATTTCTAACCCCTCTCAAAATTTGATGTTTCACGTTTCAAGGCATTTAGGAACCGATTATCCAATAAAAACTTTTTTTGTCTGTCCGCCGTATGACGTCAACACATTTCCGGCCAAACTGCAATAGCTAAATTCTTGAAATTTTCGCCAAAAATCTATTTTGGTCCTACGACGGCCCAATTTTTGAACCAACTTGCTAGCTCAATTTTAAGGGTGTTTTCGGGGTTTTTGAGGGGGAGAAAATTCGTATTTTCCAAAGTTTTTCAGAAAAATGTGTATTTGGTATCAAATAATATAGATTTTTTGCCGCTGAATCGCATGAGACCATCGTTGGCTCGATAGCTTTATTGGTTCTCGAGTTATCGCAGCTTTTGTGTCGAATTGGGGAAATTTTCAAAAATTTGACATGAGGGTATAACTCGAGAGCTCTTGGAGCTATAAAAATCGTTCTTCACTCATTGGAATGGCCGTCGAACACTCTCTCCAGCTGAAAAATTATGCAAAAAAATTTAGCTTTTAATTAATAGGAAATTATAAAAAATAAAAATGGTTAAAATTACAATAGTTGCTACGGAGTTTTCCCCTATAGTTACTATCTGTTTTTCTTAAATCATTATTGTTGCGAAGTAATAATAAACCGCTGTTCAATCATTGCAGCGATTTAAATTTATATACGGTCGTTAAGTCCAATATAACAGTTGATAAATGGCTGTAAATAATATAACAATATGTTAGCTACTCGTAACCGACTATTTCAAACATTTATGCTGTAATTCCCCAGGAAAATGACCTATTCAGCTGTGTATATAATCCTAATCATTTTCGTTAACATTTTCGTCAGTCTCAAGTGAAAGTACGTCTTAAGGTCGGCCGCGGTTCATCTTTATCCCAAAATGAGCTCGTTGCGTAAGGGGCATTGAAAAATCTCTCTTATGATACTACCTAAGCACCTTCTGTCGTCTTTGTCTTTCGTCCGGGAGAAAGTATTGACAACTGTAAGCTGTTATGATCTTCCTCGGGCTTTAGATCGTACCTTCCTCGTGTTCATAGATGGTGCGGAGACTGTCCCAAGAATTTGACGCACTGTTTTCGATACGGCTGTGTCATCGCCGAAGGCCTTTCCCGCCGCATTCTCACAGCTAATAAACAACTCCCCGGACCTGCAATTCAGGTAACGTGGTGAACTGAAAAAATGTCTAAAATATTGAACAATTGTTAAAAAGATCTTCTTTGAAAAAGTTGTAAAAAAATGGAAAAAATAATGAATATAAAAAAATGAAAAAGTTGTAAAAGAATTTAAATAAAAATAAATAAAAAAAGGAAAAAGTTGTAAAAAAAATAGTAACAGAATCAAATTAATAAAAAAGTAAAAAAATTCAAAATTAAAAGAAAGTGAAAAGTATTTGAAAAATCAAATTTGGAAAACTAAAAATATTGAAAAAATAGTACACAATTCAACAAGTCGAAAAAAAACCTATTAAATTAAGTTACAACGTATCAAATTAAGTCTTCTTGGCGAATTTCTGGCTGATTCAGTTCCTCCTGGTTTCTTAATGTTCTCACAAAATTCCTTTTATTCTTCAGATCCATTTTATTAATGCCATACAATTGTGGAATATTTTCCTTGTGCATTGGTATTTTGTAACGTAAAGATGATTTCGAAAATTCAACTCACCTCATCTACTACCCAAGCATTAATACAAAAAAAAAAAAAATTAAAATAATAATGTACCTAACGCAATTAAATATTTACGTTCTAAATTATAGTTGTTTAATTTTCGCTTTTTTTTCTTCAATTCCTCTTCTTTTTTCGCGTTAGGTCTGCGAAAATGATATTCTCGTGGTGGACGTGGTCAATCGGCTACCCGGCCAAGGTGTCGCCATCCATTGGCGAGGGCAACGTCAGACGGAAAGCCCATACATGGACGGCGTCCCTATGATAACGCAGTGTCCGATCTCCTCCTATACCACGTTCCAGTATAAATTCAGGGCTTCCGAAGCCGGCACTCACCTCTGGCACTCGCATACAGGTAGGTTTTTAGCATTAGGTTTCCGGTACGTTAGACCGTTGAGGTGTAGTTAATTCGACGTGAGGATGAGGTTGAGAGGAAATCTTATACTCCTAGCGCTCTCGCCATTCAAGGCCTCTTCAGGAAACATCTTCTTTTTAATAGTAGCCAGTTATTGCCTGTCAACTACTCCCGTCGTGTACTTTCCGAAGGTCAAACCTTTTCGTTATTTTTTTGGTGTGTTGATTACTTGTTAGGAATTTTTTTTTAAAGCGGTGTCGCACAATATATTTTACTATTTGTAATATGGCTTGTCCCGTACATGTAAATAAATAAATAAAAATAAATAAATAGGTCCCGTAAGTAGCTTCACAAGGCTGGGATTGTCATGAATAGGAACGCTTTTTGAACCTAGAGTCTAATAAATTAAAATAAATAGGGGGACTAGATTAAAATGCAGGGGTGACTGGAAAGGGGACAATTTAACATTAAAATGCATGAAAATGACTAGAAGTGATCACATAATATTAATCAGACTTAATTTAATCGCCGCGTCCCGAACGTTTCGAGACCTTGAGCCTTCAAATATTAAAAATCAAAATACGCATTAGCGAAATCGTGAAGAAACTCATAATGTGGAGGTACGGTGTGTGACCAATTATACGAAAATCAAGCATCATCTGCTCGCTATAATGAACATTTTAGGACCACAAACGTTCAAAAATATTGAAACTTATAGCCTGTAAAAATCAAAACAGAAAAAACGCTTGTATCTCAATTTCTTCTCGCACGCGATCTGATTTTTTACTGTAACAATAATTACAATTTACCTTTGTTAAAAATTATATTATTATTTTTGTAATTATAATATTTTTATTTTAGTACCTATTATAGTTTTTTATTCATGTATTATTTTAATTATATTATTATTATCATCATTATTTGATTATATTAATTGATTAATTTGATGGATTGATTTATTTTTATCTCATTATTGTAATATTATTTTTATTCTATCAGTATTGTTTTTATTTTTATAAATAACTCTACTACTACTTATTCTCATCCTTATTATCACGTGATTATTATGTGTTTAAATCATTATTGAGCCTATCGTTATTTTTTATTCGATTAATTTTTCAATTAGTTATGCAAGAGAATATAGAATGACATAATTTGTTTTTGGTCGTTTTTCAGGGAACGAATTTCTCGACGGTATTTTCGGACCCTTGATAGTGAGGAAGGCCGATCGAACAGAGGAGCAGAGATCGTTTTACGACGTCGACTCGAAAGACCACATTCTCGTATTGACCGAATGGGGATCGGGCTCGTTTAGCGATTTTCCCATTCTCGTCAACGGAATTTACAATAAGGTACAATTATTATTCGGCATACATACGCACATTGACTCTGCCGCATTAGATGTTTCACGTTTCAAGGCATATAGATTCCGAATATCCAATAAAAAAAATTCTCTCGTTCCGCCGTACGCCGATAGCAGTTTTCCGGCCAAACTATGATGACTAAATTCTTGAAATGTTCACCGAAAATCAATCTCGGTCCTACGACGGCCCAATTCTTGAACCAACTTGCTAGCTCAATTTTAAGGGTATTTTGGGGGGGGGTTTTGAGGGGGAGAAAATTCATATTTTCCATGATTTTTCAGAAAAATATGTACTTTGTATCAAATTATGTAGATTTTTGGACGCTGAATCAAATGAAAGCATCGCGGGGTCGATAGCTTTATTGGTTCTCGAGTTATCGCAGCTATTGTGCCGAATTTGGGAGATTTTCAGAAATTTTGACATGAGGGTATAACTCGAGAGTTCTTCGAGCTATAAAAATCGTTCTTTACTCATTGGAAAGGTCGTCTAACACTCTCTCCAGCTGTATCGTCAGGCAATAAGTTTAGCTTTTAATTAGGAAATTAAGAAAAATAAAAATGATTAAAATTACAATAGTTGCTACGGAGTTTTCCCTTATAGTTACCATCTGTTTTCGATGGGAACGTTCACACATGGTCGGAATAATTACAATCACAAATGCCTTCTAAAATTATTATTGTTTTTCTTTTTTTCTCTAATTTAGGACAAGTTGATGCCGAAATTGCACGTGACGCCCGGCTTGAGACATCGCATGCGCGTAATGCACGCAGGAGGCGGCAGCTCGTGTCCGTTCTACGTCAGCGTCGTGGATCACCAGATGCTGGTCATCGCCCTCGACGGCCGACCGATCGAGCCAGTTTTGGCCGACAGCGTTGCCATCAATCAAGGTGAGAAATTGAATATTAATTGAAAAAAATTAAATATTAATGACGTCCAAAGGATCGAACCCGAGAGCGAAAACGATTCGAATAAGGAGACTCATTAGGGAAATAACGTGCGGGTGTTATTTATTTATTATTACACGGGCAAGCCCAATCACATTTTCAAAGTGAGTTATGAAAATATAAACTGTTTATCGCACGAGTTGAATTAATCGTCTAGATGTCTTTAATCTATAAATTAAAGTTCTTCGACTTTACTTAATTTATAAAATTAAAGTTCTTCAACTTTACTTAATTTATAAAATTAAAGTTCTTCGAATTAATTTAGTTGAATTGGAGAGTTGAACCAATCGTCTAAATGTCTTTAATTTATAAATTAAAATTCGTTGACTTTATTATTTAATTTATAAAATTAAAGTTCTTCGACTTTATTTAATTCATAAAATTAAAGTTCTTCGAATTAATTTAGTTGAGTTGGAGAGTAGAATCAGTCGTTTAAAAGTCTTTAATTTATAAATTAAAGTTCTTCGACTTTATTTAATTTATAAAATTAAAGTTCTTCGACTTAGTTTATAAATTAAAAGGCGTTACCTAATTGAATTATTTTTATATATCCAAGGCGAGCGGTTCGATTTCATCCTCTCAGCCTTCGCCGAGCCGAATGACTACAATTTCGAGGTGAGAGCCAACTGTACGAAGATGGTCGGCCTGGCTAGCATTTCTTACAACACGACGGCTCCAACTCAAAGTCAACCGCAGCTCGAGGTTTCACCCCTAGGAGACCCAATGACCGCCGAGGTAAGTGCTTTCAAGTATTCTAGCGCTCAACTAGGATGGATTGCAAGTCATTACATCAATCAACCTGTTGGTTAGTTATTTAAAAAAAACTGTAGAGTATCTGATGCACAATCTCGTTTTTCATTAATAATTTTGAGAACGGAGCTTTCAGAACGAGCTCCAGCAGCCGTTAAGTTAATTGCAGGCTATTACATACTTTCACAGTCTAATACAGATGTTATAGAAGAGAGTGATGGGTAATCATTTTAAAAGTTTTTTTTTAGAAGAATAGAGTTTTTGTTTAAATTTATTTAAATTGCTTTCCTCAGGCTCTTTACAATGAGAGAAGAAGGTAGTTGAAAATTGATTTATAATGAGAACGCTACACTGAACCTTCAGTTGCAAAACGAGAGCGAGAGAAAACTTAAGATCCCTCGACTTGAACTATGAGAAAGAACAGATTAGCAATAAGATACACAAAATAACCGTCAAAAAATTCATCCACCAGCCTTTGTTTTATTTAATAACGTAAAAGGAGACAATTAACAGGACGAACTGTTTTGAGATCGGTTCTTTGAAAATCTAAAAACGATTTCCGAATAAATTTATAGCCTTCCTTTTTAGCATTCTGCGTTCTTAGGTGATAAGTTCTCTCTTGATTATAATTATTTTCCTCGTCGTCGCACTTCTTGATGTCCAGGGGTTGTGAGGGAGAGAAGAACTGGTTCTAGTCAATCCATGTTCCTATTTTTAATTTTATAAAATTGTATATATATTTATTTTTTTTTTAAAACCCTCTGATGCAAACTGTGATAACTTTTCCTTCAACTTTTGTCCCCCCAACTAATGACATAGGGAAACCAGGCAGACAAATCTAATATAACCTAGTGACTGACTGGCTGTGACAATATTGCTCCACGTCGCCCTGAAGATGTCCGAATGGGTGAAAGTGCTCGGCCAGCTAATGAAGAATCGGAGAATGAGTCGCCTGGTTCCCCCCTCGCACCCCCAAAAATTAATTATAATTAATGTACGAGCAATTATTATTACCAGTAGGATGAAAGTTTCTCCAAACGGATTCAATTCAAAATTAAAATGTCCACAAAGTGCTTCCATTAATTTTTAGAAGTATCAATTTTAATGGTTTACGATATAATAAAGAAAAAATTGAATACATCACCGATAATCTCATTTTTTTCACAGCTTCTGACAACAATGCCGCATAAAGACTGCAACAAAGATTCAACGCTGTGCCTTAATGAAATCAAGTCAATTCACGAGATCAAAGATCCGCTCAACCGGCCCAAAATGGACGTAACGCTTTATCTGCCGTTCGACTACTTGGAATCGAAGGATCACATGGCTAGAAGTGAGTTGAATATTTTTAAATATATTAGGTACTATTAATTATATTTTTTATCCCATCTCTCTACGGGCATATTAAATATTTAGAAGATGTTTCCTGAAGAGGCCCAGAGCGGCGAAAGCGCTAGTAGAAATACAGAAATGCGATATGAGATAACGTCGCAATAAATGTCTCTACCTCAAACCCATGTCGATTCGAATGGATATGCGACAAACCACAACATATACTTTTATGGCATTTCATGACAGAAAAATGGTCCAATAATTTGTGGCTTGAAATGTGGCGCGATTAATTTTGTTTCCCAGTTGGATTGATTCCTCGGCTCAACAATATTACTTTCGCCTTCCCGTCGTCGCCGCTGCTCAGCCAACCGGACGATATCAACAATGACGACCAGCTTTGCACAGAAGCCCACCTTCCCGACCGATGCTCAGCCTCGCCAACGGCTTGCGAATGCACACAAATCGTCCACATTCCTTTGAAATCATCCGTTGAAATCATTCTGATCAATAAAGGTGAGGGAAATTATGTAATCTGTCGAAGTGGAAAAAAGACTGGAAGCTAATGCGAATGCTGACTGGGCTTGCTGAAAAAATTCCAAAATTCTGACCACCCATGATGAAATTGAAATTTCTAGATACATTATCGACGAGCGAACACGTCTTTCATCTGCACGGGCACAGCTTCAGAGCTGTCGGGTTTGCCGAGGACGTCCATGAATACGATTTGGAACGTCTCAAAGAGTTGGATAGGCAGGGCAAGCTGATGGAAAGGAACCTTGTCAGCGCAGTGGAAAAGGATACCATCACGATTCCGAGGAACGGAGCCGTAGCTATGCGGTTTAAAGCTTCTCGACCTGGTAAAATTCAAAATACTGTTGTACTGTAGGGAAATCAACCTTAAATGATCGAAAATACTTTTATCGAATTTAATGATGATCAGAAGAAGGAATGAGAGCTGTTAGAATGGCCGGTTCTCACAATTTTTACGTAGATCGTGGACTAAAATAATTTTCCCGGCTGAAAATTGGACGGAGGTAGAGCCGAAATGTACGCGGCCTAGAGCACTCTGGTGATACATGACATGATTATTTTTTTAATATCACCAACTTTTAAAAATAGTCCGCAGCCCAAGAACCAACTACACGGGCACCGGCTACTAACTAGAATGCCGGTTTAAGGTTTCATCTCGTTTTTCTGTTCTCTGTTCATATTCATTCTTTCGTTTTATTTTTTGCACTAACTAACCTCGTTTTAATCTCTAGGTTACTGGCTTCTTCACGACCAAAGTGCGACGCATTGGGTTAACGGTCTCGACATCTTGTTCAAAGTCGGCGAGCCCTCAGATCTTCCGCCGATACCGGAGAATTTCCCCAAATGTGGAAGCTGGGTCGGCCCTCAGTTCTTTTTAATTTAATTATTTAACAACGAGCGTGTTGATTTTATTTGCTCACAAAAGACTGCTTATCGTTCGGTTTAGAATGTTCACCGGCAACGCTCTTATCTATAAATTTAGGGCATTACAGCACAATTCTATTCGTTGCCTCAAAGTTCGTTGATTTGTGAAAACTAGGTCGGCTGCAATTTTCCTTGCGCAGTAGTTCAGCAAACTTGTGATACATTCTACTTCCTGTGAACACGTAGCTCTAGCTAAAATATGCCGCATGATTATGCGACAGTTGTCAGTAAGCATCACAATTATTTTTTTGATAGGTTGGATAATATGCCTTCTCTTCAACTAATTTTCTTACTCTAAGGCACGAAATTGCTGCAGTAGTTTTATAAGTCCTTTGTATGATCGTGATTGCGATTGTATTGCAGTGTTGCCAGGTCTGAAGTGTAGATTAGGACCCTTGTCTAGAAAATGGGGATAATGGGTGCTTAAAAAAAAGAAGAAACCGGCCAGTTGACCATCCTTTTTCCCATTCCTACTTTTTTGGAGACCTGGCAACACTGATTGTATGCTCTATGTTTATTGCTGTGGGAGACATGATAATAATGCTTTCGTGGAAGAAGCTTTCTTGCAAGCAATTGCCCACTAGGTACATTCATTTTTCTACAATGCGATCTTATGAATCCAAAAACCCACGAGGCTTCTCTCAATCTAGGTACGTAATTTTATATTTTTTAGCGGCTAAGATTAAAAGCAATCTGTGATCTACGTTGGAAATTACGTTAATTATTCTCCTTTAGATTTTCTCTTGTTTAGAGAAAAATTACTGCGAAACGGGTTCTAATTTTAATTCAATTTAATTATCTAGGTGATTACGGGATAATTGTGCAATGTTGTAAATTCACGAACCGCTCTTATCAAAGGTTGTAAGATTTATCAAGAAATTGTAAATGTGTTGGTCACAATGCATAACATTGTCCAAAAAAGCTATACATTTTTTATTGTTTATTTTCTCAATTTAACTTTATTGTTGATTTCTCTCTATGAAACTTGACTAAATCAAAGACAATATTGCAGTGATTCGATCCTTCAGTTCAGATTGCCTGATTATTTTTTATCGAGTGGCCTTATCAGTGGGGTTCATGTTGAAATTTCGAATCTCTGACAGTCGTTGGACAATTTTTTCTCATCGAAACTCAAAATCGAAATCGAATCGAAATTCAACATTCGAAAAAGTTATACGATCTCGACTTATATTCCCAGTGTTCAACCCGAAAATCTTTAATTTTTTTTTCGACACGAATAAAACGCACGCGATTTGATTTTTATCGATTTTAGATCGATACTTCGTAATCTATATTTATCGGCGTCAAGTTTTGTCTTAGTAAATTATGGTTGGGTTTTAACTTTTCTAGTGCTCATTAGCGCTTAAGTGCGGCTAAAATTAAGAATAACGAGTTTTCGGCCGCTTCTGAACACGAAATTCCTCAGGGGTTTTCTGTTGTGATAATTCGAAAGAAATGCTAGCGATTTTTTGGCCGCCTACGTTTGTCGAGAAACATTGTAAATATTGTGATGTGAATTGTCGGAAAAATGTGCGCACAATTTGAAACAATATTAGCGCACGTGCTAATGTTCAGTAGCGGAACTGATTTTATAATGTGTGTAAATTTAGCGACAGCAAGGTGAAATAAAAAAATTGAAGTTTTATATTTTACTACTCGGTCGATATTATTTGCAAAGAAACCCGTTTCAATTTGAATGCCTTCGCGGGCGATGATGACGTTATTTGGATTTTTTCAAAGCGT
Organism: Tupiocoris notatus; assembly: GCA_037159825.1. NCBI lineage: Eukaryota > Metazoa > Arthropoda > Insecta > Hemiptera > Miridae > Tupiocoris > Tupiocoris notatus. The sequence continues at coordinate 418,481 of JASJUZ010000228.1, read as the reverse complement.
CGTCGCTATTTTCGACGAATACTTTAATGTGCAATCTGAGATCTTTCAGATCAAGTTCTTCGCCATTTTTATCATTGCTGAGCGGTTTATTTTCGACGAGGTGCAAATTCTTTTTCAATTCGAGCAAATCATTGTGGGCTAAGCCGACCTCAGGTTTTATGGCAATATTCACTTTCGCCGACCTGGCGTCGCGCGGTTTTATTTCAGAACCGCTTGAAGTTAGCTATAAAAATAGAAACCAAACGTGAAAAATTTACAGTCATCAGAAGCATGCTCAATGGTGATTAGGCTCATTTGAAAGGAGTTGGCAAGACTGCTTATATAGAAGTTGCTACACTGGAAAAAATAACTAAAAAAATTCTATCAGCTGTTCTTACTGTCATTTTCTTTCTTACCTTAAACATGGAAAGTGTTATTACAATCGTTATGGTGAAGTGAAGTGAACTGCCACTACATCTTCATCGATTTCCCTTCGATTTGCTGAGCTTTTCAAGCCAGAGTTAAAATAAGTAGGAGTTATGGTGTTATACTGGTCTTGAAGAAACCCAAATGGGCTGAAGTGCTCGACGAATTAAAGGGAAAATAATAAAGGAGTCCCCATATTTCAACCCAAAATCAATCAAAATATTACGACTAATATTGGAAAAGAATGATAAGATTCGCTAAAAAAAAAATCGACAAACCTTGTCAGCTTTAATTTTGGCCAACCTTTCCAAGTGAGGATCGCTCTCTCTTTGTTCTCCCTCCAAGGAACTCCCAGCCTTCGCAACAGGCTCCAGTTCGGTCAAATTGTCCGATAAATGCTCCCATAGTGTCGACGAATGCTTCGTGTCTGCAGTCAGCAAGTGTTCGGCAGCCTGTTGAAGGTAGTTAGGTACTGCTCCGTCGATGCATTTGATGATTTTCATGTTTGATGAGGATTTCGAGCTCGGTTGAGAATGCTTTGTGTCGATCATCACACCTGGCGAATATTAATCGAGGCATCAATCGTGTTGTTGGCAATATTTTGTGGGGAATGATAGAGTCAACACATCGGTGAACTTTTCCTGCCCGTTTAGTGCGCTATTTGGGATTCAGCTGCTTGAACATTCCCAGAGCAATATTGCGGGCTGCCTGCAGGTACCAACGATATCCTGAATATGCGATGACATATTGCAATCGTTAGAAAGCAGAAAATTCACTGCGATTTCACTATCGAGGAGGCAGTCTTTGCTAATGAAGTGATGCATAAGCATATGAATCCCAAAATTCCGTACATCAAATTCCTTTCGTGGTCAAACTGGTAGGAAATAGAAATTCTTAATTTTTTTCTAATTTTAGCATCTTGGATGGACTGGGGAAATTTGAAATCATCAAAAGTGATAATGCTGGGAAATTTATGAATGAGGTAACCCCTCAAGTATATTCTCCACGAATAGGCCATTTTCCGTTAAAGTTCAAAGCTTCTTTCACTCAGAACTATTTAAAGGTGTAGTCCAGAATCTTTTACGTCCCTTTTCATGGCCACTAATTAACAGAGATGCTATCCATCAAAGAGCGCGGGCAGAATGACAAGGAAAACATCCCAACAGATTGCACATCAAAATCAATCTTCGAAAAGGAACAATCAAATCAATAAAAGAGGGGAGAACCCACAACTGGCTGAGAGATTAAAGTTAGGCAAGTGCAGGAGTGAGAGTGAAGAAATCTGAAGTCGTTGAGCCCTTCAAATTGCCCTGGAGAACATCTGACAATGCTTTTGATCTGCCAGTTCACGTTGGCTCTTGTCGAACATTGCTCTTCAGTGCATTCCTGCAGTTCTTGAAAACTACAGTTCATTTATCACCTGTTAACCTGATAGGCACGGGCAATATTTTCTTATCTGAGATTAGTTGCGCTGTACTGGGAATTTAAAGAATCTAAAAAGGCCCAGCTCTGCCAAAAACCCCATTTTGAGTGTGGAACAATGTAAAAATTCACCTACCGTTGTATTTTCCTTTGTCCGCCATAAAATCCAACATTCTTGGATCCTTGAGCCGTACGATTTTTTCCAACTCTCTGGACAGCCAGGAGTTAAAATTGTGAATCTTCCCCTCAGAAGACTGTCCATCGTGGCTGACCGGCTTTGTAAGAGGGTTGGTTTTCTCCTCTCGATGGATGAAGTCCTCAGCCGAAATCAGCTGACTGCCGATTTCCGCTGGCTTTTCGTCGACCAGGAAATCTTTCCTGCTGTCCTGGATTCTTTGTTGAATTTCATCCTCGGCTTGGATCGATTTCTCTTCCTCAAACGGAATTTCAAACTGCAGATTCGCCCTTTTGACTTTCGGATGGTGGTTGGCTTCTTTTGCCGAAAAAGCACGATTGTTTTCTCGCCCGTACCTGCGTTTGTAAATCATCGGTTCATATTCAAATGTATATGGTTTCTTTTCTAGCGCTTTACCTCCTAGGGCCTCTCCAGGAAATATCTACTGGGCCAAGTAAATTGCATTCTGGTGTTGAACCTTGAGTTTTACTGAAGCACCAAAGGAGTCGAAGGAGGTTGACAACTACTGATATGAGAGAGCGAGGGGAGCTCCATGTTACAACTGTTATCCAAGTTGTTTACTGTCAAGCTGCGTGAAAAAAATCAGTGTTGCCTTGATAGGTACTCATTACAAAATATCCACCTTGGTTACAGTTCCTGACAAAGTTTTTCCTCAGGGAATACGGAAACAGAAATGGGACTTAGGGAGAACTCCATGTTACAACTGTTTTCACAGCCACGAGCTACTTTCAAGCCATGGCAAAAATGAATGATAACACTCCCCTTTGGTGCCAGTTCCCTACAAATTTTTCCCTCAGATGCGAAAATTGAGTAACCAGAGAGAGCGTGTAGGAACTCTATGTTACGACTGTTATCACAGTCGCTCACTCTCAAGTAGCGCGAAAAAACCAGTGTTGCCCTTAGACCCAACACAAAATATATATATTCGAAATATCCATTTGCTATAGCGGCGTTTAAAAAATTACTCCCTTCCCACAATTTTTTTTTTTTTTTTTTGATAACTCTATTAAAGTATACCTGAATTGCTTGGATTTTTTCTTATGAATTTTTCTCGTGTCTTCGCTTTCAGAGGTCGTTGCCATGGCCTCTATTGTTGCAATATTGATCGGACGCCGTTTTTTAACGTCGTAAAAATTCGATCTGCACAATAATGGAAAATATACCAAAAAGCACATAAATAATAATTAGACAATTGTATGATTTTTTCCACTATCGGCTTTGCGGTTTGACAACGTTTCTTCAGAGAAAAACGTCTATTTTTAGCGAAAATTACCCGTAATTTCTCTTTTTCACCGAATTTCCGACACTTGCATCGACCGCAGTTACTTCAGACGGTAATATGTCTCGTTTCTTCATCGATTTCATAGTTCCCCTCGATTCTTTCGCCAGCTGGGTATCTATTTCTAACGAATATTTGTCGCTGTTACGATTGTACGGCCAATATGGGAACTCTCCGTCGACAAACTGTTCTTCGACATCCCTCAGGGAAGAACTTCGGACGAGTTCGAATACAACGAACACATTTAGCCTGTGGAGTGTTTTTGGTAAGTACCTTGATAAAGTGTAGCATTTTGTTCAAAAAGATTTTCTAAGCTAGAGAGCCGATTTACCACAATTCAGAAATTGCAAGGTCACTTATCTTCGAAAGGGAGTGAGTCCAAAAAATAAACAGTAAATTAGCTTGAAAAATTAAATAAATTAAAAAATTGAGATCGAATCAAATAAATCCGGGCCAGGAATCGAATTAAAATAGAAAATTGTCCCTATGAACGGTCTTCCTTTAAATTGGCCGTATTTAATGCGTTTTTTTATGCGTTTGTACTTTGGGATAAAATTTTTAAAAAACATGAGTATTATAAATTAAAAAAACTACAATTAAATACAATCGTTGAAAAATAAATTCTAAAAATATAATTATTTTGGAAAAGAATTCACTCATTACTTCGCTCACCATAAAATTATGCTTTTCATAGTCCAAAATGGATTCTCTGATCTGCGTCGAACGATGGGAAATCGACCCGAACAAAGCCTACTCCGAGCTTCATTGTCAATAGCTCATAATGTTTTTTTTTTTAGCTCAGACGAATTTTCGCTATCGTAATCGCGCCAGGGGCTTCTTCGCAAGAGATAAACAATAATGCAACCATTTAATATTTTCCAAGGTTCCGTTGCAATAGGTACATCTTTTTAGTGAAGCATAGCTGAAGCAGTTTTTGAAAACAATATTTTCGTGAAACTAGCGCCCTGAAATAAAAGTTGAAAATATTTTTTACAGGCTGGAAAATGATCGATTTAAGTCGCCTGATTTTTGTTATTCCATTAAATCGTATTTTTCAAGTTTGCGCTCAACTTTTTTATTAATTTTACTTTTTTTTTCTTAATTTTTATATACCTATATATTTTATTTGGTTTTTTGATTTTTTATTTAGTTTTCCTACAAAATTTTATTTAATTTTTTCAGCGCTAAATGAGAAATCGCATAAAAAAGACCACTTCGTACTGTGAATAGAAAAAATGGCTAAAAAAGTGAAAGGAAAGATTTGATTCAAGTTAGATATTGTAAAAATTTAGTGAAAATAATATTTTCAACTCTCATAATTGATAAATTCGGACGATCAACTCACGAGGAAGCGAAGGGGATTCGATTGAAATTATTTCTCGAGACGTATATTTATGGTTCACATATAAAACAATTATGTACAGAACGTAAAAACTAAAGTAACCTACCACACACACTTTTAAATTACCTATATTGTACTCGTATAAACCAGGACTGTAATAGTTCATTACAATACACAAAGTAACAAAGCTATCTTTTGTTAGTAAAGAACGGATCGTACAAACTAGGACATTTTGATAAATTTCGATTGGTACAAATAAAAAAAGGAGAAGGAAAATAGCTAAGAATTATAAACCGCACGTTTTTTGGTACTTGCATAACAACTACATGGTAACTGGTACAAACATCAAGGATACATAGGACGGATTCTTGTTTGGTACGTAAAATGATAAACAGGAAATTTGGATGATTTATTTATTTGTTTATTTTAATTTTTTATTTATTTATTTATTTTGTTTTTTTACTGATTTATCAGATTCGACGAGACGAAATGAAATTCGCTGCGAAAATTAACTAATAGAATTATGCATGCGATTCTTAAAATCTTAATAATTGGGGAGGAAAAATAAATAATACGTATAAAAAAGATGTATAAAAAAATAGGTAAATAATTTGGCAAGCTTATATGAGCATTGCAACTTTCCAGTTGCATCGACGATTGATAATTCCTTTGGGGGGAAATTCGTTCTCGAGTTTGATGATTTTGAAAAACGAAATCTGCTCCAAATAAGCGATACAATAAAAAACCTCGCAGAGCGTTTTCGAACGAAACTAAAAATAAACGAAGGTGAGGGGCACTATGTTGTTATGGCAACACACTGCGTTTGTTAAGCGCGTCAAAGAAAGTTCATTGGTCGTCTGAGGCTTTCGTAGTTGCTTTTGGAACAATTTTTCGAACCTAAAGATCCAATATGCCTGGATTTTGGTATTTAGATGCGCTCGTTAAACTGCTCCTTGATTGGATTTTTTTTTTAAGTTAAACAAACCTGAATCCTTTACAAGTCCGCCGAAATGTACACACAATTACAAAATCTACACACACGATCATTCTACAGCATTGAAGGGGGGACACTGATTGGAACAAAAACACACGTACGATTAATACCAACACAGACAATAAGGTAGATTCAAATCGCATTCCAGTTTCAGGCTAGGTCGAACATGAAATAAGTGAGGCACAAGGTTATCTAACGATGTTACATTTTTTTCAGACCTGTCAGAAAAATTAAAAAAAAAATACAATTTCAAAATTTGATTTTCACTAATGGCGGATTTCATTTGAAAAAAAAAAAAATTGAGTCGATAGCTGTTCAGGCAACGCCAACAAGCAATGTAACCAGCAAGAACCTTCGTTTTTGCTGGTATCATTGCTTGTCGACGTTGCTTGTACAGCTAACTCCAACTCATTTTTTTTTTTTTTTTGTGAAATCCACCATGAAAAAAATTAGACAGAGAGTTAACCTTGGTTAAAATGGATTAATTTGAGTTTCAACTCGTTTGGGGAAAAATTGATTAGACCTGTTGCCACACAAAGCACATGTAAAACAAATATGAATTCCGTTGCTGCTGATCGATTTCAAATGGACGGTTCGAGCGAGGGCTGTTGGCTCAAGGAAAAGCTCCCGGAGTCGATCAGTGGATTTCGATCGGGGGCCGGAAGTCACCGCAGGTCGGGAAGCCGGGCGGAATCGGTGGCAGGTCAGCTTGCGTGCCCACGTGCAAGACTAGGTTCATTCCGATGACAATGTGGAACAGGAAGTGACAATGGAAGAGCCAGTAGCCTGAAAAATGAGTCAAGAGATAGGTAACTTTATAAATACGTCTTGAAGAACGATTTACGTGCAACATTGCAGAGGCTTGGTCTATTCTTCTTATCTATGTTGATCTTGAAAGGACATTCCAACTTTTTTATATTTAGTTATTTCTGGTTCGCTGTTTTGAAACACCGGTTTATTGTTAGAGTGACTGAATTCATGGTCCGTGGTATCATAGCATGTTTTGGGTCACCAGCATCTTCTATTCCTACATCAGATGACTTTGAAGATGTCTTCCATCAGCACAATGGAGGTCTTGAGATGCTGCAGACTGAGGTACACCAAGTCTACAGAGATGCTTCTTTTTTTCTCCAAGAAATATGTGAACTGAACGAGAACAAATGAAGGACGACGCCTTGCTCCCAACCTTGATCCCACCTTACAATTTCATGGTCTTTGGTGGGCATGCGACCTCCTAGTGGATCATTTGTATCCATTGCACGCTAGAGCATACGCCTGGAAAAGCCAATGAAGCCAAGAAACGCTCTCTGAAGCAACTGTGATCTAAGTTACTCGTCCAGGAGGTCTGGTACCTAAACCCTGGACCCAGGGACGACTCTAACCAGCCCAACTCGTGGCTCACATAGTTTCACCATTCTTGGCAACATTCTGCAATCATAAATCGTTCTCCTCTGTTTGATTTACCTGGATTGTCAGCTCGAAATCTGAAGACAACGTAGCCATTGTTAGGAACAGCAATAGTATCCTTGAGCGGCGGCAGGTTGAACTGTCTGTTCAGAAGACCGCGTCTGTCCAGATCCAAAGCGTGTTTCAAGTTGATTTTCTTCACATTCTTGTCCGGTGATCTTCCCATACCCACAACGTTGAACGAGTAGCCGTGCAAATGGAACGGATGGCTTAGATTTGGCGATTGCACTGCGCAAGAAAATATTCCAAAAATTAATAACTGATACATTTTTATTAATTAATGAAGTTAAATAAATTGCTGGAGATTTATGACCTTCATCAACGAGAACAACTTCGACGACAGCGTTCATCGGGATGTCCACTTTGTGAGTACATTCGCAATTTCTTCCGCAATTCGCCGGTTTGTTGTCACCGTTGCAGAACTGCTCTGGCGGGATGTCCTCAATCTGGGAAATTGGAGGTGCTGGTGGGAAGACGAACGAGATTTCATCCACTAAACTGATGACGTGATCACCACCGCCGGGAGCAACTGTAGCAGACAACCATTATTCATCAAAAAGTTCAGTCAGATAACTTGAAGTCTTTCTATTCAACTGGAGGGCCACTCTTCAAAGAGGGATGAAGGTGAAATCCAAATTAACTCACCCAGGTATCTGTTATATTGATGGGGCTGGAACAGTTCTTCAGGCCTGTAGAATAGAAATCTGAACGGGAGGAAAATCTTGACATCTGGTCGCTCTTGGAGTAATCCTTCATCCACGGTCTTGGCGTTCTTAAGCTGGTTCACGCAAACAGCGTCGTTTCTCGGTTGGTTACAAATGGCATCCAACGGATTCAATACCTGGGGGAATAAAGATTAAGTAAGTATCAAGAGAGCAAGTGCCCACACATAAAGAACCTCAGAATTGTGGAATACTTACAACTCCTTGAGGTAGACCAACGTCGTACGTAGGTGCTTGGGCCTGCGGTTGGTAAGGTCCACGGGCGTAACGGAGAACGGCCAACTGCTGGACCCTCTTTGTACCGCATTCTCCCAAACCTCGAGCCTGGATCCAGTAAGCACCGACCGGTTGGTCGGCAGTGATGACAAAATCGTAACGTTCACCTGTGGAAACACGATGCGTTAAAAAATTTGAACTTGAAAGTAAATTGGTTTGGTTTCTTTTGGAAGGTGACAAAATGGGTAATCTTATACTTTGTTAGGCAAGTATATTCGCCTTTAGGTTAACTTGATTTGGACTCATTTTCCAAAAGATACTGCTAGCTGTTATCATTTTCATGGTTACCTGAGAAGGAAATGATAGTGTTGACAACAACAGGGTGGACAGGTTCACCATCGGTGGCAATAAGGACGAGCGGGTGTCCCTGGATTGTCAGCTGAGCAGGGCAAACAGTCGCCAAAGAGTTGATCATTCTGAATCTGTACCTGCGGCCAGGAGTGATAGTGAAGATTTCCAGCGGAGTATTCGTCCTGTACCTCGTGTTCGGGTCCTGTCGAAAGTATATCGGTCACAATCCAGAGCGACAACAATCATCTTACAATCTTTCATGGCGAGGAATCATCAGAATCAAAGGAATTATGAGCACGTCGACTCTTGTTGACTTTCAACAATTTATTATGGTTCGAAGATGATCTTTTGATGAATCACCGTTGAGGCGCTGGGGAGCTTTGTGTTCAAAATCGCTACATTCCCTTTTAAGGGCCTAGAAAAAAATCAGTGTTGCCACGATATCTAGCACGAAATACCCCCTTTGGTTAAAATTCATCAAAATGTTTTCCCTCTGAAAAAAAAAAAAAAATTGTGAGAACTTCACAAATACTCTTCAAGCCGAAGTAAACCACCTCAAACTCAAATTTCTCGTCTGGAACTCTCATTTCTTCAGCGCTCAGATATCGAAATATTGCACGTTCTAACAACTAAATTGCGACCGCCAATCGTTTCGAGCATAATAAGCTATTATTTGTTGGGCAGGGCCAGCTTTGTATCGAAGATAAGAAAAGAACGCTGCTCGGCTAAAGAAAATAAACCGTCTGCAATAGGATCGATGGTTATTTCGCTTTGAAAAAACTACCAGACGAAAGGTCCGGCTTGAAAAGTCACGGATGACCGACATCCGCGTAACGCCTGTTACCTGCATTTCCAGCTCATGAACAGCCGCTGCACCGGCTGTCACTAATCTGGCTTTCTCAGCTCCAGTTCACAATATTTTCGGGGAAGAGATTCAAGGAAAGTCTCGGATCTCTTCACCTCGTGTTTGGAAAAAGACTATAAATTTAAACAGCTGTGTTTTTTCTTCGGATTTTTTCGTCATTTATTCACCTCAAATTGTCCTTTGCCGTTGATGAGCAATGTTTCCGGATCTTGGCCCTGGTTGGCTGCCAATCGACCTGGGAATCTCTCCTGGGCATCTTCGTGCATCCAATCGCTGAGGAGCATCACGTGTGTCGTCAAATCGTAGTCGTACAAGTGACTATTGGGGTCCAAAGATGGAGGCTGCCTCACGACAACGCTGCCGTAAACGCCGTCAAGTTTTTGAAGACCTGTTACACGAATAAGGTGATAATTTCCAGTTTTTGAATTAGGTTGAAAAGTCACTACCTATATTTCATTGAAAAAAGGTAAGGCTTGAATATAGGTTGTTAGTTTATATAAGGAGTAAAACATATATGATTCTATTTCTCGAAAGACGAGATTTTTTGTCAGAATTCTATATTTAACATAATCTCTCACTATAGCGGTTTGAATTGTATCAACAGGAGTTTGAAGCATATAATGTTCGAGACTGAATTTTTCCACAATTATTCCACTTAAAAAAAATATTTATATTTATTGGCTCCTAGGCATAAGTAGTAAGGATGAAAAGTATCAAAATTTTGCTTCAAATACTGGAAAAAAATTAATATATATTTCTCACAAAAAGCAACATTAAATGGAAAAAACCTCAAAGATAAAATATTAGTATTTTCAAATATTTTTTAAAATATTTTTTATGAAAGAAATTTGTTCATTTTTTCCAGTATATGACGCCAAATTTCACTTTCCACCCTTCCTAATACGCCTAATTGCCAATGGACATATTTTTTTTTCTAAATGGAGTAATTAGAAAGTTTTCTATTTCGAACCTCCCGCTAAAATGGTTCACATTCAGATTCCGAAGACCCGTAACTCGAATAAGGTGATAATTTCCAGTTTCCAAATTAGGTTGAAAGAAAAAAAAAAAAAAATACAACTTACACAATTAATAATTACCGTTTTCAAGGTGTAACTAATTGGACAAGTTTAAATCGGGGTAAAAGTAAAGTCGGAATTCGAAGGATAACTGGTAAGGCTTGAATGTAGGTTGTTAGTTTATATAACGAATGAAACATGATTCTATTTCTCGAAAGACGAGATTTTTTTCAGAATTCTATATTTAAATAACCTCTCACTACAGCGGTTTGAATTGTATCGACAGGAATTTTTAACATATAAGGTTGGAGACTGAATTTTTCCACAATTATTCCATTTAAAAAATATTTATATTTATTAGCCCCTATAGTAAGGATGAAAAGTATCAAATTTTTCGTCAGATACTGGAAAAAATGAATACATTTTGCTCGCAAAAATGCCACATAAAATGAAAAAAAAAAAAAAAAAAAAACAATATAAAATTAATACCTACCTATTTTCAAGTGTTTTTTTTTTTTTTTTTTTTTTTTTTTTTTTTTTTTTTTTTTAATGAGAGAAATGTGTTAATTTTTTTCCAGTACATGACGTCAAATTTTACTTTCCGCACTTACTAATATGCCAAATAGCCAATAGATATATATATTTTCTAAAGGGAATAATTAGGAAATTTTCTATTTCGAACCTCTCCGCTAAAATTATTCACTTAACTCCAGCAAACAGGAATTGAAAATGAAATATACCGGTATGCGCGTGCCAAAAATGAGTTCCCGCGTTGGCGTTCCATTGGTAGCGGAAAGTGTTGCCTTCGCTGATGGGACACTGAGTCACGAAAGGGACTCCGTCCGAAATTTGAGTGCCCCGCTGGTGAATACCGTGCCAATGGATGGTCAGTTCTAGCCCTTGCAACATGTTGTGGACGTCGATGACGACCTTGTCATTCTCGCAAACCTGTAGAAGAAATATGCGGAATAAAAATACGAAAGAGCTCGAATTGAAATGCAGTAAACTAAATGAAAATAAATAAGAGTGAGCAATGAAATAAATATAAAATATATAAGTTATAAATAATAACAGTGCATACTTTAAGTTTTAATATTAAAATAAATGAAAATTTCACGAGACAAGTAAAAGAAAAATAAGGATATCAATAAAAATTTAAGAATAAAAAAAAAATGAATACAAAATTCTTTGAAAAATAGTTTTGATTATTTGGTTCTTGAAAAACTTCAAATTTTCTTCTTTTATTATTATTATTTTTATTTTATTTTATTTTTTATTTTTTTGTTGGTAAATTTTTCTATTAATTAGATGTCGTGAAAAGGAAATGCGATGGGTAGATACCCTCAATTTTTTCGCGATCCTGTCCTTCAAGCCTAATATACTGTCATTATTTTTTTGTGCGATCGTACCCTTTTGAGAAATTCGGTACGAATGCGTGTGACTGAATTATCGGACAATTGAGCAATTTCGGGACAAGATACGGCTTCAAAGTCGATGCGACTCAATATAATTTTTTTCGAAAAGATACAACGCACGCATCAAGTTCATTCCCCCTGAAGGAAAGTAGACCAACTTACGAATGAAAGCATAATAATTTTTTAATGGCCGAAGAACAAGTTTCATAGGATCTAGGTCGCTATATGAGAAAATATTCAATCCCGAGGGGGAAAAATTATTTTATTAATTTTATTATTAATTATTTTAAATTATTTTATGTAATTTTGGGGGCTCTATGTCGATGAAGTCTCTATGTTGTAAGAAAAATTCAACTCGGGCAAAATTGTAGATTTTTTGCTCAAAATATTTTTTACTTTGTTTTATTGTTGGGCAAAAGTCAACTCTGTCATGTGCGATCTGCATCGGTGAAAATGAATGCTACGCTAAAAAACAACACGTCCGCGCACTCAGAAAATAAAAGGCAACCTATAAACAACTTAGCTCGAATATGCCCCGTCACGCGGCTTTGATTCGATTGACGTTCCTATAAAAAAATAAATAAAGTCTCATTCAACGTTTATCGATGAGAGAAAGTTGGTTCGAGTCGGCAGTTTATTAGGTCCTTTTTTGGTCAACTTGGGATAGATCGTTTAGAGTTACACGATTCACACGTATCCGACTATAGGACAGCCAATTAAAAAAAAAAAAAATAATAATAATAATAATTACGCTAGAATTATCAAAAGAACGAGCAGCCTTCAATACAGTGATTTAATGTAAATCTATTTCTCAAAATAATATCAAAATTATTTGCTTCTCAATGAACCCTGTCGAACATCGTGTAAATTTTCAATTTAAGCTCGAAGGTTCAGTGCGAATATTTTTGCACGACAAAATCGTATGACGTCTGATGCGTGTGAATCCGACTGAATTCGCCGACTGCTGCGTTCATAGATTACTGAGGCTGATAAGGAAAACAAGTTTCTTCGGAATTCATTCAATATAACCGCTAGGTATTTAAAGGCTCGCGCACCGAGTGCAGTTAACGACGTTTTGACGAGGACGTTGTAAATTATAACTACACGTAGGTAATTGCCAAAGGATTTAATTTTGTAAACAACGCGCTACCAGATTTGACGAATAGAGTTTTAAATTAAATCAATCGCGCTAGTGATGGAATTAATTTGAGGAAAAATTCAGGCTCCATAGCGTCGCTTTTCAAATATATTTAAAATTGAGAAATATTTGACAAAAAGCGAGTTGATGAAACCAGATCTTTGGCAAATTAAACCGATCAGGAATAATAAATTGGTCGAAATAATTTTTCCAAATTAATTTAATCAATCTATTTTTAAATAATTTTTTCATAATATTGTTCTTCAAATTGAATCGACTAGTTAACTGTTTGAGCGATAATTTTGAGATTTTCGAAAGTAGTTAAAATAGAAAAACATTGAAAAAAAGCAGCGACTCGATGAATTTAATCTTCGGTAAATATCACTGATCAGAAATAAATTGATCGAATTCATTTTTCCTGATGAATTTATTCATTTCAATCATTTTTACACAAAAGATTTTTTCCATTTGAATCGTTAAGTAAATTATTATTTATTTGAGCAGTTAATTTGAGTTTTTCGGATATATTTATAATGTTTAGAACTATTATATTTGAATAAAAAATAAAGCGCAATATGGAAGCGATTTGATGGAACCAAATCCCCGGGAAATGTCATTGATCAGATGAATTAATCAAAATAATTTTTTTCCACATTAATTTTGCGATTTTTGGATTACTTGTTAGCAATATATTTTTTTAAGCGGTGTCGCACAATATATGATATAATTTGTAATTGGTCTTGTCCCGTACGTGTAAATAAATAAATAAATAGATATTCAGGTCTTCATCAAACAAATAAGGTCCAGTTGTTCTGTAATAATTACCATCAGAGCCTTTCTTCGTGTTACATATTGTTATCAAACATGCCCTGGCGTAATCTTTGCGTTTCTTTTGTCTTCGTTCGCAAGAAGCCGGCAACAAGGGCGGAGCGACGGGTTTTAATTGTGAAAACCGAACATATGTGACAATGGACGGATTGCATGGAGAAAATTGGCTATGGCCTATCAAACGAGCATATCTGCTCGGGATGTCGTATCTATTGAGAAAAAAAACGCCGTACCGCGAGATGACAATACGTGCATCCGACATTGGAACGGGTTCACAAAACAAAAGACAATGGACCGTCGGGTTTATGGGCGCGAGTGACACGGAATTCGCGTTCCGTAGCCTCATTATCGAATTATCACGTTCGCGCAGATCAGAGTCAACGGAGTTTTTTTGCAAGGGAAAACAAACGCGAGTCAGTCAAATGAACTAAGTACCGATTGCCACAGGATTGCATTTTGTTCGGGGAATTTACTAGATAAAAATATATGAAGTCTCGTAGAACAAATAATTTATTATTAATTAAATTTTTTTAAATTACTTAAATTCAATCGAAGTCAAAACGGTTGGATTTCGCACGACTATCAGAGGGTTTTCTTACAGTAAAAATAAAACCTTCATTTTTTTAAGCCAGTATTGGCCCGCTGTGGAAAAACACTCGAGAAAAAATTACGAAACGGGAGAATTACACGGAAGTAAAGTGTGTGAATCCCATTATAAAAATCGGCACGCCAGAACACTTAAGACCGTTCAAAAATATTGATTCTTAGTGCAATTAGAAATCAAAACAGAAAAAAACCTGGGAAAGTTAGCTTTGCCTCAGGGGAAATTAGTAATTATTTTACGACCGATTTCATTACCTGTATGCTAGGACCGGGGAGCATTCGGTTGACGGCGATGATACCTCTTTCGACGCCATCGGCGAGTACGCACTGACAATGACTCCATACAGTGTTCGTTGCGTTGGGCGTGCAAACTTGGCATGCTCTGGAACATAGAATGACTCGATTATAGCAGCGGACACGAAATTAGGCGGGTCTGAAAAATTGCGACGTTGCCAGCTCTCTTAGCAACAACCAATGAAGTGATATATGGCAAGACTTCAGCGGACATACGTTGCCAGTTGATCGTTGGCGCCCGTAGGCGCCTCTGCCCGTCATTGGTGATTCGAGGTCCGAATCCTATTCAAGTGCGGCAGGGTAGAAAAAATGCTTTTCCCACCCGCCTAATTTCGTGTCTACTACTATAGCTAAACTTATATTTACTTAACCTACTCAAGAGATCTCTATCGCTTCGAATCAATTTTTCCTTTCAATAATACCGTTTCCTACTTCAAAGAAATCACCTGTCAAGACTAATATGAGAGCTAAGAGCCTACGGACGGCTCGACGAGTTTCAACGGACTCATTTTCATTCGCAACTCCATTATGAAACAATAATAGTTTAAAAAAAGCCGCTCTCTCGAATCCCGGTCGAAATAAGGAAATAATCGGGTTCTTAACTATACTAAGATTTGTACGCCTATCACGTTCACCCGCGACACTGGAAAAACATTGCTAATGAGAATTTATGCCCGGAAGATTACTAATGTACTGGCGACCCGAGAGTGTCGAATCCGATTTGTATTCAGTTCACTCGCCGGGCAAAAATGTTAGTACGTGATCGGTTTGAGCGAACGATTAGGCAGGTTTTGACCTTTATTTGCGGTCCAAATGAAATTCAAAACGATTTGAATCGAATGATATCACGTTTTTCGAAAGTTCACACTCGGAGTCGTGTTGTTTGGAAAGACGCTGGGTTTTTTCTTACGCGTAATAATTACGAGAAAATTAAAGGGCAGGACGGACGAATGGCATTTATCTACTGATTATACTTGCCGCACAGTAACTGATTATACTGTTATTTTATAATGACGTATGATAATTATAACAGTCGAAAATTATAATCAGATTTCATTAGCATAATCAGACTCCATTTTTTCTTTTGACTCAACGTACGGAAACTAGAAAAGATTTTTTAGAAAATTATAATCTATATAATTATGTTCGAAAATTATTATCGAATTTGAATTTCACAAACAGATCCCGTTTTTTCTTTCAACTATAAACTAGCAACAATTTTTTACTATAAGTATTTTTTTTTTTTTATATTCAAAAATAAAGAAACATTCTGAAATAATTTCTAAATTTATTTTTCCAAATTACTAAAACATTTAATGCATTGATAGACAATGTTACCCAGAAACGCCAGTAATATCACCTGTAAAAACTTGGTTTAATAACCAATAAAAATCACCGTCGAAAATGAGGAAAAATCCTACAAAGCGTTCGAACGCATAATGTTCCACAATCGAAAGACTATTAGGCCATAAACCGTTGAAAAACTTTAAAGCTCGCCGTTTAAATCGAACCGGTTATTGCTCTGGCTCGCCGAGAAGTAATTATTATGGTCACGCGCCGATGGCCATGTTCTACCTCGTCGCATGGGCTGCTATGCTAGAACTAGTTTCCGATTTCACCCGACAGTCGCCATTCGGCAAGAGCCGGGTGACCTAGAAAAAATCACCCATTCGCACATGTTAGTACGAAGTTCGACAGCCCCCAATTTGACACGAAAACGAGCTGGTTAGCGCTGGTTAGGGCTGGTTAGCGCTGGTTAGGGCTGGTTAGCGTTAATTAGGGCTGGTTAGCGCTGGTTAGGGCTGGTTAGCGTTAATTAGGGCTGCTTAGCGCTGGTTAGCGCTGGTTAGGGCTGGTGAATTGCGAGGAATGCGAGAAATATTAGCGATTTTCACTTTCTCGACTGGCGAAGTTGGAACTTAGTGGATGACACGCAGTACCTCTTTTTTTTAATCATTCAGTAAATAAACCATTGTAATCGCTCGAGAGAAAAATTTCTAAACCACCTCAACATTAGATGTTTTACATTTCAAAGCAAAGAAAGTCCAGAAAAGTTGGAATTGTTACGGCCATCTTTGTGAAGAATTTGAAAAGACGAAAAATAATTTGAAAATGATCTAATTGGCATTTTTAGTCGAATATTAGAAACAAATAATGTCACACATGTTCCGAAATGAGTAGCAGGAGTTTTAGCAGTCTGACGTATATTTTAAGCGTTTTAAATTAGTTGAGCGCTTTGAAGGGGCTCATGACGTTCAAAAAAATATTTATCGCATATTTTATCCAACTTTGAGCTTCTCCGTTTCAAAACTGCCCGTCAAAAATATCCCCGTCTCATTTATGCTAATAGATATTGGCAATGAAGGTAGGAAAAAATTATTCGCATCTCGTGATTACCAATGAAACAGTGTCGAAAATGAGAGCCCGTCAATAAGATTGTTGCATAATATATTTTTGGCCAACTCGAGAAACGATCGCGAGTCAGTTTTCGCAGGATGAAAGGCGCAGGTTGTAGACTGGAACGAAGGCGCGTAATGGGCTTAGAGAAATAGGATCGCCGAAGAATAAAAAATGTACATTATGGAAAGCCTGACGAACGAATTCAACAAGGTTGAAAGAAGTCGACGAGTTGATAAATATTTTTTAATTTTGAGAGGAATTTTCGACAATTTTCGCACATTTTTCGATCGATTGAATAACTGTCGGCTGTTGTCTCTGTTGAAAATCCGATTTTTTAACGGGTTGAGAAAAACCATAGTTAATATTGGATCTTTCCTTAGGAGGCCCTCGCTCTAGTAGATCTGCGGTTTGCCAAGGACGCCGATCAAGGATTTGAAAAAGGAAAATCGCCAAGCGGTTAACGACCAGGACAATTTCATTGCTTGATGGGCCCGATTCAATTGGACGATATTACGGAATATCGAAACTGCTCCACATGTTCACGTATGAGGCCAAGGATCCATTATGATTGATCTAGTACGGTCGTCATAATTAATTTATGTATGAAAATCAACCTTGGAGGAGACTGTAGCAAACACGAATTAAGCGGGTGGTATTTGTGTTGCGTTGTCACATTTGAGTTGTTCAGCCCTCATTTTATATTACTATCATTATTTTAAATGTTTTATTTCAGTTTTTATTTGTTAATTAATTATTTCATTTACTAAATGATTTTTACTTTCATTTTTTCAAATCAGTTTATTTTAATATTTAATTATTTTACACTGTTTTATTTTGTAAATTGTTTTAAATAATTTCTCGTTTCAGGTTATCTCGATTTCCATAAAATTAATGGCCCCGGTTTATCGCAGATTCTCAACGTAGTTTTGAACGATATCTCAATCCAGTATTAATCGGATGGAAAATTCCTACAGCTTAAAACGAGCCGTTAATCATGTTCAAGTGGACTAAGTTGCGGAAGTAACCGGTTCCAACTTCACCTATGATATTTGCTCGCTCCCTTGAAACGAGGAATTAAAACGTAACTAGATCGCATGCCAAGGTAATGCGTTTTGCGCAGCTGTTCACTCGTTTTTTTTTTTTTTTTTGTTTTTTCTTCTCTAGATCTGAACTCAAGCCTCTCAGTTGATCTATCAATTTGAAAGGAGCGACAAGGGAAACTGCAGATTTAACAGTTTTAATGGGATTTGAACGACATGAATCGAACGACGGACCTCGCTAATGCAACTAATCATAAGAACCAATTCGAAAATGAACGGGAGGCTGTACTTTGGGATTGTTCCTGGGAGGAGGGGTATTTTTGAAAGTAGATTTACAAACGGGATCGGGTCTTTCGGTTTATGCCCGAGAAGGAATTATTATTACTCGGGCCTAGCTGTTGCGGTTTGACATAGCGAACCATCGAAGGCCTCAATTATCTACGAAATTAGCGGACGAAAATTACCGACACAATTCAAACTTTTAGAACGAAAATATGTCATTTTTCTGTAATGGAATATTGCAAAATTGCTTGTGTCAGTGTCTTTATCGGGAAAAATAATTTAATCTATTTTTTACGAATTGCATTTTACATCAGCTGACAGACGAATATAGCTTAAACGTAATTTAATCTTGCTGCTAGTTCATTTTTCATCTGGAGAATTTCACGATTGAGCGCGGTAATATGATCTAATGCGATGAATTAAAATTGAGAAGCTATACAATATTACTGCTAAAAGTTGTTACTTTTTGGGGAAAATGTTACTATATTTTCAATAGTGTTCACCTTGCTAATAATTCTATCTAATTTTTTAACTAATTTTTTTTTATAAATAATTTTTTATGTTAGTTAATGTAAACAATATTTACTAATAGTTTGCTCACTTCGTCTCTTTTGTCTTAATTGTAGATTTTCTTTCTTTTTATGATGGAATTTGTATTATCTAGAAATTATTTTGTAATTATGATTTTTAAGTTAATATCAGTATTATAGGTAATTATTATATTATTCCTTATAGTAAAATTTAATTCTAATAATATAATTTTTATATTTCATAATTATACTGTAATTTATTATTATTAAATTAAATTATTGTGATACAATTATTATATTTTTGATTTTCTTCCCGTTTATGGTGAATTTTGTATTATTTAGAAATTATTTTGTCATTGTCATATATTATAATAATAATTTTAAAACTTTAAACTCATAAATGACAAAGTGTTTTATAAATAATACGAAATCCGTCATAAAAGGGTAGAAAATCTAAAATAAAGACAAATATGGAAAATAATAATAATAGAGATAATTATTATTATTATTAGTAGTAGTAATTTTAGCATTATGAATAAAAGTTTATTACCGTTCTTTTTTGGTTTTGTTTTTTGTGTTCATTTTCGCAACTTATATTCAGTTTGCTCATTTTCCAACAAGGTCAATTTTTTTGTATTTTAGATTTTAATCCTTTTCTTTACGGATTCTAGATTATATTTAGAATTTATTTTACTGTGTAGACGAAAATATACTGTCACTCTACTTCGCGAAATCATGATGTCATTCAGAATTATTTGGTTTACTAAACTGTTAGCTCTTTCGATTCATTAGAGTTGATTTAGAGAGCAAATCAGAATCCGGCAATAGAAAAACTTAGATTAAAAAAAAAAAAAAAAATTATTGAAGGAAAAATAGGTAAATTAAACGTATAAAATCTTCTAAACTTCGCCTGGTACCACGTTCACCTTATGTCGCCTCTCATTTGCCGACTTTCGCAATCCCCGATTCTCCCATGGGCAGTTAAAAATGTAAATCGGCGGTCGAATAAAAACTCAAGGACAATCAAAACAAAATCGGTTGTGACAGCTCATATTCGGATATTCGTCGTGCTCGTATTCTGACGCATTACATAAATTTCTCCCCGCGTTGTGACAATCGGCCGAAAAGCCTTGGCTGGGCATCGAGGTCGATTTTGCAAGGGGCGTATGCCAACGGATCAGCTCGCACGGGTGCGATAAATTAGCGGTCGCAATCATCGGACATGGGATTAATAAAACGCAGGGCAACGGCTATAGAATATTTTCCACCTCCTTTTCCACGCCTGAGCGACCTCCGGATCGGAATGGAACCGATTCGTATTCAACCCTGAGGCGATTTTTTGACCCCGTCCAAGATTTTGAGCGTTTAATCGGTTCATTTGCAAATCAAACAGTCGGCGTTCTTAGATCTGAGACGCGTGGGAGTGATGGAAAGGTACGATTCGATATCAATCACGCAGAGTGGCACAACATTAAGTTTCATCATTGACGAAGGAAGAGAAAAATTTGAACGAATTGGCGGTAGAGAACGGCGACGTAAGAAAGATTTCAAAGTTCTTTAGCAATCTTTATGTACTGCGTGAAATAACACAGGCGCTAAATACGTTCTAGGCTTGTCGGACAAGTATTTAGCTCAACCCAATCAGAGATAATTGCTTAATTGAAGAGGTTTTGAAAGATCGCCGCCAACAATTGTCAAGGCTCTAACTATTACAATGCTGATTCGCGGAGTGACCGTTCCTTTCTCTCATTGGCTGCCAAGTCACGCCCGAGTGGCGAGTGGGGATTCGAAGGTAACCGTTATGCACTCAAGTTAATTAATTTTCTAGCTCATAAAAAAAATACCAAAATTATAAACGCAGTTTAAATTTTTTGTACCTATTATTAATGTAACAGTAAATCCCTTAATTAGAAACTTCAAGCCATATATATTCCGATAACTCGAACAAATTATGGGTAAAATAATCAAGTCTTCTCTGAAAAGAAAAAATAAACCAGTAATAAGAATGAGAATGAGAATGAGAAATGGGATGGGAATGAGAATGAGAATTTAGAATGAAAATGAGAATTTAGGATGAGAATGAGAATGACAATGAGAGTGAAAATGAGAATGAGAATTTAAAATGAGAATGAGAATTAAGAATGAAAATGAGAATTTAGAAAGAAAATTCAGAAAAAGAATGAGAATGAGAATTTAGAACGAGAATATGAATAAGAATTTAAAATGAGAATATAAATGAGAATTTAGAATGAGAATGAGAATAGGAATGAGAATTTGAAATGAGAATGAGAATTTAGAATGAAAATGAACGTTTAGAATGAGAATTTAAAATGAGAATTTATAATTGGAATGCAAATGAGAATCTAAAATGAGAATTTAGATTGAGAATGAGAATCTAAAATGAGAATTTAGATTGAGAATGAGAATCTAAAATGAGAATTTTGATTGAGAATGAGAATCTAAAATGAGAATTTAGATTGAGAATGAGAATCTAAAATGAGAATTTAGATTGAGAATGAGAATCTAAAATGAGAATTTAGATTGAGAATGAGAATCTAAACTGAGAATTTAGATTGAGAATGAGAATCTAAAATGAGAATTTAGATTGAGAATGAGAATCTAAAATGAGAATTTAGATTGAAAATGAGAATCTAAAATGAGAATTTAAAAATTAGAAAGAAAATGAGTATGAGAATGAGAATTTAAAATGAGAATTTAGTAAGAAAATGTTTAGAAAAAGAATGATAATGATAATTTAAAATGAGAATGAGAATTTAGAACAAGAATATAAATGAGAATTTAAAATGAGAATTATGAATGAGAATTATGAATGAGAATTATGAATGAGAATGATAATTTAGAATGGAAATGATGATACTAGGAATAAGAATAAGAATAAGCATAACAATAAGAATAACATAAATATAGTAATAATTACAATAATAATAATAATAATAAATGGAAAATCCATATGTGGGGGAATTGACTCGGAATGCTAACGAAAAGTACGATCTTTAGCGAATTTCACCACAATTCACAGCTTGCCCCTGTGTTTAATTCATCGCTCGATTTCCTTCCGTCGAGACAAGAATGATCGACGTAAGCGCGAGGCGACGTTTGCGTCACGAGAAATCCTCAGGTCGATCTATCGCAATCCGACATAAACCTAGGTCTTGGTATAATTAAGAACGACGAATAAAATGGCAAAAAAATGGAGCGAGGACGAAGCGGAGTGAGTTTAGCCGTATAAAAGAAAAAGGAAGCTCGCCTAGGAGAAAAAGTTGGATTGTTGCAACGAATGTGTCACGTTTGAAGACATTCCTCTGCAATAAAGAACAACATTAACTCGCACGGGTGTAACAAAATTATATTATTGAAGAAATTTTTTTTTTTAATTGAAATTTTTTTTGTGTAGATTCAAAAGAGAGCCGAATAATATTGCGGAGATGAATATAGAACTGGTGTTTTCGACAAATATTACGATAGGAAGCATATTTGAACCCAAAGCAACGCTATTTTTTTTTTTGGAATTTATATCCGCCAATTTAAAAAAAAGTCGAGGTATTCGTTTGTGTTTTTTAACGGCTCAAACGCTCCAAAAATCTAATGCGACAGTATTTCTTTGCTCAAAATTTGATGTTTTTCGACGTTTTTTCGTTTATTATTCAATAATGAACCATTGCGTAATCGCCCAAGAAAAAAAAATTCCTAACCCCCTCAAAATTTGATTTTTTTATGTTTCGAAGCATATAATAGAATCCGAATATCCAATTAAAAAAATTGTTCCGTTCCCGTCAACACTTTTCTGACGAAACTGAAAAAGCTAAATTCTTGAAATTTTCACCAAAAATCAATCTTGGCCTGAGGATCGGTTAATTCTATAGCCAAATCGCTACCTCAACTTTAACGGTATTTTTGAGGGGTTTCGAGGTGGAGAAAATTCATATTTCCCAAGGTTTTTAGAAAAAGGTGTATTAGGTATCAATTTCTATAGATTTTTCGTAGCTGAATCGAATGAGACTATCGCGGGGTCGATAGCTTTATTGGTTCTCGAGCTATCGCAACTTTTGCGTCGAATTTGGGAGATTTTCAGAAATTTGACATGAGGAAATAACTCGAGAGTTTTTAAAGCTACAAAAATCGTTCTGTACTCGTTGGAATGGTCGTCAAACACTCTCCAACTGTAACGTTAGGCAAAAAATTTAGCTTTAATTAGGAAATTAAGAAAAATAAAAGTGCTCAAAATTAAAATAGTGGCTACGAAATTTTCCCCGATACTTATCAATCTGTTTTTCGATTGGAACGTTTGCAAATGTTCGGAATAATTTCTATCAGAAAGGGATAGTTTTCTCGAATAATTATTGAACCGAAGGTATAATAAACCGCTGTAGAATCATCTGCAGCGTTTTTTCGATTTACTTACGCTCCAAGGACGGTGTAAAGCTCGACGGTGAAGTGGTAATAGCAGATTTTGGGGGGTTCTCCTTCCCGACACGCGCGGGCGCACTCCTCGGGCGACGAAAGCAATGGATTTCTCCTGAGCTCCTCAAGCCCGCGGCGGTCGAAGTTCAACGACGACGCCGGCGCGTATTTGCGCTGCGACGGATCGACGAGCTGCGGATTGCCGAATGCGGGGCCGCTGAAATCGGCAGGATGGCTTTGAACTAGGCCGTGCGCCGATGAGAAGAAGTCGTCCGACGCTGGGACGTCCGAGGCGAAAGACTGCGCTGGGTTCAGCTCCTGACGCCACCACGACGCCGAAGTTGTTAAATCGCCACCCGGTCGTAAAGGACCTGTAAATTAAATACATTTAATTAAAAATTTCAATCACGCCCGATAACAATAAGGCTTTATGGCTTTCGAGACAGTAAACATTTATCACAGTGTCATATATATCATCACAATGGAGTATTTTAGTGAATTTCGTGGTTTTTGAAAACTTACACGTAGGATAGTTTTGGTTTCTTTGCAAAATCACACGTTTTGGTTACCGCCTAGTGGTCTTTTTCAAAGTGGGCGATAACGCCCCCTTTTGGGCGCTGGAGGCCTGAAGGGGGCGGTAAAGGGCCCAGAGAAGATTGGGGGCCTTGAATCGGTTCAAGAGGCGATAGCTAATTAAAAAAAAATTTTTTTTTGCTTTCAAGTTTTACGCAAGCTTCTAAACGCGTAACGCGCGTTCCTCGTGTAATGCCATCTAGGGCATCCGATAAATGTTGGTGAATATTATTTTCCAATGCCAGTATCAACAAAAGCTAGCTCACGAGAATACAACAGATTCCTTCAAAATTCGCCAGACGTCGCTTGGCAATTCAGCGGTACCTGGTCAGATTCATCCTTGACATTAGATTAGTTTTAAAATCCAAATTAACGTTGGTTTATTATTAAATAATATCGGCTTATTATTTTGGTTATTACTCAATAATAATTTTAAAAATAATAAATAAAATAATAATAATAATAATAACCATAACAATAACAACAACAACAATAATAATAATAATAATAACAATAACAATAATAATACCAACAACAACAACAACAATAATAATAATAATAATAATAATATTATATATAACAATAATAATAATAATAATAATACATATTACAATTTCTATATGATTACTATAATTATTACATATTACAATTACTATACTACATAAATATAACAATAATAATAATATGCAATGCTTTGGAGGCCACGTAATCACACGTATCAATTAGCGTGAATGCTACTTTCAAAAAAAAAAATTTTTTTTCTGGACTATCGGAGTTGATGAAAAAAGGCTTTTACAATGAAGAGAAATTTCCTCGCAAAATTACGTCAATGCGTATTGTAGCTTTCTTCAAAGTCTACAATTGTCTTTGTTTAGAGCAATTTTCGTTCCCGACCGATTCGATTATTTGCAACATTTTGCGCGGAACCGTGGAAATATCGAACCCTTACGCAACTGGAATGTTTCAATCGAGAAATGCAACGTAATTATTGCCAAGTCATAACTAGAAAGCACGTGCATCAATCGGTCGAAACTTCAAAGGCGCCTCCTTAGGGTTTTTTCGAGTTCAAAGTGAAACTGATACGTGGTGGAATTTTTCGATTGAAAGTGGCAGAACGATGCTTTGTCAATAGTATTGCTATCGGTGTACATGCCGTCTACAAAACCGAGCCCGAGTGGCGATTTTATTAGCGCTTTTTCGCTTGCGTAAGTTTGACAGATGGGAGTTGCTGTAAGGGGCGAAATTGACAAAAGGACAAAAATAGATTGATATAAAAAATTGAAGTATTAAAAAAAAATAGATTGATATAAAAAAATAAATAATAAAAATAGATTGATATAAAAAAATAAATAATAAAAATAGATTGATATAAAAAATATAAAAAAATAGATTGATATAAAAATATAAATAATAAAAAAATAGATTGATATAAAAAATAGAAGTAATTTAAAAAAATATATAGTATATTGATATGAAAGATAGATTGATAAATATATAAAAAATAGAAGTAATTTAAAAAAAAGATTGATATAAAAAATATAAATAATAAAAAATAGATTGATATAAAAAATTGAAGTATTAAAAAAAATAGATTGATATAAAAAATATAAAAAAAATAGATTGATATAAAAAAATATAAAAAAATAGATTGATATAAAAAATATAAATAATAAAAAAATAGATTGATATAAAAAATAGAAGTAATTAAAAAATATATATAGTATATTGATATGAAAGATAGATTGATAAATATATAAAAAATAGAAGTAATTTTAAAAAAAGATTGATATAAAAAATATAAATAATAAAAAAATAGATTGATATAAAAAATATAAATAATAAAAAAATAGATTGATATAAAAAAATATAAATAATAAAAAAATAGATTGATATAAAAAATATAAATAATAAAAAAATAGATTGATATAAAAAATATAAATAATAAAAAAATAGAAGTAATTAAAAAAATATTGATATAAAAAATAGAAGTAATTTAAAAAATAGATTGATATAAAAGATAGATTGATAAATAGATAAAAATAGATTGATATGAAAAAAGTTTAAGATTGATATGAAAAATTTCGATTTGGCGCCTGTAACATGAAAATTATCACTGTCCTTACGGAACTGCCAAATATAAGCAAAACTGACTTGAACGCATTCGCAGTTGAAAAAAGCAATCTGACTACAATTTTGATCGAATTTTTCGTATTTCGAGATAGAGATTCGGTACAATTCGATAGAAAATATTCCTCCTACCGCTTCAGTATTGTCCTCGGTGAAATTCAGCGTTTTTTATTTATCGAATCGCCTCGAAGACTTAGAAAGGCGTCGACCCTGCAACAATGGCCTGGAGGCGTCGTTTTGTTTTTCACGAAGGAGCCCGATCGGTAAACAAATCAAAATCGAATCGGTTCACGGTTAATTGGAGTTGTTTCGGCTATGCCGTCTAGCAAGAGCAATGGCAGGGGCTATCAAGGCCAAGCTGGCTCTCCTCAGACAGCCTGTCTCCACTGCGTACGCAGGCCGCTCTACCTTCCTTACGAAAGGCGGCATTATATTTGCCTAATTGCGCCCAGCGACCTTCTCGCCTCTGATGGCGCGAATTTTCAAAACAAAGTTGACAAAAGAGTCGCCAGATAAGTTACGAGAAATGCCTTATTACGCACGTTTGCAGCTCGGAGGTCAAGCTTCGTCATAATCTCGGCCGGGTCAAGTTTTCCACCGTTCAAAAGCCTAGTTTCAAAAGACTGGGCTCCATTGACCCAGTTTGGTATTTATGGCGCATAATTCACTTGAAATTGTCCCCTTTTTACGTTCCGAGAGATTTCGATTTGGATGGCGGGCGAGGTTGGAATTTCACGTGGACTCGAATTTGAAAATTATTCTTTGACGAATGGCAGATCAAGTATTTCCTTGAGGCGAGCATAAAATGTGTTAATTGAAACAAATTATCCATTGCAAACTTTCTTCCGCTCAGAATATTTTCAGATCTTCCTATTAAACCTTTATTGCAGGGAATCACGTATTATACAACTAAATGCAACTAAAAATCCCCAATAAAGTTTTTATGCCCTGATTTTCCCCTTGTTTTTCCCCTTGTTCAAAATAACGTACGAAATAAGGAAAAAATCTCACAAGCGAAAAAAACTCGGGGAATAGGAAAAAATCTTGTAGTACGCTTTTTATTTAAAACGAGTTCTAGAACTCAGAGCGCTCCAATTTTTTACTTCAAACGCCTTACCCGATATTCCGTCTAATTTACTTGGATTTCGATACTTTAAAATAATTCTCGAAAGTTGAAGGTAGAAAGCTCGTGAAGGATGAGCATTGCTGCGTCTATTTATTGCATAAATTATTCTCTCCCCGAAAGGAATTCAACGATGAGCGTTGCAAGCGGAGAAATCACGCATGTCCTTTTCAAGCTGGCGATATTAACATCTCGAGTGTCTGCGTGTGCGAAATTGCCAGCCTCGAACGGAATGCATTCCGTTCTGGCAGTAGTGTAATTTGGCGTGACAGATGTGCAACAGTTGGGCGTCACCGTTTACGCTCTTGGTGTATCGAAACTTACGATCTTCATTCGCTCGTGATATTATATAAATTAACTAGGGGCTGAGCGCCCCTGGCGGCTTCGCCGCCCAACCCCCTCAGAGGGGGGCTTCGCCCCTCAGAAAGGGGCTTCGCCCCCCTCAGCAATCGCGCGCGGTCGGCCCGTCGGAGGGGCTCCGCCCCTCCTCTCGGGCCTTACATATTTTTCGGGTGGGGTGTTGTCCTTTTCACTACTATATATAGTATAATATTATATAGTATATGGTATAATACATAGTATATGGTATAATTATAGATATAGGTATAAATAGTAGTTATTATTTGTGTATGGAGAGTGGGAATCTATAGGTATTTTTATTGTAGGTAGTACTAGTAGTTGCTATAATTTGGTATGTAGGTGGTGGGAATTTTATTGTACTTAGTATCATAAAGTATTGGGTTTTTCAACTGGAGCAAAGTTGTAGCAAAATTAGATGTAACAACTGTAAGTTTTCCAAGATTTGTAACTTGCACAGTGGATAGCTCAAACAAAAAGTCGTCAATTCAGATGTTTGAATATACCAAAAGATAGGTAATTTAATTGCCCACATTTTCCTAATGTAATGTACCTATCCATTTTTCAACCGTTTCTGTGTTATTCAACAATATTGGTAGACCATACGCGAAAACATGACATTATTCAACTTTAAACATTCTTTTCATCTATTTAGTGCGAAAGAAACAAATAATGAACCATATATTATTTATATACACATCATCAACTATCGTTATGCTGAATTTGAACGAAATCCATTTCAAAAAAGTTTTCGCTAAAACTCCAAGGGGTACCCCTGCGATTTTTTTCAACCGATCAGTTAACGATTTTTTACTCGTCTCTCAATGCAGATAAAAATCTGAAATTTTTAGGAAAGTTGTGTCTTACCAAGATGTATTTTTGGTATTTTTTTTATTTCTCGGAAAAATCTGCAAGTGGTCCAAAAAAATCAGTTTTCGAAAGCTCGAAAATTGGACTTTAACCGTGATTTTCAGGGTCAAAATAAACGCGAATCAATTGTGTTATTGTGCAGGAGTCTTCATTTGAACGCCTTACACACGTACATAGCAAAAAATTTGGTGAAAAAAATTTAAACAGAGCCAGAGAAATTATTTTCCGTAAATCGGGTTTTTCGCCGGCCGAAATTCCGAGCTCGGTAATAGTGAAAAATTAAATGTTCGTTTTTGAGCGATTTTGAAAGCTATTCCTATAGGAAATTTAACGCTGAATCCGAATATGACGTCAAAACGGCGGAAATTTCACGACAACTATTAGTTTTTCCAGGTTTATTACTACGCCACTCCTACGTTTTTCAACTTTGAAAATCCGTTGAAAAACTTACAGTACTGTTAAAATTTGAGTAATTAATAATTACTACAGGAAATTAGACGTAGAATTCGAATTCAAAGTGGAAACAATCAAATTCGAACGATTAATAATATTTTTTTGAATTTTTTACGATTTTCATACTTTTGAAGTTTCAACTTGGGGATTTTTTTTCGTCACGTTCCCGAAATGGGACAGATTAGGTGCTGTGGAAGAAAATGAAGGAAATTTAATGTAGAATCCATTAAAAATAAGAAAAAGGCTAGTGTATATATAATAGCTCTCGAGATATATTCCACTTTATGCCAAAAAACGTGTTTTGACTTTTCTTCAAACGTTAATAGCTCCGCGGGGACATAACATAAAAATATAATTAAATAACCTGAAAATAAACTTAGGAATCAAATATACCTACCGAACTTGATTTTCAACGGTTTGGAAGGAGAGTTGTCGTTTATGATTTAAAAAAAGTTATATAGGTAAATAATTTTAACAACAATAATAAATAAAAAATAAATTAAATTAATAAATTAAATTAATAAATAATTTGAATATTCATTTATATAAATTTTCAATTTGTTTATTTTTATTACTCATTCATTTATTAGCGGATTTTCTAAAAAAAATTTAATTTGTAAGTAATAATATAGAAATGTATTATAATAAAAAAAATTATATCGACACCTTTGCGGAAGAAGGGCCTATCTGCAGAAAAAAAACTAGTTTCTAAAGCTCTGAGCCTTCGAGACTAAACATTTTTTATTAACGGGGCCAAATCTGGTATTATTGGTTGAGGAATTTAATAAGGAAGCGTTTGTTATCAGTTTTATCTCTAGTCATAGTTCTCAAAGAAATAATAAGCTCCGAATGAAATAAAAGCCAGATAGGCCTTTTTGGAGGAGCTGCAATACTACAAAGTCATTGGGGCCTATCTACTCGTTTTCACCCCAATCCAATTATGTACTATTATCATACTTCAGTTTATAGAATAATTGAACAAAACGAAGGTTTCACACCTTGAAATTTATGGGGGTGCCTAATGAGTTTTCGTTGGGGGTGAAAAGTCAGGGGTAATAAGTCACAAGACCTCTTAATTCACAAATTTGTGCCTCAAAGGTGATTGAAAAAACGAGGATAAAATATTAAAAAATCATGAGGGATTTGCAGGTCGAATTATGAAAATTTGTCTGTCCAGTGTTCGAAAAAATACGAGTTTGAGGTGGATATTTTCATAAAAAAAACTCCGCCGTTGCAAATCACCTGATTCCTGGACAATGAATTCGAAATCGCACAGAGCTCCGAGCGGAACCGAAACTTCGTGAAAGTCTTTTTTTCGGGGTATTTCGATAAGACAATCGTCCTATTTTATACTGCTAGACGAGCCTAGCGTGAGAGTAATATTGTAACGTTTTCACGAGAGTAATAGAGAGATTGTTTATCGCGCATGCCGTGTCATACAAAAGGAGTTTTTTTTTCTCCCGCGTATGCGGTCAACCGCAGAATATTACGTCGGTCTAGTTGATATGAAGAAATGCACGTGGAGCAAAACGGTAAGTATATAGAAGTAAATAAAATTATACATTCGACAACGGTCAGGTGAAAAAAAATCCGAAGCAGTCGATTTTGACGGATTGCGATGTCGAACCGAATTCGTCAATTGAATTGCTTCTTGCTCGTTAAAAAGCTAAGCTCGAAAAGGGCTGTTAACCCTCTTCCACGTTGGCTTCTCCCCCACAAATTACCTCTACCACCGCCCACTGAGCCGTCTCCCCCGTCTCGTTTTCTTTACCCCCCTCAGAAGTATAAAAACTGTTTTTTTTTCCCTTTAATTTTGTACATGTTTTTCTTTAAATTTTTAATCAGTATTAATTTGTATTATGTTTAATCAAGAAGCGCTGTTATTTAATTTAAGTTTATTGGGCGCAATATGCCCGTAAATATGTGAAATAAATAAATAAGGGCCGAATAATTTTTTCCCAAGCGTGACGAGGCGTCTAAAAAGGAAATTCTCATCTCAAACCGGTAAAGAAGCTGGAATTGTTAAAAACCACTTACGTAACATTGTTTCGGAGAAAGTTCGTACTATCTTAACTAGATGTCGGCTTATTTCGGTCTGTCATTTCAACGGTCTACCTAAATATGAAACTGGTTATTGGGTTACTCTCGATGTTGGTCGGATCGTTTTCAAAAACGATCCGGCTCGAGGAGACAACTCTCGGAGGAATTTTCTCGACTCGGAATCAGAAATTCTTTCCAGCTTCGCGAATGGTCTTGCTATTCCCGGTCGAGATTATTGCGATAACTGTCGCGAAGTGTTGGGAAAAATGTTGAAACGCAATTGGCCGCGTTGTGCAACCGCAGTTGCCATAGAGCGTCTTACATCCGACAGTTGTGCGCCGAATTCTTCAGGAAGCGCCGAAGGCGGACGAACCGGAGAAATCCGATGCAATCAATGCAGGGAGGATGTTGACAAGCAATCGTATTGGAAGCCTTCTGTACACACTATCATTGCCTGAGCGTTCATCTCTTGACGACTCGAACAGCGCATTTTACAGCTTCGGCGCCGTAAATCTTCCCGAATCGTGTTCCAATCTCCTCGGGCAAATTTCCCGTGCATCATCTAACGATTTATCTTATTGCTATCCTTCTAAATTACTTACGCTCTCCGTAAACAGACTTATCAACACATTCTAGAGAAGAAATTTGTGGTGATCGATAGAAAAAATGGAGATGTCGAATTCCAACGGAGAAGCCAAATGAGGCTTGAATTGGAAATTGGAAATTATTCGAAATTGGAAAAAAAGGCTTGAATTGGAAATTATTGGAAATTGGAAATTATTGGAGATTATTGGAAATTGAAAAAATAAAAAAATAAAAAACGGCAAGTCAACCATAGTAACCTCCTCCTTTTGAAGTCGGTTAACGTTTAAAAATGTGATCGATGCCACGATAAATAGCTTGAGGAACCGTATAACTCAAAAAAATTAGTGCATTTTTAACAACAACTATGTTTAACAATTCCATTTCAATAATAAACGCAAAAAAGTGCAAAACTTATGGGGTTTTTTGAAAAATGATTTCTATTTATGAAATTCCACAACTACGATCGGGCTCACCTAAATTATGAAAAATTTCGCGCTATCTTATGCTAAAAACTAATAAAATAAATTAATAAAGAATACAGAATAAAAAACTAAAAATGTAAAGTTTAAATAAAATACACATTGAAAAAAATAATAAATAAATAAAAAGAAGATTGAAAATTGAAGAATTAAAAAAATTATCAAATAAAAATAAATGTAATTCAAAATTGAAAAATTCAAGACTGAACTAAAAGACTGAATATTCAAAAAAAATTGCAACTAAAAGTTTAAAAGAAAAAATAACAATATAAAAAAATACAATAAAAAATAACTAAAAATTGAAAGAAAAAATGAAACAAAAAAATTGAAAAATGTATTTTCTAGTTCAAGTCATGGTCTCTTAAAGTATTGGGCTCAACCTCTTAATAGCGCTATTTTTTTTATTTTTTTTTCTCACTTAATACGCAAACCAAATTCGATTACTCTCGAAAACCAGCCAACTATTCCTCGAAAGGACAGGTTAGCCCTGTGTGCGACTTGCCCATAATTTCCCTTTCGGAAAACGATTTCACTTCAAATACTATAATCGCCCACGGAATACATTAACCCGACGATTATTTCCGGAGACGAAAAACAGCAGTATCATCCGGTTTTTTGTTGGCGAAAGAGCGGCATGAACTTTCGAAAATCGGCTCTCCTTTACGGGAAGAAACGTTTCGCAGCAGAAGTGAACGAGAAGGTTGACAGTTGGAAATGTCAAGAAACGCAATTTGAAATCGAAGAAAATTTCAAGATATTTACGAAGTCCCGAGCGCTTTCGCCCTCTTAGGCCTCTGCTCTATTTTTTGAAAACTCTAGGGGTGAATGTCAAATGTATTCACGTGGCAGTGGAAATATTCTGTAAATATTATATCGAATGATAAATACAACAGAAATGTGTTCGGGTGGACTGAAGTTGTCAGGCTTTCACGAAAAGCGCGACAGATTAAAATCAGCGTCTTATAAAGCGAATAATTTCACGCTATTTTTGAATAATCAGATTTGTACATTTAGAATAACACAAAGCTCAGGCAATATTATCAGTAGGAGTAAATCCTTAATCGCAGACACCCGCGAAGTACTTTTTTCCTAGTTGTAAAGTCAATATCTTGATACTGATGACCTCGATGGACGAGACATTCTCTCAAAAACGGGACTTGGAATTATGTAATTGCTCACGCCACAAACGCATCGAGATGATCACTTGCGATCGAACGGCCGTTGTTAAACGCAATAATTACGGTAAACAGATATCGAGGGTCATCTCAGATCGTATCGAGTTGCCGAATTATTCGTGAGATCAGTTTCGAAACGGTGGGAAGACATTTCGGAAAATCAATAACACAGAAAAACACCTTGTTAGTGCAAAGATTGGAGGCTTTCAATACCGTGCGATTAAACGATAATCCATAAACAAGTCGTTAACTAGCGAACTCCCCCGAACGAATCGGTTAATCTCTTTTGAGCCAATCTTTCCATATATCGTTCGATTTCCAGTATTTTTCACGAAGCATTTCCTAAGAATGATTGGACGTCAGATAGAGGAGCTTCGTCGCCAACATTTTTCCTTTTTGACGCCTGAATCATAATTTGTCAAGAGATTTTAATAATAGAATGGAAGATGAGGAAAGTAATATGAAAATTTTCGCACAATTTAATTAAACCGAAGAATAAAGGAATTGAGAAGTTGTGGGGATTATTGAATCGAGGAATTGAATTGACTTGATAAATTGAATTGAAACGAAGAGTTGAGCTGATGAATTATAATTTAAAATTGAAATAATCTGAATTAGATTGAAGAATTGAAGAAAAAATTGATGAACAAGTTGAGCTGAAGAATTAAACGGGTGAATGAATCGAACAATTGAATTGAAGTATATCGAAACATTCAATAGAAGAATTAGAATAACCGAACTGGAGAATTGATTCCGAAAATGTAACCGGAATGAATGAAGAATTGAATTGAATACAGCAATCGAACTAAACAATGAATGAATTAACTGAGATTTTATTCGAACGGCCTTTTGTGCAAATTATTTTTCACGCTCGTTTTTTACGACAGCTCCTAGCAATTTTCACGGTATATTTTTCTTCGTCTACCATCTTTATTATATAAATTATTAAATAAATTATTTACCCCTATTATATAAATTATTTTATATTTTACGATTGGAAAGGTACATCTTTTTGCCGTGGGTATTCGCAGAATTCGTCTTCATCAGTCGAAGAGGAAAAAAAATCGCCTACCTGTATCTAATTTGCTTTATCGGTAAACACTCGTCTCAATCTCGCGACAAGAGTTCTGCATTGATTTATCGTCGGCTCATTTATTCAAAGAATTCCTCCTCTTCGGCTCTGCGATTTATTTATGCCGTTTGCATACGAAAGCATCCCAAATTGAAAATTATCTCCGCTTCATGGGAGGCAAAAAAATAACGCGTCAACGTCCTGTTCTAATTTAGGACCGGTTACACGGAAAGTCTTCCTGCTAGGTTGAGCAGATTCTACAGCGTGTACGTGTGACGGATTACGGTAGTGACAAGTTTTGCATAAGTGGGTAAATGATGAAGCGAGTACTTTCAGGTTGTAATGTTACGTGACAATAGATGCAAATCGGCGCAACCGCTTTCAAACGGCGAGATTAAAACGGGGCATTAATCTTGTAAGTTCGAGATTCGAATAGGATGAAAATGTGTAGCCGCTGAATAATTATCAGAATGAATCGAAAGAACGCAATTCTCCTCTACGTTTCGAATAGGGAAAAATGCGGAGTATAGGGAATTTCTTTTTTTTTTTTTTTTGGGAGACCAATAGAGACATATGATTTTACAAAGTAACCAATACTACTGTTTTTGAGTTTTCAAAAAACACAAAATTCTCTAAACTCAATTATAAGTACCTCATGTCTACCATGTCGAGTAAAAATGCTTAAGCGTATAACCTATCCGCACGGTTATAGCAGTAACGTGAAATATATACTGAAATAAAATATCGTTATCAATATCGGCGAGAAAACTGTTTCCAAATATTGATAACAATATCATATCAATGAAGAACTATCAATATTTGATAATATTGATGGTTTGGAGCTTGAACTTTTGGAGGTTCTGTTATCTGTTTTAAGTGTCAATCTGTCTCCTTTTTCTAATTCTGATTTCCTAATTGCAATGCTTATTTTATCTTCTTTACTAATTTTAATTTTCTAGTTCTAATTTTTAATTCTAATTTTCTAATTCTAATCTCTTAAATTTCTCCACAGTTTTTCTGATGATAAAAATATAGAGCAAAACCCCTCAGAACATTAAATAATTTTTGGGCTAATATCGATATTTTTTATGGTAGGTATTTCAGATTAATTTTGTATCAGAAGGATTTGGCTAAAGAATTAAGCGATTTTCGGACCTAAATTGATTTTTGCTAACAATTTCAAAAATTTAGCCTTTATAGTTTTTCAGAAAAGTATTGACGGCGGACGGACCGAATTTTTTATTGTAAATTGGAATTCGACATGCCTTGAAACGAAAATCATCAAATTTTGAGGGGGCTAGACAATTTTTTTTCTCGCGCAATTACAATAGTTAATTATCGAATGAAGGAGACTCGAACCAAGCCGGATTCAAATTTACCAGCTTTACGTTAAAAAAAAAAATAAATAAATAAAAATAAAAATAATAAAAAAATAAATAAAATTGATTCTGCTATAGAAAGAAACTGGCAATAAATCACTATGAAATTAATAGCCTCGGAACGAAAGTGTTGTAAAACACGAGTTGTCACTTCGTCACTCCTGGTCATAAATATTGATTACGCCGACCGAAATCTTTGATTGCACCGCGAGGAGAAATTTCGAGGGGCCGAATACGAAATCGAACCGGCCAT
Organism: Tupiocoris notatus; assembly: GCA_037159825.1. Classification (NCBI taxonomy): domain Eukaryota; kingdom Metazoa; phylum Arthropoda; class Insecta; order Hemiptera; family Miridae; genus Tupiocoris; species Tupiocoris notatus. Next base: position 382,768 of record JASJUZ010000228.1, on the reverse strand, counting down.
TAATAACTATCGAAATAATTATAAATAGTGGCCAAAAGAGGAGTATTAGCTGAAGACGGGGGGCCTTCCAAACGCGAGATCTGAACTGGATAAGGTCTCGCTTTCGGACTCGGCTTCAAATTAATTCCTGTGTCAATTCGACCATTTAGCGGCCGATCCTTTGATGTCGAGCGATCGGTTTCAGATTGACCGCCCCTGTTAATCCGCGCGAGATTACCCTCAATTAAGAACGTAAAAACTAGTTCGAACTAAATGAAGACATCGATTTCGAGAGCTTACGTTTCGACAACGGAGAACGCTTATTGGGAAGAGTTGCCCCGAAAATCGCGTTATATATTCCTCCAAAATCAAACATAAATTCTCACTGTATACTTAGAGATTTTTTTCTGGCGATGACTAGCAGAATTGTGTGATTTTATTAATTTTGATCGTACGTCAATTCGCTGTTTTTTTTTTTTTTTTTTTTTTTTTTTTAAGAAATTATTATATATTTAGAAGTTGTCGCTAAAATTGATGAATAAATTTATGGTAACACTATAATTCTATAATTAATGATTTGAATAAAATAATAAAATGGAAGAGAAAAAATGAGAAGATATTGAATCGAGACATGGAATCGACGAATTAATTGAAAAATTGAAACGTGGAATTGGATTGAAGAATTAAATTGAGGAATCAAATTGGGAAAATTAGTTAAGAATTGAATTGAAGAATATTTAGACTTGAGTTCAGGTACTGGATTGAATAATTAAATCGATGAATTGGATTGATGAATTGTCATGTGAAATTGGATTGAAGAATTCAAATGTGGAATTGGATGAAAGAATTTTATTGAGGAATCGAATCGAGACATTGAATTGACGAATTGGTTTGAGGACATTGAGTTTGAGATTTTGGAATAAAGAATGCAATTTAATCGAAGAACAATATTGAAGAATTGGATTGAAGGACTGAACTGAGGATTTGAATTGAGAAATTCAATTGAAGAATTAAGTTGAAGAATGGAATTGAGACATTGAATTGAAGAATAATATTGAGGAATATGATTGATGAACTGAGTGGTGAATTAAAGAATTGAATTGAGGAAGTAAATTGAAGGATTAAATTCAGGAATCGGATTGAATAATTGAATCGTTGAATTGGATTGAGAAATTGAAATGTGGAATTGGATAGAAAAAATAAATCAAGGGATCAAATTGAGACAATGTATTGAAGATTTGGATTGGGAATTGAATAGAGGTATTGGAATGAAGAATCGAATTAAAATCCTTGAATTAAAATGGAAGCCTTGAATTCAGGAATTGGATTGAATAACTGAATTGAAAAATAGAATTGAGAAAACATATAAGAATTGAACTCAGGAATTGGACTCAATAATTAAATCGATGAATCGTATTGAAGAAGTGACGTAGGAATCCAATTGAGTAATTGAATTGAAGAATTGGATTGAGGGGTCGGATTGGGAAGTCGAATTGTGGAATTAAATTGAAGAATAGGATTGAAGACAAAGCTGAAGTATTTATTATATGCATCGCATTGAATAATTAAATGGAAGAATTGGAATTCGACATGTAATTAGAGAAGGTGTCTTAAAAATCGATAGCTAACTGAATTGAAAATTGGGCGAAGTGAATCGGAGGATCGATAATTGAAGGACAATATATTTATTTCCTTTAGGATTTTGATTAGAATTCATAACTGAATAATATCGAGGCAGGAAAGGTGCGAGCACGAACATTTTTTTTCCTGAAAGTCAAACTCGCTTGTTTGACACACTCTCGAGCTGACTTGATAAAGCACAACATTATCATGGTGGCAGTCACCCTGCTGACTTGAAAGTCACCTCCATCGCGCTGAAAGGAAACGCCAACGATAACAAGGGCCTGTTGTAACGTCCTAACGAAATCAGTTCTTCGATCCTGCGTACGCTGATTGACGAAGTTTCGGAGGTCTCCTGACCGACAGACACGGTTTCAACCGAGAGTGACACAACGTCCTTTAATTTTGGTGTACATACCTGTGCCGAAATATAGGACCGCCTGGGAGAGAAGCAGTGGCCATGATTGAGACAGGCTCGTGTCAATCAATCTCCCGCGAAGAACCAACAATAATTATTCGTAAGGTGTCATTTGCATGATTCCCAGTTCCAGGAGATATACGACAGTCGAAATTGAATCGATTTGCATAAAATCCAAGGGCCGCACGCTAATTTTGTTTTTCCCCTGATTTTTAATTAAAACCTGAGCGACATCAGTCAGGAATCGAAGATACGAAATTCGGCCATTTACATTATACAAATTGCAGGTTTTAAAATCGGATTAGATAATACGGCTTGGGAGTATCTATCGAAATATTTTTTTAATTTTATCGTAACTGATGAGAAACTGTCCCACGACTCCATTCGACATTCCGCAATTTTTAACACAATTTTCATTACACATTTTTAAAACTCGAGAATCTATTTAGTCCTAATGCGATTTTCTCAATTAATTGCCTCGTTTGTTGTTGAGGCGTGGTTGTGAGGCCTTCGAAAAATTTCGTCACTTTTCCGGCTGTCGCAGGAAATTGCCAAATGACGTTCAGGTCCAAAAGAGTGTGCGCAGTAGGGACGCAATTTTCAGCTTGTTAAGCCAAACGAAGCGAATTTATACAATTGAGAATTCTTGTTAACTGATGATGTATTTTTCTTCGATAATTCAGTGTGTAGAAAAAATGGGGAAAAATCGATAGACTGGCGACTCTCGAGCGAATAATAATTTTGTAATATCAAGCCTTTAGAAGACCTTGAAGTTATAAAAATCTGATGATTACAGTGGCATTATAAAAATGAACGTTCTCCATTTTGACAGTTTTTAGAAGGATGAAATTAGCCGGCGACCGAACGTCCAGTAATCAATTTTATATTTTTATTGCATTGATCGAATAAGTGTCGAAATCGATTCGTTTAAAAATGTATTCTTTGGTTTACCTATTGTTCAATTTAAAAAAAAAAGAAAAAAAAAAACCTATTGCAATCGCTCAAGAGAAAAATTTTCCCCTCCCTCAGAATTTGATGATTTTCCTATCAAGACATGTATGATCGTAATATCCAATATAAAAATTCTGCCCTTAGCTATCAACAGTTTTCTGACGAAACTATAAAAGCTCAACTCTTGATATTGTTACCAAAAATCAATTTTGGTCCGACATTGGAGTCAATAGCCTGTCTCGAGTTAACACCGCATTCGTGTAGAATCTTCGAGGTTGTCAGAAATTTGGCACGAGGGTATAACCCAAGAATTTTTGGAGCAATAAAAATCGTTTTCTACGGCTGTATCGTTAGTTAAATAATTTAACTTTCAATAAGATTATTATGAAAAGTAAAAATAATTCAAATTACTAAAGTTGCCTCTAACTGAAGTAAAGGAATAATAAACCTCTGTACAATCATTTTCAGCGTTTTTATACTTTCAATTCCAATAGCAAAGATACAACGCCTTCCTACAATTTTTTCCGCTGTCTTCACAAAAAAAAAAAAAAATAAATAAAATAAATAAATAAATAAAAAAATAAATAAATGAAAATAGTCGAGTAGTTAATAGAGGTAATAGATAAGTGGTTTCTACTTCACATATCTCGCTCACTTATCTATCGATTCCCAAATCGACCGTTTGGTAGTTCGTTCGAAATTATGAGCGATCGTTTTGTCACCAACCGAACAATGACAAATCGTCGGAAGAAACTCGTACCGGACGTGTCGATCGCTTCGATGAAGATAATAATATTCGGGCGATTTCGGCGCACGAAGATGTAAACGTCGATAATAAGGCGAGCGGCGACTTTTGTCCGCCATAACAATCCCTTACGTCACATCCTCCGACGTGGCGACACGATCTTCATTAGCATCATCGTCGTCCAACGCCCGCGATTAATTTATGTGTAGTTATTTTATCGTCAACACAAATCATTTTTTTCCGCTCTCAGCGCATCAAGGTTTGAATTATTAATGGCACCTTCGACGGAACAATCGAGCCCGAGGATTCGAGTGAAGGGCTGCCCTATTTAAAGAACGTATAACCGCTCAAAGTCGAAAATCAAGATGTCCGGCGTTGTCGGCAAGAAAGCTGTCGGTTATCTATCTAACGTCCGAGCCATCGATAACTCGGCCCCTGTTCATTTATCACATGGCGATCTGATCCATCGCTCTTCTAATGGAACCCGTTCCGACTCGCTAATGAGCCGGTATCACTCCTTCTCGTGATAAGAAGCCGGTTCGCTTTGATCTGCTGCGTCAGAACTGACCGTTCCACTGTTTTCACTTGACGGTCGATTTTACCCTCTCTGTTCCTGCGATTCGAACCTCGCGACCGTCAAATTGAGTAAATGTTCATTTATTATGGTTCGTATAAGTCCGACTTTCTTGACCCACATGAAGTGACTTAATATGAAAGGTCTCAATTTCTGCTGAAAGTCAAATTTTTCAAGGAAGTCTGACTTTCCGAGAAAAGCATTACGTTCCGTCGAAAGCCAGACTTTCTGCGGAAAACCAGACTTTACCAGGAAATAATGGCTTTCTTCTGGACGCCTGACTTTCCAGGAAAAATTTGACTTTCTAGGAGAAGCCTGACTTTCTGTAGAATACCTGACCATACGGGGAGAGCATGATTTTCTGCTGAAAGCCTGACTTTCTAGGAAAAAGTTGAATTTCCAGGAGAGATCTGACTCTCCAGAAAAACCTGCTTTTCAAAAACAGCCTGTCTTTCCATGAGAAGCCTGATTTCCAGGAAAAACCTGCGTTTCTGCGGAAAGCCTGTCATTCTGTAGAAAACCTGATTTTCTGCAGAAAGCCTGACTTTATGGGGAAATCATGACTTTCTGCTGAAAGCCTGACTTTCCAGAAAAACCTGATTTTCAAAAAAAGTCTTAATTTTCAGGATATCCTGACTTTCCAGGAAAAGTCTGACTTTCTGTTGAAAACCTGATTTTCTGCGGAAAGGCAGACTTTACAGGGAAATCATGACATTCTGCTGAAAGCCTCACTTTCCAGGATAAGGTTGACTTTTCAGGAGAAGTCTGGCTTTCCAGGAAAAATCTGACTTTCTGTTGAAAACCTGATTTTCTGCGAAAAGGCAGACTTTACAGGGAAATCATGACTTTCTGCTGAAAGCCTCACTTTCCAGGAAAAGGTTGACTTTTCAGGAGAAACCTGGCTCTCAAGGAAAAGTCTGACTTTCTGTTGAAAACCTGATTTTCTGCAGAAAGCCTGACTACGGGGAAATCATGACTTTCTGCTGAAAGCCTGACTTTCTAGGAAACGGTTGAATTTCCAGGAGAAGCCTGACTTTCCAGAAAAACCTGATTTTCAAGAAAGAGTCTTAACTTTCAGGAAATCCCGATTTTCCAGGGAAAGCCTGACTTTCTGCGGAATACCTGACTTTTAAGAAAAAATCTGACTTTTCAGAAAATCCTGATTTTTCAGGAAAAACTTGCGTTTCTGAAGAAAACCTGATTATCCGGTAGAAGCCTGATTTCCAAAAAAGACTGGTTTTTCAGAAAAATAACATGACTTTACAAAAAAACCTGAGTTTCCAGGAAGCGTTATGTTCCATTGAAAACCAGACTTTCTGCGAAAAACCTCACTTTCCAGGAAAAAGCTGATTTTCTGTGGAAAGCTTGATTTTTCGAGCAAATCGTAACGTTCTGTAGAAAGCCTGACTTTCCGGGGACAGTCTGAATTTTCAGGGAAAATCCCAGTTTTCGGGAAAGTCTGAGTTTTCGGGAAAAGTCAGACTTTTCTCGGAATGCGTTAGGTCTTGTCGTAAGCCAGACTTTCTGCGGAAAGCGAGACTATTTGGGGAAAGACCGATTTACTCGAAGAAAGACCGATTTTCAGCGGAAAGTCTGATTTTCTCAGGAATGGCCAACATTCTTGAGACAGACTGACATTTTAGAAAAGTCCGATTTTTTGGTAATGTTAGTTTTTCTTGGGAATTTCGGTCGTTTTGGGGAAAAGATGGATTTTCTGGTGAAAATCGGTCATTCGAGATATTCAGATTTTGAGGAAAATTCGGTCGCTTCGACAAAGTCTGTCTTTTGAGGTGAAGTTGGACTTAAGGGGGAAATTTTTACTCGCGTACAGTCGAACAGGGGAATATCGCATCTCCTGAGAATAAATTCTCACCAACAACGGGAATATTTTGCCTTAAACCAGCACATCGCACTCAACCTGCCTCCTATTCCGTTCGTAGCTTCATCAGCCGTTTTCTCATAGATGGAATCACGCGATGTAATGAGCGTATTACACAAGCCACAATACGCGTCCGAAGTTGAGCAACTTCAATAATGAGAATGGGCGATTCGACAGCGGCAACGCATAACGGGCTTGGAAATAATAAGCGGGCCATTTTTTCACCGTCATAAGTGAAACCCGAACGTGAAGTAGGACTTACGCCGAGATTAAATTGTCGACCTCAAAACGGCTTTCGTTTCCGTACCTGGAACAGAAAATTGAATTTGTAACTCACCGGTTTGGTTCGGCAATCGGAAAGACAATTTTAGCTGGAATAAAATGTATCTTAAGCTCTAGTAAGCTTGAAAATAATTACAAATAATTACGAAAAATACGAATAAAAAATCAAAACTAATCGATTTGCCACGGATCGCTTTTCTGTCCGATCGCCTGAACTATTAGAGCAACTCGTTTCTTTCCTTATGTATTGAAGTGAAAGCTGAGCTGGTGCAAGTGACAGTTTGACTAAATAATAGGAACTGATTGTTACGGAATTATTATCGCTGACCGTTATTGCTTTACCATAGAAACTGTACGTCTTTATCAGACGTAACTAATTATATAAAATTATTACCAAGCATAATTCCCTTCTAAATTAACTATTTCAACTTCCTTTCATTAGACTTGAAATCTTCCTGGCCAATTATCTCACTATTCTAATCTCTCGGTTATCCAACTCGGAAAAATATCGATAGTCCATCGATCACCGAGACACCTGCTGATATAAAAATAACGAGGTAATTCGACTCGGAACGAAGGTGATTAGGACGGAAATTCATGTCGGCATGGAAGAAATCTAATACTGCACACACGAGATCATCGCTTTTGCCGAGATGAAGTGTTAGAAAGTGAAGTGATTCTGCACCCATCGCGAAACGAGCTGTGAAAGCTGCCATGTGTTGCGTGTCGCCGTCGAAAACGAGCCGCGAATATTATCAAAGTGAATAATTACTGCAAATTCTCGCGAGCCAGCGGTAAAGAAGAGTTCGCAATTTTTCTCTGCGTCAATATTACCCTTTTTTCTGGCAAATGCTCGTAAACTCGTTGGTTAGGGCTGGTTAGCACCCGAACTAACCAGACCTAACCAGGACGAGTTTAGAGATCGCGCTGCCAGCGATGGCTTAATTTGTATCAGATATAAAATTCAAGAAAAGAACGTCCTCTCGACAAAAGTCTAATCTAAAGCGTTAGTTTACGATCGAATATAAACCAAAACTCCGCCATAAAATAGATTTATTGTCGTTTGACGTCAGAAAAGAGCCATTTCTCAAATTCGGCGTCATTTCGGGTTATTGTTTTCATAATGGAAGATAAAAAAGAAAATAAAGACGTGATTTGTGAGAGGTTGAGCCACGAGTGCACGAGGTGCAGGCGATCCGTTGCAATATATTTGTCAACGTCAAGATCCGATCAGCGCCAAGAGCTCAAACGTCTCAATTCTAATGAGCATCAATTATGGTAACGACTCCTGTCCGTTTTATGTTCAGTTGTCGACTTATTCAGAGTAGATTAATGTTACGCTACTGTGATAAATTCTTCAACTAAAGTAAATCTTTGTAACTTCGTTTTCTAAGCTAGTCGGAATAAATGTCCTGCATTAAAAAAAAATCAATTAATTTAGTTTAATGAAAAAAAAATTAAATGTCATTTAAAAATGCCTTTGATTTTTAGTTCGACTCGTAAAAGTAGCAAATCGTAGGTAAGAGAAGGGTAAACATTACAAGGCCTCATCTTCGGCCTCGTATTTATTGTTCAATTAATTTTTTCTCTCTAAGTTTAAATATCCTAATAGTTCTCGAGGGAGGAGACTCTTGTCTTGTGTCTTGTGTTATGAAGTACCTATCACTAAAATTGTTTTGTATGAATTTTTTCTTGTATCGATGTGGTGTTGGTGGATCCAAACAAATAAATGCTCTCTCTCTCTCTCTCTCGCTCTCTCTCTTGACCAACAACACAGGCCTTGCCTACTGTTGGGCAATAAATTATTCATTGAGAAGTTATTTTTATTTTTGGTGTTTTTTAAATTTTATTTTTCAAAATTAATTTTCTTTTATCTGTTTGTAATTAATAACCTCTCTTTCCCTGTCACTCTCACTCCCTCTCTCTCTGGTCTAGCTAGGCTCGAAGGACGTCGATGCCTCAATTTAATTTTCCACGCCATCTTACGCCCCCGCTTGACGTCGAAAGTATCAAAAACTTTTATACAGAAGCGAGCACAATGATCTCGAGTGAACGGTTGGGCATTTTTCTCAAATAATGGGCCAGGTCGTAAAGAATCGGCTCGAATAAAACATTGGATCCTTGAATTATCGCTTCATTTACGACGCTTGTTGGACTTTTATTGTACGCGAAAGGAGCTGAAAGGAGACTCGCGTGGCCGCAAGGTGATTTTTTAATCGATTTCCTATTCGGGGAACGGTTTTTACGCTCAATCACTTCCACTTGCTTGATTTTGTGTCAGCAAAATATTTCTCTCCCATTCGAACAATCCGGAGCCGACAAAAGCGAATACACGCTGATGGAAAAAAATAGAAAAACGAGTGATCAGCCGGAAAAATAACGGAAAATCGACCGATTTAAACGGGAAATCCGATTTGGGAAAATTTCTACAAGGAATAGCGTTATTTTCTCTGAGAGTCCGCTAAAACTGCAGACAAAAAATTATGTAAAACGATGTAAAAATTAAAAAGGCAAATTACCTATGCTTTAACGAGTCGCTGCTGCGACAGCTGTGAATATCAACGATTAACACTAGCTAAAATTGAATTTCCAAGCTATATATTACGATAAACTCGGCGAATTATATCCTCGGGCGAGGAAAAGTTGAACTCTGTATGCAGGCCGTGTTTACAAAATAGAACGCATTCTAGACGTAAGGCAGCGTAGGTAATCGGATTGATGACTTGCTGGTTTAATTGCTTCTCGCGAAATATGGGACCGCGCAATCTCCCATGCGGATCATGTGGACCGTTAAAATATTGCGTTGATCGTTTTAAACTGCCCTGCGAGCAAGGAAATTTATGGAGCCGAGAGAATGGCTAAGCATTGAATAGTTCCCTAAACGTTCTCATCATTTCGAGAAAATGATAGTCTTCCCTTAGGATCATACTTGCTCAATTCAACTCTTTCAAAATTGTTCCAACTCGATCAGGCAAGCGTGAGAAAATCGTATTTTTTCACAGCTTTCTCGAACGGTAATCCAATCTAGGCTGAAGATGTATTTTTTTCGATATCGCAATCGAATCTAGGAACATGTTTTACAAAGTATTCGTAAGAATGACGATAGAGAGCTTGGCAAAATAAGAGAGAGAGCTGGCAATTTTTCCAGACCCGCCTAATTTGTGTCTGCTGGCTCTTATCCGTTTTAATCATTCACGTCGGTCTATAATGTGAGATTTTCCATAGTGTAGGAAATAAATTGACTAGCTTGTAAATAGTGGAAATGTATCCATATATTTACAGTCGTGCAAACTGAAGATAAAATAAAATTTCTTCAAGAATTAAATCTAATTATACATAACTCACAACTGCAATATTTACCCCCGCGATTGTAATTAATAGAGGAAGTCCAACTACAGATACCGTTATTTTAATATAGAACCTCTATATACAGAATATCATTTCCGGAATACTGGCTCGCAATTCATTCAACAAAAAAAAAAAAAAGTTCTCAAATCTCAAAAAACAAAACAAAATATGTTAAAACATAGTATGTTTTGACGAGGCGAATATATTATATTCGATTACCCGAGGAAATGTAACAACTCACAAATTTTTTCCGCCCTGGAAAATTTTTTTTTATGGCTGATTTTGAAGGGTACAGAATCTAGTGAAAAAATAATGTCGAGCATCTATGTATAATTTTTTTTCTAACTCTTTTGTATTCTACTTATTTATTTTCCTATGCCACACTTTTGAATAGGCAACGATGATTTAGAGCAGTAATTTCCCTCAAACCGCACACGACTTAGTTCTTGGTTTGCAGTAGATTTTTACTTATTTCATATTACATGCAATGTAAATTTTCATTCGTATAATATATGCAAGAACGCATTACACGCTTTTGCGACTACGCGGAAAAGAATCTTTTGCCTTTCACATGAGCCTACCTAGAGTTTAGCTTTTAAGCAGAAAACATTGTTCGCACTCAGTCTGAACTGTTCGCGGCCCATATTTTACCCTCCGTTGAGCGAAGGCGAGCGAATTTACATTCAGAGGTTAGATATTACTCAATTGGTCATAATAGAAGCAAGCTGCTATCGAATGACGTGATTTGCCGCTTACTCGAGCCAGGGTGTACTACATCTTGCGACGAACATCTGCGTTTATACCGGAAATCGCCTCGTAAATCATGCGAATCGTGATCTTTCGATCGAACTCGCCGCCCAGTCCAGGCTGAGAAAGGCGGTATCGGAATATCAGATATTCCCCGGCAACGGAGAACGCCTTTTAAAGGAAACGCGAGAAATATAGCAATGAATCACCGCTGATGAGACGATTTACGTGACTATTACCGCTATCCGAGGAACGCTCCGCCCGATTTCAAATACTGCAAAATGTAGTTATCCCTAGAATAAATCTGAACCTCAAATCTAGAAGCCCGCAGTACTTAATTTATTTAATATTTAAACGAAAAAGTACAAGAATTTATTCGCAGGTTGATTTTAGCTTGAGCTAGAGCGGCCCGAAGCGAAGGTGGAAAAATCTCAATCCGATCGATTGAAACTGGGGCTAGGTAATCAAATTTTGATTGAATTTGATTTTGATCGTCAAACAGAGACAAACTCATCGTGTGAAAAAATCTTATTTTCTTTAACTAGGCTTTCATTATAATTTTATTGCGCTTTATAATTTTATGATGTTTTTTGCCTGTTTTTTTTTTTTTTTTTGCAAATAACTTTTGAACCGACTACTTTTACATAGGTATACTCAGAGGTGAGAAAGAGCTATCAAAATCCTACAATTTGATGTATTTAATTATGTGTTTATGTTATGTCCCTGCGAAACTATTCGCGCTCGAAAAAAATCGAAAATACGTTTTTTACACATTATTTTTAATTTTTTTTTATATTTATTTTTTTTATATTTTTTATATTTATATTTTTTTATATTTACATTTTTTATCTTTTTTATTTTTTTATATCATATTTTTGATCGATTTTAAATTAAATTTTCTCAATTTGCTTACACAACACCTATTTTTTCAAAATTCGCGAACGTGACGAAGAAAAATTCCAAAATTGAAAATTCAAAAGTATGAAAATCGAGAAAAAAAATTAATATTCGTCAAAATATGATTGTTCTCACATTAAATTTGAATTCTACGTCTAATTTCCTGTAAGAATCGTTAATTAATCAAATTTGAACAGTACATTATTTGCAACGGATTTTCAAAGTTTAAAGACATAACGACGGCGTAATGCTAAAACGAGAAAAACCAATCTTTGTCGTCAAATTTCCATAGTTTTTACGTTAAATTCGGATTCAGCGGTAAATTTACTATAAGAATAGCTCTTGAAAACATTAAAAAACAGACATTTAATTATTCACTATTACCGATGCCAGCGGAGCTCGAAGTTTTGGCCGGTGAAAAACTCGATTTACGCAAAATAATTTCTGTGGCACTGTTTAAACTTTTTTCACCAAATTTTTTGCTATTTGCGTGTGTAAGGCGTTCAAATGAAGACTCCTGCACAATAAAACAGTTGATCCAAATTAATTTTCACCCCGAAAATCATGGTTAAAGTCCAATTTTCGAGCTTTCGAAAACTGATTTTTTTGGACCACTTGCAGATTTTTCCGAGAATTGAAAAAAATCACAAAAATACATCTTGGTAAGACACAACTTCCCTAAAAATTTCAGATTTTTATCTGCATTGAGAGACGAGTAAAAAATCGTTAACTGATCGGTTCAAAGAAATCGCAGGGGTACCCCTTGGATTTTTCGCGAAAAATTTTTTGAAATAGATTTCGCTCAAATTCAGCATAATGATAGTTGATGATGTGTATATCAATTATATATGGTTCATTCTTTGTTTCTTTCGTACTTAATAGATGAAAAGAACGTTTAAAGTTGAAAAATGTGATGTTTTCGTGTATAGTCTACTAATATTGTTGAATAACTCAAAAACGGTTGAAAAATGGATAGGTACATTACATGGGGGAAATGTGGACAGTTAAATTACCTATCTTTTGGTATATTCAAACATCTGAATTGCCTAATTTTTGTTAGACCTATCCACTGTGCAAGTTACGAGAAAATATTAAACTTAGCTTATTATTAATTTGGTCGAAAGCGTGGAAAATATATTATGTATAATTCATAAATAAATTGTTCAATTTTTTTGTCGGAGTTTGATTTTAAATTTTTTGTTACGTTTATTAATTTTTCGAACTGTGAGTGCCTCAAACTCGTCACCACTGGCTATGCCTTATGATCCTGGCCTTGTGGTCCACAGTAAAGGGCGTGAGACTGCTTTGAGGAAATCAGGAGGAAACTAATAAATCCAAAACCGAGAAAGGCGAACTGGTCGGAACATGGACATCGTGAATCGCGATTTCTACGGCGACGCGCCATATCAGGTAACTGAGTAGATAATAAAATCGCAAGCAGCTAACGAGGTTTCAATAGAAAAGAGGTAGTAAAATTGAAATAATTGAGTTTAAAGAGTGTTTTAGATTATTTCTTGACCGGATCGCAGTGAAGTATAGTAAACTAGCGGTAAGTAATTTATAGTAAGTGTATCTAGACGAAATAAACAGTAATATGCAGCTGGACGTAGTCAGTAAAGGTTTTTTAATATTCAAGTGTTCGATATTCATCGGTAATAATGAGCCAATTAAATAACTGCATTGCGGAACGCGAGAAACCCTCCCGTTACGCCATAAATATTTTCTATGTTAGGTCGTATATTAAATTCCTCCGTATAATTAATTACTCGTTATATTATTTCTTTTTTCCCTCCATTAATTATTCTCTCTATTTTTTCTCCATTTCGTTTTCTTTCTACTTAGCCACTTCTTAATTTTTAAAGTAGGAAAAACTTTTCCCGTAACGAAATCGCATTTTCGAAACTTCTTATTTGAAAAAATACGAGGTCGAGCGAGATTGTTTCACGTTTCTGAAATCCCCAATTCACGCATATCTGATCAGGAAGCCCCAGATTGTTACATATTCTCGGTCTAGCCTAATTCGCCGAATTGAAGGTGTATATCTGGATAATTGTGAAGAGATAAATTGGCACGCGGATTTGCGGGCGAGATTGCGCTAGAGGAAGGCGATGTATTGGCTACCGAGAATACAACAGTGACCGAGAATAAGGAAGTGCATGAACGTAGGAGACCTAGCTGACCTCCAGTTCGATATATGCTTTCATATCGGCTAACCTTCATTGAAATACGAACAGAGAAAAACGCAGTACGGTAATAACTTCGTACGAGAACTAGAAACATTTCAGAGCGTTATGCGGCTTCTCAGTTCGTTCTTGAGGGTACAGTCGAATTTCATTGCATCGTGAAATTAGAATATAGTTTTTATTAGTGAGAGTTTTGTTGGGCTATTTTAATTGACAGGGATTTATTTATTTATTTGCACAGTACGAGCAATAGCTCAATTTACAAAGTATATGTTTCTGGCCAGTTGTGGCATATTTAACATGTTAATCTAAAGTTGGACTTAATAGTAACAGAAAAAAAATTAATAAAATAAAGATAAACTGTTGGTTAAATTAATTTAATCGTTGACCTGTTACGCTGAGTACAGGGGATTTAATGGAGGCGATACTACTGCAGAAAATATTTATATCAGGTGATGAAGACAACATTAGGGATGCAACTTTTCTCACCCTGAATCCCTTTATAATGCAAAAAAACCACGAATAGAAGAAGATTAATTTAATATTACAGTTGAGTGTTACAGAGTATTTCAGTATTATTATTATTTAATTATTTTTAGTTATTAATTAATAGTAATTCATTCGAACACAGTCTGAAATTACCTAACACTGGACTAGAGCGTAAAAAATCCAGGTAAATCAACAATTTGTGTGCCATTAATAAATTAATAAACGTATCATGTTGTACCCAGGTATGAGTTGATTTAAGAATAAATTGCGCGAGTTTATTATGTGTTTGTGATAATATTATGGTTCCCCAAGTGAGGTAGGTATTTTCCTCGACGAATTATGATTTTCCCCAACTATTTTCATGGAAAATTATTATAATTTTGAGCCGAGAATTCTCATAATGACTTTAGAAACTTTTTTTTTTTTGAAAAACGTGATTTGTAATTAAGTTTCTAGTTGGAAATTGTTATTCGCATTGTGACTGTTAAGCGTTCCAGAAAAGACTTCTAAAATGTACCTGTTCTACGTAAAAATAAAAGTTTAAGTCATTTGTTAATATGGTGTCAATAATTGGATCCTCCCTGTCACTAACTGGATTTTTCGTGTCGAAAACTGGCGAAAAAAATTGTTTTCCATTTTTGGCGAAAATTTCCAGAAAACTGACTCAATTCTCTGGGTTTATTAATAAAATTTACTTAGGAAACCTTAGCCAACATAAAAAAAAAATAGTAAAAAAAGATCTGTTCAAAAATCGAAACGCAGTGAGCGAAAAACAGCGAATTTTTTGTTTAAAAAAGAAAAAATAATAATAAAATAACGTTGTAAAACGTTGTAATGGTAATACCGTTGTAAATAATGTAATTTTTTGTTGTCTTGTTTTGTTTGTTTTTTGTTAATGTGTGGGCTCCTTACCCTATATCGCGTAGATTTTGCGTGTTTTGTATAATTCGTTATTTGCAAATTTTGTTATATTTTTAGTGTATTAGAATTTTTTATCAAGAGATTTTTCAAGCGGTGAATCTATCGAAAAATATACACTTTCATATTGGGAAACGAAGTCACTTTCTTCTTGGTTGAGTCGTCGCATCTCTCATCGTACTGGGTTGGTGAGGGGGAGAAGAACTAGGCGACTTGTTCTCCGATTTTTTATTTACTGGCCGAGTACTTTCGCCCCTTCGGGCATCCTCAGGGCGATCTAAATGTGCCAATTTAGTACATAATTATTGCATTGTTATCATGGAGGTATAAGGTTGCATCAGAGTCGAACTATTTCATTATACAATTTGTCACTTACGTGGAACCATAGGTTACCACAGCCAAGTTCGGTCAGTAGTTAAAGCTTAAGTAATATAATTCATCGTCTGCCTGGTCTTCTCCTCGTCCTGAAAATATTTGCATGTTAGGGGGTTCGTTTTAGAAAATAATGAAGTTGCTAGTTGTTAATTTATGGTAACTTACGGTACTGATGGTAGGAGCATTTTTAAAAACATGTTAATAATAAAATTTAGATTAAAAATAGGAATATAGTTTTAAATACAGTAAGGAACGTGGGTGCTTGACTAGATATGAGATTGAGGAGGTATTTGATAGCGATACCATAATATCGGTCGTCATTTCATCATAACCATGGCAGACATGAATGAATATTATTACAATTAATCTTTGGGTTGGGTAAGGTGACTAGGAAAGTTACAATAATTAAAAATATAGGTACATAAGGTCCACAGCTGTATGGTAGTCAATTTACTTATAAATACTATCACGTCAATTAATTATTATTTGTCATTTTAATAAAATATAAAAATATAAAATTTCAAGTTATATCACAGTTTTGGTAACGTTTAGAATAAATTAGTATTTAAGGAGGAATAATTTAGAATAAGTTACCATGTAAGGGTGGATAAATTAACATTTAAGACGAAATAATTTAGAACAATTTAACATGAAAGGGTGAATAAATTAACATAGATATAAAAGTTAGATAAAGAGATAAAAAAGTTGGGGAGTTATAAAATTAATTGTATTTATTCCTAGTGTAAAAAAGGGGTCGGAACTGCTCACCTAAGTGGGTTATTTCATTTTTCTTATTCATGGCTAGCCGGCTATTTTTAATAATGTGAATGTTTTCTAAGATTTTCCGGCTAGTCGTCCGACGATGTCTTCCCAGAGATTTGACATCATTAAAGTTCGGGGTGTGGTTGCTCTCAAACATATGCTTGTCGAGTGCAGTTTAAAAAGAAAAATGAAATAACCCACTTAGGTGAGCAGTTCCGACCCCTTTTTTACACTAGGAATAAATACAATTAATTTTATAACTCCCCAACTTTTTTATCTCTTTATCTAACTTTTATATCTATGTTAATTTATTCACCCTTTCATGTTAAATTGTTCTAAATTATTTCGTCTTAAATGTTAATTTATCCACCCTTACATGGTAACTTATTCTAAATTATTCCTCCTTAAATACTAATTTATTCTAAACGTTACCAAAACTGTGATATAACTTGAAATTTTATATTTTTATATTTTATTAAAATGACAAATAATAATTAATTGACGTGATAGTATTTATAAGTAAATTGACTACCATACAGCTGTGGACCTTATGTACCTATATTTTTAATTATTGTAACTTTCCTAGTCACCTTACCCAACCCAAAGATTAATTGTAATAATATTCATTCATGTCTGCCATGGTTATGATGAAATGACGACCGATATTATGGTATCGCTATCAAATACCTCCTCAATCTCATATCTAGTCAAGCACCCACGTTCCTTACTGTATTTAAAACTATATTCCTATTTTTAATCTAAATTTTATTATTAACATGTTTTTAAAAATGCTCCTACCATCAGTACCGTAAGTTACCATAAATTAACAACTAGCAACTTCATTATTTTCTAAAACGAACCCCCTAACATGCAAATATTTTCAGGACGAGGAGAAGACCAGGCAGACGATGAATTATATTACTTAAGCTTTAACTACTGACCGAACTTGGCTGTGGTAACCTATGGTTCCACGTAAGTGACAAATTGTATAATGAAATAGTTCGACTCTGATGCAACCTTATACCTCCATGATAACAATGCAATAATTATGTACTAAATTGGCACATTTAGATCGCCCTGAGGATGCCCGAAGGGGCGAAAGTACTCGGCCAGTAAATAAAAAATCGGAGAACAAGTCGCCTAGTTCTTCTCCCCCTCACCAACCCAGTACGAACTTTCGCTTGACGGAAATGCTCTACAATTTACGCGAGATGTAGACATTTTTATTAGCGGTCAGTCCGGTCTGGGAGGACTCGGATCGCGATGCTCGTGCCATTGCGAACCTTGCGTTCCGTCCTTGACCTCGGAGAAGACAGGAACGGCTTCTTTCGCCCACATCACGAGCCACTTTCATCCTCCGAGGTGAAATAGATCGCGAAGCGATGGGAAATCAAGGAAAATCGAGTCCAAGTTACCGAACCAAAATTGCACGATTATCTGTAGGATTCAAACGAATAAAATTGAAGAGTTTTAGTGCATTTCGCAATTTTTTTTTGAAACTGAAACCTAGGAATATTGGTTAATTTATTAAATCTTGGCGGATTGTTGTGACCATTGGAGACATATGATTTAACAAAGTAAGGAAAACTCGTTTAAGTTTTCAAAAAGCGCGAAATTCACTAAAACTCTCCTAAATCTACTAAATCACTAAAAAAAATCAGGAGGCATTCCTAAAAATGGAGCGTTTTTTGATACCGAGGTATGCGATTTATCGAACGAATAAAACAAGTAAATAAGCGCGTTCGAGTTGACATGATAATATCAACTGGGCTCGTCCCGTATTCCTGAATAAATAAATAAATAAATCCTTCGTCCACATATCGTGCTTTCTAGAGCCCTGTTACGAAAATATTTTTCTACCGACCTCACATTTTCTTCTCGGGATGTTTGTCAAGAAAATACTGAGTTAGCCCTTATAATAATTAAACTCGCTCGATCCTATTTTCGTTCAATTTCAATCGAAACAATGCGAATTGAGTGTAACTTCGTGCGGCCTTATTATACGAGCAACACGCACACCGAGTTTTACGCTTACAACGCAAGTACACGCCGTAATTGTACAGTACATTAACGCGACCGATCTACACTTCTTGCGTTACGTTTCTCATCTCTCCTTGCGTAAGTTTTCCCCGTTGTTTTCATTTCAGTGACGCATAAGATCCGGCGATGGGAACAAAATGCTCAATCGGCCGTGCTAGATTAGCTCGTTGATCGCCGGAAAATACGTTTTTTATATTCGAGGTCAATAATGTACGGGGCGTGAAACCGTTGAGAATCAGGTTGAGCGTCTTACGGGGACGGCTATTTATCAACGAGAGCTAACGAAGCCTAGGTCCTCCATTGCGAGGGTTAAAGTTTAAAGCGCTTGTGAAATATGTTAATCTCTTGCTAGGAATGGGGAATTAAATTGGCCAAAAGGCTTGACATAAGTGACCTTCGTGTTAGATATGAATACTCAGATAAAACGCTGCAAATGATTGTACAGTGGTTTATTATTATTTCGCTTCAATATTGATTTAAGAAGACTATCCATTTGTCATTTTAAATATTCCGAACATTTGTGAACGTTCCCACCGAAAAACAGATTGTAACTATAGGGGAAAACTCCGTAGCAACTATTGTAATTTTAATCATTTTTATTTTTCTTAATTTCCTAATTAAAAGCTAAACTTATCGCCTAACGATACAGCTGGAAAGAGTGTTTGACGACCATTCCAACGAAAATAGAACGATTTTTATAGCTCCAAGAGCTCTCGAGTTATACCCTCGTGCCGAATTTCTGAAAATCTCCCAAATTCAACGCAAAAGCTGTTATAACTCGAGAACCAATAAAGCTATCGACCCCGCGATGGTCTCATTCGATTCAGCGTCCAAAAAGATATTGATACCAAATTCACCTTTTTCGGAAAAAGTTGGAAAATATTAATTTTCTCCCCCTCAAAACCCACCGAAAATACCCTTGAAATTGATCTCTTTCTTGACGTCGCATTTTTTTATGTCCGTGAGTATAGAACCGCCATAACTGAATGTAGACATCTTGTAACCTTTCGAATCAGTCTCTGGTCAACCCGTGTTATATTTCTCCCCCAAAATAGTTCTAATATATTTGTGTAAAAAATGATAACTGCGATACAGATTCCTCGAAATTTTAGCCTCTTAACTTACTTAAGTAGAATCTAGTTACCAATACCAAAAAAAGTTTTTATATCATACTTAAATTTAATCACGACAACAGTTCAGGACGTGGGGACCAGGCAGACAAGAAGTAATTTAATTAAAAATCCACCGACTGAGCCGACTTGGCTGTGGACTCCACGTAGGTATTTTAAGAAACTTCTAACCTTTAAAATTATTCTGTACCTCCATGATTACTAATACTAAATGCTACATACTTAGGTCGCCCTGATGCCCGAACGGGCGAAAGTACTCGGCCAGAAAATAAACAATGGAGAATGAGTCGCCTGGTTTCTCTTCCCCTCATAATCCACAGACTTGAAATTGAGGTAGCTATTTGGTTAAAGAATTGAGCCATTGTCAGGCCAAGATTGAATTTTTGTGAAAGCTTTTATAGTTTCGTCAGAAAAGTGTTGACGTCGGACGGACAGAATTTTATTTATTTGATATTCGGATTCTACACGCCTTGAAACTTAAAACTCCAAATTTTGAGGGGTGTTAGACATTTTTATTCTTGGGTGATTACAATGGTTTTTTATTGAATAACAAAAAAAAAAAAAAAATCAGCGTTGTCTTGGAACTCAACGCGTAATATTCCCAATATTCGTTCCAGTTCCCTGTAATGTAAAAAAATCCTGGTATTCGCGACGAATTTTCGAATAATAATACTGGCATCTCCCATTCTCTCCCCTACAACGGATCTTCACCTCCTTCCCATTTTCGCTTTGCGATATCCAAAACGCAATCCTATCTCCGGGGGAAACTTCATCGTGTCCCACCGGTTACGAAGGGAGCTCTCTTCGGCAGCGATAACGATACCGGCAGGAAGCTCCCGCTCCTGAGAAGGAATATCCGAGAAACGGCTTAGAAGGAAAAAGAAACACTTTCACTTGACTCGAATGCCGAGTTTTGAGGTCCCCAGAGCGCGGAAAACGGGATAATGGGCTGCGCCTATTTAGATTAAACGAGGGGCCCTCAAGGAGTACAAGAAAATGAAAGTCCTCTAGAGTGACGATTTCGAGGGCGAGCTCCTGAATTAGGAAAATTGCAGACATAAGGCAGATTAATCAAGGTTGTTATGAAATTCGATGAATCGCGCGGTAATTCCATTTTTAGCTCTTCAGACCGGAAAGTAAGTGAACTACCTATTTGTTACTCAAGATTTCTTGTTTGAATTTATTCTCAAGTTTTTCTTAATTAAAATATAGGAGGGATATTCTTTTTATATTTTCTATATTATTGGGGGTTTTAATTTATTGTAGGCTTAATAATGGTCATCTATTATTTTGTTAGAATTATTATTTATTTATTTTTAATTTTTATTAGATTTATATTAACAATTTTAAATTAATTTTAAATTTGAATTTATAATGATAAAATTAGTATAAAATTTTTGCATGGATTTAACGCCGCCATGATTATTTTTGTGTAGCGTGTGAGGTTAGAAATCTTGTATTGTCAGTTTAATAAATTTAAGATCTGAACTGTTAATTTGTTATCATTATTATAATTTTTTCTCTTTGTCTCATGCGCTCGTAAGCTGGACAAGGCCACGACTATTGTATTTCGAAGTATTTAAATTATCTACTTATTGTACATTGCAGTGCTGTCACATGTTAAGAAAAGTTGGATTATTTTATTCAAAAATGTATAATTATACTTGGGTTGCCAAAGATGTAAACAAAAACATCTATAAAGCGATTAAGATTTTGATTGATTGATTATTATTGTGTACGTTCCTCATAAATTTCATATCCGCGTATTATATTTTGCTGTTTTTTTTCTTGTATTATTAATTTATTTTATTCTTTTTTTTAATGTTAATTATTTTTTAATATTATTATGTACTTATTGACTGTTTATATTTTTTGCAGTTCTTTTTTTGTCTATAGCAAACTCCAATTAATTTGAATAATTGACAAAATTCACCGTTACATATTATTTTATCAACGCATTTGTTTTGCATATTTGCCGTTTTATTTCATTTATCGTTCAGATATAATATAAGAATATTTTTTCGTGTAAACATTTTTCATTTTCTATTTATTCGTTCATTTTTTAATTAACGACACTATTGTTTTCAGTCTGTAGGCCTTCATCTTTGTTGGATAGCTCGAATTCAAATAACATCAGCCTCATTTTTCCTCATTTTTTTTTTTTTTTTTTTTGCCCTTCTCTTACTTCCCTTTCTACAGTTTACTATATCAATGCACCTCCAATCGGTCATCAATTGTCGATAAATTTTTGGCCGCTTCGTCCAATATCGACGCATACGAAGGGGCAGGTCGTCGAAATTGATTTGTTGTCTAAGCCTATTGTTGTCGAGTTTACACTAAATTCGTCTCGCTTTTTGCCGTCATACTCCCGTATAATAATAGGCATTCATACGGCGGACATTTCCATTCGTTCCATCTAGCTGATTTTCCGCGGAGCGCCTTGTCAAATGTCTCGTTACGCGTTTATTTATTCAGGCGGTAAAGCGTTGGCGGAAATGATTAGTTTTAATGAAATTTCCTGGATCGAGAGTTCGATATGACTTCGATTCGAATAATTTAGCCGACTTTTTCTGACATCTTTGTCATTATTTTTATTTTATTTATTTATTATTATTTTTTTTTTTTGGTCACAATTCTTCAGTTCGGCTAAGAAACCATTTTTACGACTTATTTTCTCAATCTACGAACTAAAGTTAGCATTTATACGAATTTTTATTACCTGATCGCCCTATGATGGAAGGCTAATATCAGCGGTTTCGCTATTCCCAGTTGTTGTTATTTTACATAATTTCGCGAGCTACAGCGTCTCAATTCGAGTGCAATGACTCGAAAACAAACTCAAGGTTTACACGTTTGCCCGGGTCAAATTTTTTCAAAATACTCGTGAACTGGACTGAAACAGATGTATAAATTATAAATCATGAGACACTGTCGATTATGATCGTATTGGGATTTTTCTTGGGACTTTATAGGACTTTTTTTAGACTTTTATAGATATTTTTCTATCGGACGGCTCTCGCTCCAAAATCGGCGTTGAACTGTTTCGCAAAATTTTCTCGACAGGATTTTCGTAAGCTCGGCGTGCCTTCTATTCGAACGGATAAACGGAGCCTTTTGAAAGAGAAAAAATGAAAAACGGCCGATAGGAAACCGTTGCCCGGTTCGATTGTCGTGAAAGAAAGGTTAAGGCGAAGATACTTAAACAGACGAGATAGAATACGAGCCAGCATTCCGAACGGACTTGTGCAACTGAATTCGCTCAGGTTGAGGTCCAGCACAGGCGAATAATGAGGTCGTGTCCAGATCACGATCGCATCCACGGGTTTAGCTTGTACTAAGAAGGCTATTGCCACACCTAGTCTCGCTTTCAAATTTTATTATGTTATAGTTATATTTTTCGTTTGCAACGTTCTTATCACAACTTCACCGGAGCGTGACCGATAAGTTTCTTAGGAATCAGCATAGCGAGGAACGTTACGCAAAAGGATATAGTTGCCAAGGAATAGTTGGAATTCACGAGAACGGAGAAAAACGTGGATTGATATACAGAAACGCGCATAGTCGGAATTAGTTCATTTATTTAGCGTATTAAAATGACTAGAACATTTTTACTTGGCACTCACACTTTTTTGAATATTATGATGCTTCAATAGACGATGATAAAAATTACTTTACGCTAAATTACTGTAATACGTAGTTTTTGAGATTTTGAAATCGATTTATGGTACAAGGACCGTGGCATAAGTAAGTTCACATATTTCTTCAATAAAAAAATATAAGGGGACAGTATCGAACGAATATTTGGATCTAAGGCAACGCTGATTTTGTTTCTTGGGCCTTGAAAATGAGCATAGCGAGTGCGATGTTTGAACGCGGCCCTCTTCACTCAGCTGTCTGTTTAAAGGATAACCATTAGATTTAATATGTTTGGAGAATGCGATTATAATCGTTACTTATTACATTCGAACGGCGGAAAAACATAACAAATCCAACACTGAGAATTTTTTCGGCTAAACCGGCTTTTCGATAGCCGCTCGAAATTTCGAAAATATTAATCGCATTTCCAGTAACACGACAGATCTTTGAGCCGAACGATTGTAATCATTTATTCCAAATCCAACGTCAGTGAAGGATCGGAGGGATTTTCTCTGGCGCATAACTTAAGCTCGATGTACGTTCCAGATGACATCCTTGCTTTGTAACCGAGCGCAAGATTAATCCCCCGGTCGTCCGTTGTTCCCGTTTTGTTTTACATTCGTTGCACAGGGCGAACTTGCATTTAGGTAGCGACACAGTGCACTGCAGGCCGCACCCAGAGAGAAACCTTGCGAGCTGCATAATGCCAACCTTCATCCGACTATGTACGTGATATCCATCTCGAGCCTTCACTTTCGAAGACCGCAACCGATGTAAACAAAATCGACCGCCTTCATAGCCTTATAAATCCTGTTTCACCGTCTCATTAAAAGTTGAAGCCGACCAATCGCAACATTCGATCTTTAAATGTTCTGCGACAATTCCGAAAGATCGATCTTCATTTGTCATTTTTACTAGCGTTCAGTCGAAAATCGACTGCATCGAACGCGAGTAATAGGAGCGGACTGGAAATTAGGCGGCTCTGAAATGCGAGGTTGCCAGCTGAGACGTGAGAAAGGGATTGTGGTAGGGGAAGTGGGAGGCAACAATAGCGATCGACGTTGCCGTCTATTGGCAATTTGAGATGGTGATTCCGTTTATTTATTTAGTAGAGGGGTTGTGAGGGGGAGAAAAACCAGGCGACTTATTCTCCAGATTTTTAATGGCTGGCCGAGCACTTTCGCCCATTCGGGCATCTTCAGGGCGACGTGGAACCATGAAGATGCCCGAATGGGCGAAAGTGCTCGGCTAGCCATTAAAAATCTGGAGAATAAGTCGCCTGGTTTTTCTCCCCCTCACAACCCCTCTACTACAATAAATGCGACGACAACCAAACGAAGTTTATTTATTTGCACAGTGCGAGCAATAGCTCAATTTACAAAATCTACTTTTGGCCAGTTGTGGCATATTTAACATGTTTATAACCAACTAAAGTTGAAGTTAATAGTAACAGAAAAAATAAAATAATGACTGACTATTGGTTAAATTGATTTAGACATGGACCTGTTGCTGAATGGAGTACAGTGGATTTAATGGAGGCGATATTACTGCAGAATATATCTATTTCGGGTGATGAAGACAACATTAGGTTGGTCGCACTTGGGAATATGATTGGGAATATGAGCGGCAACGCAGCAATATGTGCGCCCGACTACTTCCGTGTTCACTCCTATAGAAAATATAATATATTTTCTTACATACAATTTCTCACATATTATGTAAGATAGTCTTCACCTTCTTCTTCAAGCAAGGGACATCGACAGATGCAGTATAAACTGTATTTACAAAAATAACACAAAATTACAGGAGACAGAAGAAATATTAGGTTCGGTTTGAATAATAATTTTTACATAAGGGCTCACCTGAATCTAGAAAGAATGTCCTTTTGACGCACAGGTGTGAGCCCTTCGATGTATTAGAACTGAACATGATTCTTATCTGATCGGCTTATTAACAAGTTAAGGGTGAAGATTCAATGTAAATTGAATCTAGAGAAAATTTGACAAGAAATCTGAGAAAAAAATCTGAGAAAAAACGAACGAATAGAGTAAAGAAATATCGGCAAAATTAGGGATGTGCTTAGGGAATTTTTTTCTTATGTAGGATATAACGAATACATGTAAGATTCAATGTACATTGAATCTTCCCTCCGCACATACATGATTTTGCCGATATTTCTTTACTCTATTCGTTCGTTTTTTTTTCTCAGATTTCTACTCAAATTTTCTCTATCTGTTTTTTCTCATGTTTTTCTTCTAATCGCTAAAATCTGTAGACTTCATGAATCGACCGAGCAGCAAAACCTTCCTCATCTCGACGATCTCCGGCATCATTCGAAGACGATCGCGGTCTCTCGTTTTTGTCAGATCTCCGATTAGCGCACGGGCGGACCTCGTCGGTTCCCACGGCACAAAAACTGTAACTAATGGCCGACAGATCTATCACAGATCGCCGGTGCTCTCGATTGTTGAACAGAGATCGACGATCGATTCTGTTTCGCAATCGGCCCGACATGGAGATCGTTCAAAGTCGCCGTCTAATTGGCGACGTTGGACTCGTCTGGTTGAACATGTGTTCGCATCCTTAACGTGACCGACGGATCGTTTTGGCTCGCGGGGAAAAGCGGCTAGCCCTTTTTTGGAATTACCTTTCCGATTGATTGGCTACACGAGCGTGCGGATGCGTTGGAGAGCAAGGTTAGCGTGGTTTAGCGACACGTATGGTCGCTGACCGCAAATCATCGAGTTTTTCATCGACCCAAGACTTGTTGCAAAACGATTAACAATGGATTCCTCGCAGCTGAACGCTCAGGGTTCAAAGTCGACCTTGTAGTTGCCTGTTTAATCTCGAAAGGAGTCAAGTACAACGATAGAAAGGGCGTCGTATGTCGAAATCGGATCGAGCTCGGTGTCCAACGGTCGTGAATATTATCAATCAAAGTCCAACCCGCATTTGGTCGAACACGACGGAAAACGTTCAATGCTCCATAGCTATGTTCTGTCAAACTCTTAGTTACGATTGCATAGTTGCGGCTAAGTAGTTGAATAAATCAAACCATCCCGTTGCGAACACACAACTATTTTCTTAGGTGAGATTAACTACCTGCCCTAACCGCCTCTAACCTGCCCTCATCACCACTAACCAGCTTTAACCGCCACTAACCAGCTCTAAACGCCTCTGACCATCCCTAACCGCATCCAACTAGCCCTAACCAGCCCCAACCACCACTAACCAGCTCTAACCGCATCTAACCGCATCTAACCAGCTCTAAACGCTTCTAACTAGACCTAACCAGCCCTAACCAGCTCTAACCGCCTCTAACCAGCTCTAAACGCTTCTAACTAGACCTAACCAGCCCTAACCATCACTAACCAGCTCTAACCGCCACTAACCAGCTCTAAACGCCTCTGACCATCCCTAACCGCTTCTAACCAGCCCTAACCACCACTAACTAGCTCTAACCACCTCTAACCGCCTCTAACCAGCATTAACCAGTCTATGCAGCCCTAACCAGTACCAGCCTGCCCTAACCGCCTCTAACCAGCTCTAACCGCTTTTAACTAGCCCTAACAAGCCCGAACCGCCACTAACCAGCTCTAACCGCCTCTAACCAGCATTACCCAGTCTTACCTGCCCTAACCGTTTCTAACCAGCTCTAATAGCCTCTGACCATCCCTAACCAGCAGTTACCAGCGCTAGCAGCAATAAACTTTTCCAAAAATCATTGGTTTGAAGCAACCTTCCGCGAATCGTGTCCCGAATCGTTTGTCGATTATCATGCCGCGTGCAATCGTCTACAACCAACTTCGAAGGGAATGATCCCATGCCGCGATTTCCACAGTCAGCCAGCTATCGAGTAACTCTCACTGCAGCGGACACGAAATTCGGCGGCTCTGCTATTTCCCGCACAACAATTCAACCCGTTTAACCCTTTGCCAGACGTTCCAATGCCGGGGAATAAATTCCTACCCGACGAGCTGACTTTTGCAAACAGTTGCATATTTAATGCGCGTTCGATTCAGGTGGGAAAGTTAATTCCGAACGTCCTTGGCAATCCGGTGCATAAGTCAAGAACAACGAAGGCGGCGTCGTAACGAAACGTCTAACAGCCGGATCCAATGTTCTACTCGGCGTTGCATAGAATCTATAGCCATGATATAGCATTATAGCTCTCATGCAGCTGGGCTGGGTTGGGCGTGTACTATGCATTTTCGAATATACAGATCGACCAGGAACTAGCTATTGTGACTGCTGCATTATGTTGCACGGAGCCGTGATATTTACCTTCACGCCAGGTGGCACCTACTGACTCAGTGGGCGGACGGATAGCACACTTTTAACGCTGACGCATTAATTGCGAGTCTGAAACGAATTTCGAACGATCCGCTTTGTTCAAAGATGACTAATGAGATCAGCAAAAGACGTGCGAATATTTCAATTTGCCGCCTGGCGATAGATTAATATTCGCTATTCATCGAGCTTTAAATGCGTCCATTGTACAGATAGATGAGATTTACTCGCCACTTACTGGGTATACTTATCCTTATTTTTAAGCTCGAGAATAAAATCGATTTTTGAATAAATAATAATTATTGAATTTAATAATAGTAAATAATAACCATCGAATAATGAACCGTTGAAAGTAATGAACATTGAATAATAATAAGTAATTTTTTCAGACGAAAATTGTAACCATGAATGTATTCAGGATATTTGAAAATGAGAAAGCTCCCGTTTTATTGATATTATTATCAACTAAAAAATATTTTCTCCCATCAGAGAACTGAAAATAATTGTCAAAATTCAGTGACCCTTGATAAATCGGGGAAACATTAGTATCCAAACTTCTATGAGCAAGTTGTTAACTAAAAAAGTACCAATTAAACATTTAAAAAATTAATTAATTAATTTTTTTAATTTTATTCGTTTATAAATTAATAAAAATTCAAATTTTCAACATAGTTTATGGTTTAAAACCTAGCTAACATTTTACTCTATTTGTTTTCTTAATACCCCTTTGAACGGCCAATTACAAAAATATATTTCAATTTTGTTTTGCTTACGTGCTCTGGCAAATTTTTCTATTGCCTTCCACTGAATTTGATCTTTACCTGTAAGAAATAATAGAATACATCAGTATACAAAATAAACACTACAGTCACAGACGACATCATATTATGCACATTGTGAAGATAACAATTAATAACTATTATCTTCTCAAGTACAAGCCAGTTATTAGAATAATTAAAAGGGAAAATGAACAAGTTTTTTTTGGAAAAATTGGCTCTACAATATAAAAATATATTTTTTTTCAACAAAAACCCTCAGTTGCTGGGAAAACTGATTTTGCCTTTAAAAATGGATGTGATTGTTATTAATTAGATTACACAAATTAAATGGAATAATCGTGCATGTAATAAATGAATAAAATGAAATACATAAATTGAAGACCCAACTAAAATAATTTTAGATTTTGAGGCAAATTATTCGTAAATCCCCCGATCATGATCCTGATCGTGTACACTAAAAATGTCCATTAAAAAATCCGCGTTCAATTTAAATAAAAAGCTTATATCATATTTTAATACTTGTCAGCATGTTATAATTCGCATTGAGCTATAATTTCCCTCCCATACGTAATACGGTGGTAATATTGTGAAATATGATTACGTGAAATGGCTGGAACAGTTACATGGAAAATATAACGGCTATGTAACGGATCAAATTGAATCGAGGTTGGCGGTCTATAATCGCACTCGACAAGAAGATGAACGACTAGACTGGTCTAGCATCGGAGACCGGTCATTTCACTGGCCAGTGCCCGTAGGTTCTCGAATGACCGCTCATTTTTTCTACTTTTCCCGATCAGGCTGATGGCTACTGTCCGCCTCGAGCTCTCATAAAGCAAAATGTAAGAAAAAACGCGATTCTTCGTAGGATATTCTTCATTCCAAATTTTTCGCTTCGAACCTACAGCGAAAAAAATTAAATTTTTTTAATTGTCAAAAAATTAAATTTTTTTCGCTTCTACGAATTTTTCAACTGGTAATTTTCAATAGATTTTTCAGACCATTGTTGAAACTTGAACTAAAGCGAATTCAACGTGGAACTCAATATTGCTCAAGTTGAGATAAATACGAACGTTTGCAATAGACGTCATTAGAACGGTCCAAACCGCACTTTGGAACAGCTATCAAGGCTATGCAGCTGACCAACAGTAGCAATGCATTGGTCAAATTGCAAGGTGAAACCACGTAAAAAAAAAACGTTGAAGACGAAGAAATAATTCGGATTCGGGAAAGAATTGCCCGAAGGGCTTACGCTCAAGAAGGTCAACACTTCGGACATTAACGTGTCAAATGTGAAGCGCTGAAGGTCTATTATTGTATGGTAATATTCGGTTAAATACGTCCAGGAAGCGGCCAAGTGAATGGATGAGAGCTCGAAAAAAAATCAAGCGTTCGGTCATTTTTTCACGCATGATTACAGGTATCATACGTGAAACCTTGACGATTTGATAATGCCATTTCTACAATGGACGAGAATTTGATTCAAGCCTGAACTTTGGATGAAATACTTCCGCATATCGCCAGTACGAAATCATACACCCGCTACGAATTAAAGCGAAAAATATATTTATTTTTTTCTTCTAAAAAATAGAGTTTTAAAAAAACGCATCCAGGATAAACTTATATTTTCCCCACGATGATACTATTATATCGGGCTTAGAGACTAATCCTCATTTCCGCCGGTTCGGAACGCGGATTTTTTCAAGTTCACGTATTTTCCTCCTTTAGCGAGACAGTTGAAGTCACCGGACGAGCTTTCGAGCGACAAGCCTTCACATCCAGTCCGTGACCGGCCCAGTTCTCTCGACGACCGTTTCCCGAAGGTCAAGATTCTCAAATCAACCTAAAGCTGTTTCTTCCTCTGTTATTAGAAGTAAATCTGCCGAGCGAAACGAGACGAAGTTGCCCATGCCGACAGTTAACTCGTCGTTTCTATGCAAATAAGTCTTCCGATCTTTATCTAGCTATTCGGATTTCTTTTCGTCGCTTTCGAGGTTACTGCTTTCTCGGAAACGAGGAGTAAGTAGCTGTTATTTTTTAAATAGAGGACTTTCGTATATTGAGCAGGTTTATTTACGTAGTGAAAGAAGGAGTGAGTGTGAGGTGGAATTGATGAGTGTAAGAAGGTAAGGGTTGTAGGAATAAATAATAAAAATTCAGCTGAAGTAAGACTGAAGAAAAAGAGATACAGAGTTGAGGTGAATATGGAAAAGCTATGTGAGAAAAAGTAGTAGTGAAGGAAAGAGAATGTGGGATGGAGTGAAAGTAGGAGTGGAGTGAAGTTGGGGCAAAATGAAAGTGAAGTGAAGTAAGGGTGAGGTGAAGTGAGGCCCAATGAAGGAGCAGTGAAGTGAGGCTGAGGAGTGATGGTAAGATGGTGTGAAAGGAAGGTGGAGTAAAAATGAGGTGAAGTGAAAGTAAAGTGGAGTGAAAGTGTGGGGGTGAAGGTGAAAGGAAGTGAGCGTTAGGTGAAGTGTAGTGAAGGTTGTGGAGGAGTGATGTGAAGTAAAGGTGAGGTTGTGTGAAGGTGACTTGGTGTAAAAATGAATGAAGTGAAGGTAAGGTGGAGTGACAATTAGGTGAAGTGAAAGTGTGGGGAGTGAGGGTGAAGGTGAATGGTGGAGTGAAGGTGAAATGAAGCGAAGTAAGGGTGTGGTGGTTTGAGTACGAGGGGTGAAAAGTGAGATGATGTGAAGGTTAGGTGAGGTAAGAAAGAGGTAACATGGAGTGAGATTGGGGTAAATTCAAGTTAAAGCGGAGTGAAAATGAGGTGAAGAGAAAAGCGAGGATGTCGTCAATAAAGGGTAAGGTCGAGTTAAGGTGAATTGATGTGTAGGTGAAGTGAGTGAAAATGAGGTGAAATAAAGGTGACGAGGTGTGAAAGGGAAGTGATGTGGAGTGAAGGTGAGGTGAAGTGGAATGATAACAGTGAAAGTGAAGTGAAGTCTGGGTGAGTTATAGTGCAAATGAGGTGAACTGAACTGAAGTGAAGTGAAAGTGAACGTGAAGTGAAGTGAAGTGAAGTGAAGTGAAGTGAAGTGAAGTGAAGTGAAGTGAAGTGAAGTGAAGTGAAGTGAAGTGAAGTGAAGTGAAGTGAAGTGACGTGGAGTGGAGTGGAGTGAAGTGAAGTGAAGTAAAGTACAGTAACGTAAAGGAGAAGTGATGTGGGATGAGTGTGGGGTGGAGTGAAGTTAAGATGAAGTTCATGTTCACAAGAAATCATGCGACTAATGTCTACCTGTTTAAAATATCTTCCTTGAACCATTCAGCCGAATTTCGTCCAGGCAGTTTGTTCTAAATATTTGGAACCTAAGACCTTAAAGAACTGCCGGTGGTTTAGAAAAGGACCGAACCAAACAGGATTTCCTCTACGGGAACGCAAACCTTGGACCAGTTGGGTTGAGCCTCTCATCTGGATCCGGTATTTCAAGGCAAGACATCGTACAATAGAGTACAACTTTCGAGAACACGTGCCGTTGATTGAGAATTCTTTTACGACCATCGTGAGCCGTTCGAATTTCTCCCCGGAAGTTATTGTAAATAATCGAGTCAGTTAGGTTGGAGTTCTTTATAGCTTCATAATTAGAAGCAATTTTCAACCAGAAAATCAACACACAAAAGGAAATACAGTTTATTGTATTTAAATCCGTGCAAAAGTAAAATAGGTGATTGGATTAGAAGCAACCGGTTTTCACATTAGGATAAAAAATATTTGCATTTTCCTCTGTAATGAACGTACGAATTCCGAAGTTAGCTCAGACGATTTCACATTTTTTAGCTTTTATAGTTTCGACAGTTAAGTGTTGACGGCGGACTGACAAAAATTTTTTTTTTATCGGATATTCGGATTCTACGAAGGTACTTACTTTGGAACGTAAAAAATCAAACTGTGAGGTTGGGTTAGGACATTTTTTTCGTGGGCGATTACGATGGTTTATAATTGAATAATAAAAAAAAAATGTCGTTGATTCAAATGCTGTGCGTTGATGGTATAATCGATTTAATTTTTCAATGGGTGACATAATTTGGGTGGCGTGGAAAATATTATGTAATTACATTATATTGAAGTCATCATAATACATTGCATTGTTTTTCCGGAAGGGAAAAACTTTCCAACCAAATTACGTTCACAATGGACAACTATTGTTTCAAGCATTATTTCTACTTCCATCATAATTGAGCTAAGAAAGTTGCGCCGAATGTAGTGACATTTACATTCGTTCAATTCGAAAAAAAAACCGGAAAACGAAGTCTTTTGTTTCTTGAGCGATGAGATTCACATTGTTAATTGGACTATTTTCTTCAGTTTTTTTTTTTTTTTCCTAATTGAAACCGTAATTTTTATACAACTTTCAGATCTCAGTGGAACGAAGGATATAATATAACTCCTAATTAAATCATCCTTATGGAATTCAACATTGAGGTCGAGGATTTCCTGTTCATTTAGAAAAATCACGGCCTATAACTGCTAATTATTTGTTGTCAATTCAACATTCTCCAAGCTCGCACGAACATATTTCCTCCGGCTCATTCTGATGAAAGCTGTAGCCGCCGAGTAATTATCAAGAACGCGTCACTCATTTCCTCGGTCGACTAATTTGAATCGCGTATTCTCGAACGAAAGGTTTTTCTGATAGGCTTATGAATATGCAGACAATGATTGCGTAATTTCTGGTTAACTAAGTTAAGATTTCACCGATTTACATAAAAGTGTTTCAATATTACTCAACGCAACTACTCCACTTAATCGCCCACTAGGAAATTTGGAAATGAGGGCGTTCACAGATGGAAACGAAAGGTTTTTTTTCCTGTTTGTGCGGCGAATGTAGTATAAGAAGTTCGAATTTCATCGAATTTGAGATAAAATTAAGTCCACCAACAGCCGTCGATTGCATCATCATTGAAATCTACTGGGAAAACGCTGCAAATTATTGGACTGTGGTTTATTATTCCTTCGCTTCAATAATGATTTAAGAAGTCCATCCATTTGTGATAGGAATTATTCCGAACATTAGTGAACCCCGAAAAACAGATCGGTGACTATAGGGGAAAACTTTGTAGCTGCTATTGTGAGTTTAATAATTTTTATTTTTCTAATTTCTAAATTAAAAGCTTAATTTTTCGCCTAGCAGAGCAGTTGAAGAGTGTTTGACGCACATTGCAATGAGTATAGAACGATTTTTATAGCGCCAAGAACTCTCGAGTTATACCTAATTTCTGAAAATCTTCCAAATTCAACGCAAAAGCTGCGATAATTCGAGAACAAATAAAGCTATCGATCCTGCGATGGTCTCATTCGATTCAGCGTCCAAAAATCTCTTGAAATTGATTTAAAAAATACCCATTTTTCAAAAAAGTAGGAAAATACGAATTTTCCCCCTTAAAACCACCCAAATATACTCTTGAAATTGAGGTAGCGATTTGGCTAAAGAATTAAGCCGTTGTGAGACCGAGATTGATTTTCGATGAAAATATCAAGAATTTAGCTTTTCTAGTTTCGTCAGAAAAGTGTTGACGGTGGACGGACAGAATTTTTTTTATTGGATATTCGTATTCTACATGCCTTGAAATGTAAAACATTAAATTTTGAGGTGGTTAGAATTTTTTTTTCATGGCCGATTACAACGGTTCATTATTGAATAATAATCCGAAATTTTCCTTTTCCTGTTTTTCACTATTGAACTTTTATTTTAGAATATAAACACCATTTTTGTATCGAACCGGTTGTGTGCCATGGGAGATCAAACTAGAGTAGCACTACCACCTCTTTTCCTGTTTTTCACTATTGAAATTTTTTATAAACCCTTCATCGGCTCATAGGTCGAACGGCAGTCGAAGTAACCGATGCGCTTCCTATCAAATGCAGGAAAAGAGCCGGGCACGATTTTCAACGGTGAAAGCGGCCGGTAAATAATCGATTATTCAAGCCCGATCAGTACACAAGCCAGAATACGTGCCATTGTACGACGGGCATTTCGACGGTCATCGCCTCGGGTATACACTGTTCTGCGTTTGTGAGCGATATTGTTCTAGTCGACGTAACAGCTCGATCATCGACAGGACAAATCGATCAATCTTCTTTCGTCTCACGAGAAGACGTTGTCTCAACAGATCAATGAAAGCTCGTCTTATTAACATTATTCTTTCTTCTCAGCCGCCGATGACGCAACGCAGCTTCTAAATATTATAAAGAAACAGTTTCCTAATATTATCGATGTCAAAAAGTGCCATTTGCGTTTTGACGTGCATCTACATCTCGATAAATAAGTATGAAAAACGAAAAAAATTCGAAAAATATTAATAATTGTTCGATTTTAATTTTTTTCACTTTGAATTCGAATTCTACGTCTAATTTCCTGTAGGAATCATTAATTAATCAAATTTGAACAGTACTCTATTTGCAACGGAATTTCAAAGTTGAAAAACGTACGAGTGGCGTAGTATTAAACCTGGAAAAACGGATAGTTGTCGTGAAATTTCCGCCGTTTTGACGTCATATTCGGATTCAGCGTTAAATTTCCTATAAGAATAGCTTTCAAAATCGCTTTAAAACGAACATTTAATTTTTCACTATTACCGATGCCAGCGGAGCTCGGAATTTCGGCCGGCGAAAAACTCGATTTACGGAAAATAATTTCTCTGGCTCTGTTTAAATTTTTTTCGTCAAATTTTTTGCTATGTACGTGTGTAAGGCGTTCAAATGAAGACTCCTGCACAATAAAACAATTGATTCGCATTTATTTTGACCCCGAAAATCACGGTTGAAGTCCAATTTTCGAGCTTTCAAAAACCGATTTTTTTGGACCACTTGCAGATTTTTCCGAGAAATAAAAAAAATCACAAAAATACATCTTGGTAAGACACAACTTCCCTAAAAATTTCAGATTTTTATCTGTATTGAGAGACGAGTAAAAATTCGTTGAATGGTCGGTTGAAAAAAATCGCAGGGGGACCCCTTGGATTTTTCGCGAAAAATTTTTTGAAATAGATTTTGCTCAAATTCAGTATAATGATAGTTGATGATGTGTATATCAATAATATATGGTCCATTCTTTGTTTCTTTCGCACTAAATAGATGAAAAGAACGTTTAAAGTTGAAAAATGTCATTTTTTCGTGTATAGTCTACTAATATTGTTGATTAACGCAAAAACGGTTGAAAAATGGGTAGGTACATTACATTAGGAAAATGTGGACAGTTAAATTACCTATCTTTTGGTATATTCAAACATCTGAATTGACGACTTTTTGTTTGAGTTATCCACTGTGCAAGTTGCAAATCTTGGAAAACTTAAAGTTGTTATGTCTAATTTTGCTCCTACTTTGCTCCAGTTGAAAAACCCAATACTTTATGATACTAAGTTCTCAGCCCCTAGTGTTTTTATGTTACCGATAGACTTCCGAACCAGTTGATGCCAGTCGATCGTCGTGAAACTAAGAGGAATCATACTGTTTGCATTTTTTTTTTTTGTTTATTATTAATAATAAACCAAAAAAAGGTTTATTATTTCAATAATAAACCAAAAAAACAGGTTTATTATTCAATAATAATAAATCAAAAAAAGGTTTATTATTCAATAATAAACAAACAACAAAAAAACAGGTTTATTTTACAATAGTATACCAAAAAAAAAGAAGTAATTTGGGCCGTTGCATAATTCGGATTTTGAGATGAACTGTCGCAGGAACATTTAATCATAAATATTTTAAGCACATGAATGTCACGTATGACACCTTCAGTCACTTATACCAATTTCACCGGTAACGAACGAAAATCCTCAATCCTTTTTTCGCAATTCGAAACTGAATAATTGCGAAATTCGAACGAAAAACGAGACAGGTGCCATTTCAACTGAATGACGGAATATATTTTTCAAACGTCCCATAGAATGAATAAAATACCGTTCGATTTCCAAGGTTTCAACAAGCGCTCATTTGGTCGCCTATTCTTCTCTCCTTTCAACCGCCTATCGGTCAGTTCTTGTGTCAAATCAGAGTCACGACTTCACGACAAAAGAGGACAACCCCTTTAGATTCTATACCCTTCTAAGTAACATTGGCCGAAGTTGGTGAGAGCAACTGGGAACTGTACTGGCAGCTCGTACGAGTGCACAAAGACCTCGGTCGTACTTGATTTTCACCTGCTCTTACGTAAATAAAGAGTCACGTCTGACATTACATCTCTCACGGACACAATATAAAGGCGTCCGATTCCTGATGAATCTTTTCGCCAAGAGAGCGTTTGACAAGTCAATCTTAACCATTTATTAAATCTAGTCCGGAACACGGAGTACGTCGGCCTTGAAGTGCAACACTGTTCTATTCTAAAGCCAACTGAAAAGGACTTGGACGTAAACAGGAACAGAAATGATTGTATAATACAGAATGAATGTAATACGTTTGTGGAATTCACTGAAGTAAAGTTCCAGATTTTTTTTTTTTTTTTTTTTTTTTTTTTTTTTTGACTGGAAAACATTAATATTGAACTGGAGCAAACGTGGATATTTATTCATCTATTGTTCGCCTATTTTTTCTCATGGCGACTGCGATAACAGTCAGAACAGGGAGCTCCCCTTTGCAAATCCGTATTAGAGAACTTATCTCCTTGCAATTATTCCTTAATATCGTTCCATGAATATAATTCCGCTTTTTAACCCATAGGAGACTTGTGTCCGCTAAGTTAATGAGTTTTTTTCAAGGGATTGTCGCCAACTGCGCAATGCAATCCGCGTTACGTCTCTTCTGTGAAATGCAGTTGGGACTTTTACTTTTCCCCGAATTCGGTCAACGCAAAGTGCATTCCTCGGGTCTTTTAGCCGACGCCCGTCGCCGGCAGAAAAAGCCGACTCGAGATCTTGGCCAGTTTACAAGGAAGGGGGGATAAAATTTATCACCGCCGCCATTAACAGTTCAATCGGACGGCGACGTTTAATGTGAAATTCCGGCCACGCCTATAAAACCTTTGGCCCTTGGAATTCTGTTGGCAGTCGTAAACTTCACCTTGTCACGATATTCGTGCTATATTTACGACTCAGTCCGCTGACATTTCGACACATTGAATCTCAATTGAATGCTTTTCATTTCATCGGCCCTCAAGGAAAATCTCGACCTTCGCATTTACGCACTCGTCGAGACTAAAAAGGTGATAGATCGACATAAAGTAATTTGAACCATTCCAAAAGGGCATTAAGCAGTTCAGTTTCTTTCTTATCGATCAGCGCCAAATGATTTTGTTATTGCGACAGGGAAAAATGAAAAACATTGGCCTCAAGATGGCGACCGTAGACGACGGCTTCAATTTAAATCTCAGTTATTTGTTTGACAGACATAAAAACAAATACCCCAATAACTAGTAGCCCAAATGTCAAAGCTTATTTTTTATTTATTTGATAATTTTAAGCCAAGTCGATTATATTATTCGATATTTTAGCTGATTCCTCAAAGTCACACAACATATTATGTTTAGATGATCTAATCATTAAAAGAACCCCAATATGATATCGAAATTCCGATATATCGATTCCAATAATATCGGTTTTATGTTATTTAGGTTATGTTTATGGTTATTTATGTTAGGTTATGTTATGTTATGTTAGGTTATGTTAGGTTAGGTTATGTTATTTAGGTTATTAAAAGAACCCCAATATAATATCGAAATTTCGATAACGGTTTTAAAATATCGATATAAAATTGTTTGCTATTGAAACTAGAATATCCATATTTCGATGATATCGATACCAAGTTCCATCACTAACATAATTAAAGAGCATTTATTTGGTGAAAGAGGTAGTTCAGTTTTTTATTTAACTGCTGATCAACTAAAGGTGTAACTGATTGTTCGTTAATGCTCGCCAACTTGTTAATTTAAACAGTTTAAAAAAAGCCCACCTCAAAAGACCGTTTAAGTAAGTGAATGTTCAACATCCAAGGGCTTTGTTGACAGCTTCGATCACGTTTTTCCTATTTCCACCATTATACCAATTTCGGATCAAGGTAATTGGGCGAAACGTACGGCCGTGACTTCAGTTAAAAATCAGATATGAAGTCAACTACCGGTCGACTCTAATAACCCAAGCGCTTTTCACCAATCATATCGAACAGCCGGTGATTTTCAACGGCGTCCTGATTCAGACATTACGGACGAATCGAGCTCCACACATTACTCCCTTGCTCAATCGTCTACTTAATAAAACCATTCGTGGAAAGACATTCATTAGCGTTGGCCTCAGCCAAGATGTAATGCGATCTGTAGCTCTTGCGCTCGGTCCTTTCTAATGAGCCCAGGAGGAGCCATTACTTCCCTGACCTTCAACGAGCGCTGATTAGGCTTCCGAAATAAAAGTCATGAACGAATTTCGTCAACCGAAGAAAGATCCATCAAAAGAACTATGTAGAAAAGGCGACCGCCTAATGCCAAAACTCCATTAACAGATTTGATTGATGACGGATTGCGACATCGTGTCACGTGTAGGTTAATAGGGAAATTCGATTTAATGAGAAGCGAGCGATGGAACTGGACCACCATCAAAGTATAGTCGAGGGAGGACGAAACGAGTTGAATAAATCGAGGAGATGGGAAAATTGGATATTCTGCAAAACGTTGGAAAAATACGAATTTTCTCCCCCTCAAAACCTCCCAAAAAATACCCTTAAAATGGAGGTACCAAATAGGTTTAAAAAAAAAAAAATTGAGCTATTGTCATGCCAAGATTGATTTTTGGTGAATAGTCAAGAATTTAGCTTTTATAGTTTCGTCAGAAAAGTGTTGACGGGAACGGAACAATTATTTTTCATTGGATATTTGGATTCTAGCTTTTAAACGTAAAACACCAAATTTTGAAGTGGTTAGGAAAATTTTCTTGAGTTTTTAAAATGGATTTTTATTGAATAATAAACCAAAATGAGCTCGATCGTGTACTACTCGTGGTAGTTTAATTATAATTTCTTTTAAAACATATCTAAGGTAATATCTTACCTTCTTATTTTGACCTTCATTAAAATCATAATATTGCTTTTTTTGCAACAAAAAAAATCGTCAACAGTTATTAAATAAGAATATTTTACGCGTGTTCCCCTTTTCTAGGGCTCATCCGTAAATTAATAGTTTCAATTTTTTGTCGTTCAATTTTCAAAAAATCGTTCAATTCGATTTTCGATCTTCAATTTTCGCCCAATTCACGTTCAATTTCTTTCCCATCGTTATTTCTACTAGCAATAAAAATAAATATTTGTGAACGCCAGAAGGTTATGGATTTAACGTGTTAAGCAAAACGGTTAAAGGTTTTTTCTTTTATTTCGTAATTTTCTAATTCTAGTTCGGATATTTCTTCAATTAAACGATTCTCTTTCAATGTTGGAAAATTCAACCAAGAAATTATCAACCGCTGAAAAGTTAGAAATGAAATTTAAAAACAAAATCAGAGAGGAAATTACTCGTCTAAGAAAACGAGAATTCCGGTCAAATTACGGGCGATCACATTTTTTTTCTGGCTCCTGTTGCAACTGCATCGTTCTCCGCAGTTGATCATGGCTTAAAAATCGAACTGTTGCCGAAACGGATGATTACAACTGCAATCTCAGTCGACGGCGTCCCGGAGAATCGGATAGCCAAAACCTAATAATCGGGCTTCTCATTTTGCCGAGCTGATAAAGTACGAGAGCCAAGACAGTTCATAACGAGCGACGATACGGTTTGGATATAAGTGGTTAGCTCGCCGGTCGGCTTTCAAAGCCTTCAACTCCCGAGCTTGGGGTCGTATATTTATTTTCTCATTCCAAGCACTGAAGTCCGCCCTCATCTGTGACGAAATCTGGCATCCGAGCGCATTGGCGCGTCAACGAGATAAAATGTTCCGCGTTTGAGCCGCGAAAACGAAAACAGACGTTCTCAATTAATAGTTGCGCAAAAATTACGGAGATTGATCTCGCGGTTTTGGATCGATAGGCGACACCGAAAGCTTTTTGCTCATCGCCTCGCTCAACGAGATTCGGAGGTTGCGACCTTTCGTCTTTAGGTCGGTGAAAAATTGCTACCTCGCCGGTGGAAAAATGTCGACCAGAACTTGTAAGGAATTAATTTGCAACTTTGGCACCGATTTTCTGAATTCTAGGGAAACGGTTCAATATGTGAATGATGTTTCAATTAATTCCAGGGCCTTCGAATCGAGCAAGATACGTGGTGCTTCGCAGTAAATTGGCTCCCCTGTCCGCTACAACAGTTCCAAAGCTGTGTTCGCAAGTTTTCCGCCTTGGGTGGACGTTTTTTAATATTTCTGCCTCTCTCTTTTTTTTTCTTTTTTTTTTGTAATAGAACTTTATTGCATTAAATAATACATTTCAGTTTTGACAGTGATTTTTTTGGTTGATTACAATATGAAACATGTGACGGAGTTACAGCCCATTGGCTGGCTCCCTTACAACTTAAATTCATGACTATTTATTAACTACTTAAGCACATAATGGACACGAAGTACGAGTAAATAAATAAACTAGGTAATAAATTGGTAACTTAGATTTTGCAGATCATCTGTTCACTGATAGTAAGTCGCAGTGATGCCTTCTTTTTAGGCGCCTGTTGGGTTGGGTCGCAGGGAGCGTGGAGATCTGGTTCACCAGCGGGTTTTGATGGTTTTGCAGGCGTTCGTGGAACCGTTGGTACGCGGAAACGAGAACCTCGCCGACCATGGGCACGTTTAGATCAGCGTGCAGTGTCGTATTTCTTACATACCAAGGGGCCCCCGAAA
This sequence comes from Tupiocoris notatus, assembly GCA_037159825.1. Taxonomy (NCBI): domain Eukaryota; kingdom Metazoa; phylum Arthropoda; class Insecta; order Hemiptera; family Miridae; genus Tupiocoris; species Tupiocoris notatus. Next base: position 341,985 of record JASJUZ010000228.1, on the reverse strand, counting down.
TCAGCCTCAACGCTCTGTTTTGAAAGGTTTGCACCCTGCGGATTTGTGAAGCAGATGCGCCTCCCCAAATTTGACTACAGTATTCCCAGATAGGCTTGATAAGGGTGAGGTAGATTAGTCTCTTATATGGTGCGCCTAGCGATGAATTTGCCAGGATTTCTGCCTCCTAAGTGGGTAGAATCTCCCTTCAATATTCCATCTAGTCGATTTCTATCATCCTTCTTCCTCAACAGCTTCGAACTGGACTTCTTGCTATGAAGTCGGCCGAATATCGTTCGAATTTCCCTTGGGCGGTAAAAAATCGGCCGATTTCGAGCCTTAAAAACCGTTCCAATCACGAAACCGATGGTCGAGGAAGCGAATCATGAAACTAGAACATGATTCAGAATTTCCCGATTCGTTTCCTCTCATAAATTGGAACGTTTCGAGGGGCGTCGGGCCGTTGATCACGACCGATGATCAAGAGAATGGAACTTGTGACCCCGGTGTTTTTGTCAATCCGAGGCCGAGTAAAAGGCGAGGCTGGCACGGCCTTCCCATGCCAATTCAGGCTGCGGGGTGGAAAATTATTGTATTAATATTAATACACCATAAGACCGTCACGGCGACGTCTGTCTCGTTTTCGGCTCTGCCGACAGTGTGACGTACGTGCGTGAAGTTGAAGCTGTGAAAGGAGCCGCCATCTGGTGAATAAAATACAGCTGAGCGAAAATCGTAGGAGCATAAGGGTTGAAAAAATTAACATTTTCGAAGTCATTTTAATTACTCTTCCAAAAATTATTCTTTACTCGAAACGAGAATATTTACCGAAAATTTATTGCCGAATTCGATCTTTTAAAGATTACAGCGCAATCGGATTTTACAGTGCCGTAAATACCGCAAAAATATGATCTCAAAACGATTTCTCTCAGGAATACGGCCTGGAAAGTATCTGATTTGTGTCCATTCAACAAAGCTTCAAGTATGCGAATTAGACACGAATTCAAACACTTTGAGACCACAAACGATGAATAACAAATTTTCGTATTGAAGTTATGTGCTCTTCATAGCTTTATAGAAGCGTAAATTACTCGGTGTTGCCACACCATTTTGTCAGACAGACAACAAACTATTCGACGACAAATGCAAACTATAAGCAAAGGTAAATATAATGGAAAAAATTAAATAAAAACCTAACCCAAAAGATTCTATAGCAAAGAATTTTAGAACTAAATCCATAGAATAAAACCCAGATAAAAATAAAACCCAGATAAAAAAGGTAAACCGCACAGAGAAAAACTAGAAGAAAAAAAAATAAATAAAAAGTCTAGCTCTAAGTACAGAGCGCAGTCGAGAGTTCAGAATATTTAAATCCCTAGTAGGAAATAAGAAAAAAATACCCCACCCTTTAATTGATTTTCCGTTCAAATGTACATAATTGAAGCAAAGGAATAGTAAAACACTGTTTAAACGAACATAGTTGATTGTGACAATTAAACATTGACGGTTCCAATTGTCCTCGAAAACGGCAATATTCGATAACGCGTTCTCGAAATTATTCTCATTTCGCTACCAAGGGACGCGAAAATTTTTGAAAATGTTCCAGTCCTTCGACCATTTTCGACGCCGTTCGATAATTTCCGTTCCTGGTGTCGATCCGTTCTCTTCGAACATGGAAGTAAAAAGCCGCTTTCGATGTTAATCGACCTAGACGTTTTCACTTCCATCGGCGCAAGATCGAACGTGCTCGGACGTGTCGTGGGAAGAGCACGTGCGACGAGAGTTCCTCCCGAACGAGGTAGCGGGTTCCGTTTTTTTTTTCTTCTCCTTTTTTCTTTTTCTCGATTTCGATCTCGCCCTTGGCGCTGGTCGAGTGAAGGTGCGGAATGCGCTATAATTACATGCATTTCACCTTGAGTTGGAAAACAAACGGACGTCACGTCGGTCCGTAAACTGGAGTTCGGCGTGACAATCGCCTTTGAAGCGGTTACAGCCATTGTGGACAGCGGAGGTTTTATTTCGATTCCGCACCTTCCCAGCTGTCGCTATCTTTTGTCTGCTGTGTTGGCAAGTTCGTAAAACAGTGAACTTCGGAGGGAACGGCGAGGTATGTCAATTTGTTCGAGCTTTCGAAACAGCTTGATCAGGTGGCCTTGATCCAAATCTTAAGACCTGCAGTGACCCCAATATGGAGGAATTTTGGGCAGCGGATAAACCGTTAATTATTTACCGATTATAGTCACGAAATCGAATAATCGTTAGGATGGAAAGCAGCTGTGGGATGGCTTCACCGGAATCTACCCCAAAGCAATAAAGACAAACGATACAAAGCAATAAAGACGAATGTGGAAAAGACATTGAAAAAGGCTGTTTAGTAAAATAAATAAATAAAATCATTTACCATCGATAGAGCGATTAAATGCTTTTTCAATCTCTCTGACTCCTTTTGGTTTTACTCAATAATAATTTCTAATAAATAATGTTTCCTTTTCTAACATTGTTTTATCCGCCGCTTTCATCACTTTCACCTCCAATAATAAATCGATTCACTTACCACAGATGAAGAGTTGATAAAAGATTTTAAGGACTCACCTGCGAAAATAATAGAGAAATTAGCATGACTGAGAATACAAAAAATATCACCGTGCAAAAATCTTATCGCACAGCATTAGCGTCGATCGACCTAATGCAATGGACTCCAATTAAGAAACAAACCGAATGGCATAAACGTCATAAATAATTACAGGGCTGCGAATTCCGCATAAATTTAATTAGCGGCTCGAAAAGCGATTGATTGATCGGTAAAAAAAAAATATTTCAGAGAAGTTCCGTCAAGAAATTCTCAGAAATCGAGTCGCGCCTTTCTCGGAAGCGTTTGGGCAAGGCAATACTAACCAAGCATTATTTAATTCGAACAAAAAAAAATGTATTCCGTCCTTAGCGGCAGCATTGGCAGATCGATTGCATATTCATATAAATTGGCCGAGTCGAATTAGTTCCGATAAGGTTCGATCGAATTTACGACATCGGAAATATCGAGGGCAAAAACAACTTGATGTATTTGAACCGAATTTAAGCGTTTCGAATTAATTTCGCATAGAAAGCCTAATTCAAAAAAAAAAAAATTGATTGTGAAAATAATGACAAATATCTCATGGAATGCGACGTGTTAAAATGACCATCTTTTTGACGGTTTCGTTCCAATTTTAAAAATATGTTTCTAACTCGCTTAAAATTTAACGTTCTACGTTTCAAGGCTGTAGAATCCGAATATCCAATAAAAAAATAAAAAAGAAAAAATCAGCCGCACGACGTTAACAATATTCTGAGGAAATTATCGCTCAATTATTCAACTAATGAGAATGAGTCGTCTGGTTTTTCCCCCTCACAACCCCTGGACATTATAATAATTATACATCAATGAATATTCCTTTTTACAAGTAAGCGCAAACTTTTCCGTGCTTTAAGTTACTTTGGCTCGACGTAAGAGAAAAATTGCTAAAATAAAATTGCTAAAAAAATTGCTTTAAATTGCTAAAAGAAAATAGCTAAAAAAATACTTTAAATTTTTAAAAGAAAATAGCTAAAAAAATATTTAATTTCCCGTTTTTTCGAGTTTTAATTTTTTTTCAACTTTGATAAAGTACAGTGTTTCTGTACAAAACCGATCCCCACATAACTCACAGCGACCTTTCCTCATTGAAATAGAGTCATAACTGAGAACCTCTCAAAGCTCTCGAGAGGTCTTATCTGGGCGTCAACATGTTTTTGTTTACCGGCGATATCTCGTCGTCCGGATAAATAATTTTTCCGCAAACCAGCGGGACAGTCGTCGTTAGGATAGTCTACAACGAAGAACTAAATCGCTCATTCCTATGATACACGTTGAAACGCCAGTAAGATGTGAGTAAATGCCGATTTAATTTGTAAAATTTCAAGCTAGGTTTTTACTGTTCTTTTTTTCTCTCGAATGCATTGCTGTATGGATTCGTTCATGACGATTTATTCTCGGAGTTTACGAGGAAAAAATGTCGAATATATCGACAACGATTCAAGAATGACTAAATGATAAATATAAAATCGTAAATAAAAATGATAAAAAGTCGGAGAAATATTTTTAATTTATCTCTTCCTCAATAGATCGAAATTTAATCAACTTCTTCTCAACATTGATTAGCAGTGAATGTGATGTGATAAACTCGATTTAATATAAAAATTAATATTCGGTTTTAAGGTTCCTCTAAAACTGCATAAGAAAGGTGAAGATTAAAAATAATTTCGAAATGTTGAAAAATGTGGAAATTCTGCTCTCGAAGCTAAATTTGTTCGATGCTTAAAATTCGAGTAAAAATATAATTTAACTGAATGGAATTAAAATCAAGGATTTTTATCAAAGTGTTATTATTTATTACTTGTAAAAAAAATTATATCTACGACACCTCGGAAAATTAATTCGTCTAACGGTTACTAAGATTTGAGTGCTACGACGTATTCCAGGTCAATGATTCTAATCGACTGCGTTCTGAGCCAGGAATGAGACATTGCATAAGGCGATTTCCATATGTCAACATAGATTATCGGATAGCGAGCGGTCTCGGTTCGAACGGAGGCGAGAGTTTGCATTTGTGATTAAAATAAGAAATCTCCGTACTCGGAATGAACAGACCGATGTACGGCTTCGCAGCTCGGCTGAAATCGTCGGCTCTAACCGGGTAATTTTTTCAGCCGAAAGGAGATGATGAAAAATATCAACTTCCAAACTCCGATTCTTTATAGAAATCGGAACATCACGCTATGAACATGATAAAGATGTTATTGTAATTTTTATGCAAGTAATTCCTCCCCGAAAAATTTTTTTCCTGGTAATGGATCATACATAAATAATAAAATCAATTAGAAAAATAGAAGAAAAAAATTATCGAAGCAAACCGTGACTTGTCCATTAATATTTAGAATGAATAGTAGTGACGATTCTATGTAGGAATAATCTCATGATGTTGGAATGTGAAGCGACTGAAAATTAACTGGAAGGTATAAGCAGTCGCAATAATATAAAAAATTTAAGTGCTCGGCCAGAAAATAAAAAATCGGAGAATGAGTCGCCTGAACATAAAACAGTTCGACTTGGGGTTGAGGTTGAGACATTATTGGCGACATTATCTCTCTTTGCATTTTTATATTTCTAGCTTATTGTAAGTACCCAATAAGTTACCATTTATCTGTTATAAATAAGACCTAAATACTTAACCATTAACTCTTAACGTTTTAGGTTCATGACAATCCCAGCTTTGTTGAGCTACTTATAGGACGTATTTTTTTTAAACTTTTATAAAGAAGGTATTCACTATATATATTATAATACATTATTTATTGTTTCCTATCGGCGAGTGTGATCATGCTGAGCTGTCTCTGTAAAAATATCGATAATAGCACTGAAGAGGCCCAGAGTGGCGAAAGCGCTAGAAATATAGAAATGCAAAATGAGATAACGTCGCCAATAATGGCTCAACCTCAACCCAAAGTCGAATCAAATGGATATGCGACAAATCACAACGTAAAATAGTTCAGTTTTTATTTTTTCCCCCGTAATAGGTAATCGATGGTTCGATAATTTATCAGTCAAAATGAAAATTTTTAGAAACTATTGCGACGTCTCAAGAGACGAATTTTGAAACCGGCGGAAACTTACCAAGCTCTCACGGTCGTTTCCTTTCGCAATAAGGCTAATAATATGAAAATTCCGAAATTATTTCCACCGTGAAAAATCTAATTGAACGCAACGTTCCCAGTGCGTTCTCATTCGTCCGGGCCTTTTCCCATGGACAGAACTCTTTCGATACGAGACAATTAACTGAAGAAAAACTCTCCTGCTCTTGCGTTGCTAATTGTCTCGACCAAAGAATCAATGGAATGAGACTTTGGAGCTGTATAAGGTAAAAGATTCCGCTAAGTGGACGATGACTCGATTCCACTTAGGACTTTCAGCTGTCTTTGTACATTATGAGTTATATGGGAAAACCGGTCGGATTCGATTGTTAATTACCGAACGAGCCAGATGCGTCGCATTCCTCCGCGTTGGCATAAAAGGGCCAAAAAAACGGACCGCCGATTAAATGAGACGGATTTGTCCTCTCCGGAGCTTTAAAGGTATCCAATTGCGAATGGACGAATCGGTAAAATGGCGAAACATAAATTATTAACTCGATAAATTACATATTTTTACCCTCTCTCTCTTTTTCTCTCTTTTTTTTTTAAATTTGCTTCATGATTTTACCATTTTTCACTATTTTATTTTACGCTTAATAATTGTTTTTTTACATTTTCGATAATTTCCTATTAAATTATACATTACACATTATACATTTTCTATTAAATGAGACGGATTTGTCCTCTCCGAAGCTTTTAAGGTATCCAATTGCGAATGGACGAATCGGTAAAATGGCGAAACATAAATTACTAACTCGATAAATTACATATTTTTACCCTCTCTCTTTTTCTCTCTTTTTTTTTTTTTTTGTTTTTGTTTTTTAATTGGCTTCATGATTTTACCATTTTTCACAATTTTATTTTACACTTGATAATTTTTTTTTACATTTTCGATAATTTCCTATTAAATTATACATTACACATTTTCTATTAAATGAGACGGATTTGTCATCCATGAAGCTTTTAAGGTAGGTATCCAATTGCGAATGGACGAATCGGTAAAATGGCGAAACGTTAATTAATAACTCGATAAATTACATATTTTTACCCTCTCTCTTTTTTTTAATTTGCCTCATGATTTTACCATTTTTCCTAATTTTATTCTACGCTTAATATTTTTTTTACATTTTCCCTAATTTTTTTACCCTCGCTTAATTTTTGTTCTCAGTTTCAGTTGAATATTCTTGAAAAATTCCAGACAATGAAAACCACCGGGGACAAGATGATAAAGGACGATACCGTGCTCTTCTTCCAGTCGGAGAATGACTTCACGTTCGCAGGTGATAACGAAGGAACGAGCAGGTTCAAATGTTCGGACGTCGCTCAAATCGTCAAGTTGACAATAATTGTGTTCCTGATAACGATTTGCTTTTTCATTATTCCCGTCCTTTTGTTGGAGTCAATTACGGGCGATACGGTTTTCTAAATTTAACCGAAAAATCCTCAAGCTTCATGTATCTGAAATATGTACTATGGAATAAATATAATATTATACCGGAAAAGAATCCAGTATTTTTTTTTACCTGTCATTCTACTGAATTTCACCGGGTAAATAAATGGAAATATTTATACGCGGTACGAATGTTTCTAATTTAACTTCCTGCCTGTAGAACGATTCTACGTAATTTGTAAATAATATTGATGACACACAACAGCACTTAAAATGCTCGAATAGGTGAAAGCACAAACGTTTCTCCCGTAGAATTGTATACCCAAGAAAAATAAAAGCGTGTTCCCAATGTGGGTAAAATTCTAGGGGAAAATTGGACAACTGAAAAAGGACAAAAAATAACCAAAAAAGCACAAAATACAAACAAAAAAAATAAATAAAAATACAACTAAAAACTCTAAAAAAGTTCTGTTTGATAATTCAAAAAATACTAGCTTTTATTAAAAAAAAATACAACAAAAATATTAAAAAATAACAAGAAAAATTCGAAAAAATAATATGGATAATTAAATAAAAATTACAGCAATTATAATTAAAAAAATTACGTCAAACGTTTTATTTTTAACAAATAATTACAACAAATAAATAATCTAAAAAAAAATTTAAATTGCAAAGGATATTTTTGAAAGATTATAAAACAACAAAAACAAATATTAAAAAAATAGTTACAACCTAAAAAAATATAAAACGGAAATTCGAAAAAATAATATGGATAATTAAATAAAAATTTCAGAAACAACCCAAAAAAAAAAAAATACGACAAAAGTTTCATTTTTTGTTAAAAACTACAACGGATAAATCTAGGCAAATTTTTTCAAAAAAGTACAAACGTTAGTTGGAAAATTATAAAACCTTGAAAATTTAAAAAATCACAAAAAGTTCCATTAAAAAAGTTACAAAGGAAACTCGCTGCAAAATAGATGAAAAGCCAATAACAAAATCAAGTACCGTTTTACTGCCTTTGGCCGAAGAAATTATAGAACGTATTTATAAAATAAAAATTTAAAAAAAACTTCTTTCTCGTGCCAATCGGATGAAACATTGCAAATCGATCAGTTGAGACCGCCGCTGCGGGAAAGGAGAAAGTTGGCGGACTCGGACCTCGGGCCGGACTTTCAAGCTTCCAGTTCCAATCGTATGCTCGTAAACTGAAGAGAAATTTGTCTCGGATTCCGTTGAAACGTTCGAGCCGTCGGGCTTCGAGTCGGACACAGAACCAGAATTCGACTCATATGACCAGAATACATCCGATTGAGTCAAATTACAGGGTTTTTTTTAATTTATATATTTTTTAAATTTATATATATATTTTTAAATTTATTTATTTTTGGAAAAATTTTAATTTAGAAGAAAACTGGTGGAGATGGTAAAGCGTTGGAAAGCTGGATAGAGCTAGCATTATGCGGAACGCGATATGGATGAAGGTGAACGACATTTTTCCCTTCATATAATTGCTAAATATCAGTTTTATATGACAACCTCATCGCTCGCATTTTAGTTGCAGACGAGTAACTAGGTAGATTAAAAAATTGCAATTCGGCCGGCTCTAGAGAAACAGAATGAGATTGCGGTCGAGCTCTGCAGATGGCTTAATCGGCGACAATTTCTGCGAAACATTCAGCCAGAGAATGAAGGAATAATCGAATGAATGAATTAGAAAAAAACGCCGAGACAAAAAATTTCCTTTCAAATTCGGTTTCGTAAAATATTATCCAGGTGCACAGGTCAAGACGACGCTCGAAGGTCGCCTCTGAATGTCACCTATGGAAATTCGAGGACGAGCTGGCGATATTTTACCAAGTCACGATAGTCACGTCTTTACATTCACGATTCGCGATTCGAATCGCTCAATCATTCGAATGATCTTTTCGAATGACAAAGTCGCCATGATCGCCTGGATAAAAACAATGATACCATTCATGAAGATGTCTGACCTTAGGAATATCAAATTTGACAGACTGTGAAACTACAGGGTTAGCAGTTGAATGGAAAAAAATCCCCTCACGATGAATAAAACTCTAACGTCTGGCGAAATTGCTCAAACCTCTTTGAACAATTTTTCAAAAGTTTACACCTTCTATTATAAAAATTCGCATTCAGAACGAAATTGAGTCGAATGCAATGAAATATGTATCATAAAATGAACAAAACTATTCAATCCTATTAAAAAAAAATGAAATGAAATAAAATCCTATTCTCATTCAAAGGCAGCAACGTTAGAAAAATGCGATGAGGTGAATGAATAACTAGCCAAGTGGCCAAAAAACGGGAAAATGTACGTTCTGTGTTTTGGGACATTTTTCATAGCGAGGGGACCCAAAAAAAAAAAATTAAGCAAATGATTGTACCTACTGTGGTTTATTATTCCTTCGCTTCAATAATTATTTAAGATGAAGAACAGTCCTATTCAATCGATTTCAGGAATTTTTCACGAAGCTTGAGGACTTTCTCATTTTCACACTGTTTTTCTAGCTTTTTTGTTGTAAATTAATATTGTCTAACAAGGCTAGCAGCTAGTTTTCCGTTACCTATCCTCATACCTTATATGTTATCAAAAATGTTTCTATTGAACAATCGAATTTCGGACTGAACAATAATTTGTCTGCCAAAATTAAACGATTTATATTTCAATTTAGGAAATTGAATACACATTAATTTAATATTCCAATATTCTTTAAACCACTTCATATTAACAAGGATAGAATGTTAAGAAATAGTCAAGAATTCCACTAATTTTTAACCGACTTCTAAAGGAGGAAGTTACTATATGGTTGACTTGCGGTTTTTTTTATTACTTTTTTTTAATGAGTTATAATGTTATTTTGATTTTGGCGTTTAGGTCATTATCAGTAACAATCTTGCTACAAAGAAAATAGTCATAAATAGATATAATTATATAAAATATATTTCCATATAAGTAATACGTATTAATAATTCTTTATATCTATGTATAAAATAAAAATTAATTAATAAAATAGAGAAAACCTTATAATCTCCGCGTTGGATAAGTACATAAACCTGTGAAACATTTAATCTACCAGTGATAACCGCAGAAATCGTAATAGTTCTCTATGCTCTTTCGATTTGAAAATCGAACCGTTAAAATTTAATTACACTATTTCGATCATGATAAGTTAATAATTGTTGATAGCTTCGAATGAAATTAGTTTCTTTCACATCGAACGGATCGCGTTAGCAATAAAATCGTCCGTGTGCAGGCTATTTTATGGAAGTTTCATACATTTAATACGACAGTAGCTGTCGTTGAGCTGTCTATTAAATTGGTAATTCGATAGACATCGATCTGCACTCGGAGTTCTCCAGTTGATAATTAAAATTACGACGTCCCCCTCTCATTCATACCGCCCACTTTTGCCCGCCTTTGACATTTTAATTTCAAGGCGAAACAGTTGAAATGTTACAGTATCAGAAGTTGGACGATTGAAAAACATAGGCGGCTTAGTAATTTTTGTAAAACGGTTGCCGCGCCCACGCTTCGTGAAGACAAAGGTATTAAAACGAGATGGGAATTCTAACGAGGCATTGAGAGCCGATTATAATTGAAAGAGCGATATCCGAGGTCAAATTAGGTGGAATGAATAGGATCACGTGCAACGTTAAAACGTGACGTCGAAGTAAAAGCGCGCCCTTGAAGAATCGAAGATTAAACCGGGGAAATCGTTTTCCTATATGAAAGATGAGTTGAGAATTTGATCTATGATCAAATGAGAATGAATGAATGATTGAATGTGAATAATCTTTTTTTTTTATTAGGTTGTTTGAATTTTGTTTTTCCTGGATAGGAAAATATTGTTTGACAACATTTCAATAGAATATTCTCGAGAAAAGGGATAAGGATTGGTTTGATTGTAGAAATAATTTTAAAAAATCGGTTCATCAAAATATCGATAGTGTCCTTACAATATCGAAAAAGAATCCGAGAAGAAGTCGCTGTTTTTACCACTACATCATCACTTGTTTGATATTGACTCGTTACAGGGTATAATAATGAAGTGTTTACTTGATAATAAATAATCTGGAGGCTGTGGACCCTATGGCTCCACGTCGCCCTGAAGATGCCCGAATGGGCGAAAGTGCTCGGCCAGCAAATAAAGAATCGGAGAATGAGTCGCCTGGTTTTTCTTCCCCTCACAACCACCGAATAATAAATAAATAAAAACTTTTTTCACTCGGGAAAACCAACAAAGCTCATGTTTATCAATAGCTGAACCACAATAAGACCTTACTTGATCTCCGAATATTAATAGTATAATATAAAAATATAGTATAGCATAAAATATTGGAAAATATCCACGGGAAAATTCCATTTTTGAAATAATTCCTGTGCTTACTTGAAATAATGAGAAATTTTCCGAAATTAAATTATAACAATTGATTCTAATTAATAGCTCTAATGTAGAACCACGCTCAAAATTCCTCGAGCTCTTCCAAAAATGCAAGTCATCGCTCTCATCTGATATACTCTGGTCAGCAAGCGTTCATACGTGTTGTTCAAGTACATCTTACAAGGAAATGAGTATACGTGGTGGACGAATTATAAAAATTCGAAACAGGATCACGCCCGAGAATGAAGCATGTGGGGTTCGAAACGTGACCGAGAAGTAAAAGGACGCCCTTGAGAAAACTATTGACGAGAATTTAGGAACCGTTCCCCAGCATGACCAAGCCCTAATGATCCTGGTGAACTCTAATTGCCGCGATTCGAACTCCAGATACCGCTGACACGCTATGGAATAAAATATATTGAATAATATCATCTAAAGCACAATTTAAAACGCTGCCAATGATTGTACAGTGGTTTATCATTCCTTCGCTTCAATATTGATTTAAGAAGACTATCCATTTGTGATAGTAATTATTCCGAACATTTGTGAACGTTTCCGCCGAAAAACAGAAATTCCGTAGCAACAATTCTAATTTTAATCATTTTTTTCTTAATTTCCTAATTAAAACCTAAATTGTTTGCCTAACGGTACAGCTGGAGAGAGTTTGGCGACCATTCCAATGAGTATAGAAAGATTTTTATAGCTCCAGGAACTTTCGAGTTATACCCTCATGTCAAATTTCTGAAAATCTCCCAAATTCGACACAAAAGCTACGATAACTCGAGAACCAATCAAGCTATCGACACCGCGATGGTCTCATTCGATTCAGCGTCCAAAAATCTATAGAAATTGATACCAAACACGCCTTTTTCAGGAAAACGTTGAAAAACGCGAATTTTCTCGCCCTAAAAAATACTTTGAAAATTGAGGTAGCAATTCGGTAAAAAAAAAAAAAAAAAAAAAAAAAAAAAAAAAAACTGAGCCATTGTCAGGCCAAAACTGATTATGGGTGAATATTTCAAGAATTTAGCTTTTATAGTTTCGTCAGAAAAGTGTTGACGGCGAGCGGAACAATTTTTCTAATTGGATATTTGGATTCTAGCCTTGAAACGTAAAACATCAAATTTTGAGGGGGTTAGGAAAATTCTTTTCTTGGGCGATTACAATGGTTTATTATTAATAATAAACCAAAATTTCAAGTTAGTCGGAGAAAGAGAGTTTTCACGCACGAGTCCTTGATTTCGTCTGCATAGTTGAGGCTAGTTGATACAAATAAATCAAACCATCCACTGGCGAACTCCTTTATCGTTCCTTGGCTGTGTTGAATCACAAGCCCTAACAAACGCTAACCAGCCCTAACCACTCTAACCAGCATTAACCGACACTAACCAGACCTAACCAACACTAACCAGACCTAACCACCACTAATCAGACATAACCAGCTCACAACTAGACTAAAATCACTGCTTTACACTTTTCCCACAAATCCTTTCCCGTATCATTGGCCGCTTTCATATCGTGTGTCGTAATCGTTCCCTAATTAGAAATGATTTTCGAAAGGAAATCCTCCTCTTCCTCCATTTTGCGAGATAAAATTTTTTTCTTGGGCGTTTACAATGGTTTATTATTGAATAATAAACAAAAATCCATGCCCATGTTCAGAAAATCGCCCTGCCTCTTCCCATTGATATTTCTCTCGACTTTAGATGCGTTCACAATAGTAAATTAGAGCTTCCCTCTCATCGCAATAACCGTAAGGTTTCGGAATTCTTTTAAAAAAATCTCCCACTTAAAAGTAAGAGGTTGTATCACAGACGTTTCAAAGCCTTACGAAATTGCAAGATACAGCGCAAATAAAAAACACCCGCAGTTTCGCCGTAAAAGGATACGGACCATTTACATAACGCATCACTTTTTTCCGCCCTTTACGTGCAAAAGAAGCGTTTTTTTTCTCTCTCGAAAGACGTTTGTCGCCGAAAAAGTCGGAGAGCAATTGAGAAAAACGTAACGTGTCTTGAGATACTGTCCGGATTGGGAAAGGATAAGTCCACGCTGTGAACCTGCGTGGAAGCTCCGACGTTCGCTCCGAGTTAGTTGTATAATTAATGAGATCTTGGAACGCCGTTCGAAATGAATCTCAGCGCGCAGGAGGCACGAACCGGTGCCAGAAAACGGCCAAGTTAGTCACGTCTGTGGACCGAAGGTAGCTCGGACTTAATCCCTGCCGTGTTGTGCCACCTAGCTCATGCAGTCCTTCTTGCCCTAGCATTAAAGTCTCTCAATCTCGGTCTCTAACCCGAGGGCGTTCACGGACAACAAACACGGGAGTTAATTCGTATGATCGCGTCATCAAAAAGTGGTGAGCATAGATCACACAGTAATTCCGGCGAAAAATTTAGCTTTTATTTTGGAAATTAAGAAAAAAAAACGCTGCAAATGATTGTACAGTGGTTTATTGTTATTTCGCTTCAATATTGATTTAAGAAGACTATCCATTTGTCATTTTAATTATTCCGAACATTTGTGAACGTTCCCACCGAAAAACAGATGTTAACTATTGGGAAAACTCCGTAGCAACTATTGTAATTTTAATCATTTTTATTTTTCTTAATTTCCTAATTAAAAGCTAAACTTATTGCCTACGATACAGCTGGAGAGAGTGTTTGACATCCATTCCAATGAGTATAGAACGATTTTTATAGCTCCAAGAACTCTCGAGTTATACCCTCATGTCAAATTTCTGAAAATCTCCCAAATTCGGCACAAAAGCTGCGATAACTCGAGAACCAATAAAGCTATCGACCCGGCGATGGTCTCATTCGATTCAGCGTCCAAAAATCTATATAATTAGATACCACGTACACGTTTTTCTGAAAAACCGTATGAATTTTCTCCCCCTCAAAACCCCCCAAAAATACCCTTAAAATTGAGCTAGCAAGTTGGTTCAAGAATTGGGCCGTCGTAGGACCGAGATTGATTTTTGGTGAAAATTTCAAGAATTTAGCTATTATGGTTTGGCCGGAAAACTGCTAACGGCGTACGGCGGACGGCGTACGGTGGACGGACAGAATTTTTTTATTGGATATTCGGATTCTACATGCCTTGAAACGTAAAACATCAAATTTTGAGGGGGGGTTATAAAATTTTTTTTCTTGGGCGATTACAATGGTTTATTATTGAACAATAAACCAAAATTTAGCTTTTATTTTGGAAATTAAGAAAAATAAAAATGATATCATAAATAATAAATAGTTGCTACGGAGTTGTTCCTAACAGTTACCAATCTGATTTCCTTAGTGAACGTTCACAAATGTTCGGAATAATTACTATCACAAATGGATAGTCTTCTGAAATTATTATTGAAGCGAAGGAATAATAAATCTTTTTTCGTGTAATCGTTTGTTGCTTTATCCTTTTTTGTGAAATCCACCATAAGACATTTACCTAGAAACCTTAATTAAGCGTCAAATGTTTAGTAATGCTAGTCAATTTTTCCTTCGAATCCCTCTCATTTTTATGTATTCAATAATAAAAAACCATAGCTTCGAGATTACGGGAGGATTTCACGTCTTCTTAACAAACCGACAGTTGACACAAGGAGGTGCGAAACAGTAGATTTTTCTTCACCCTTCAACGCCTTCCCAGCACTGTTCCCAGCATCCGTCAGCTTGACATCCCCAGTAGAACTTAAAAGTTGCTCAACGCTCCTTCCGTCTAACCGCAAAACAGACAGACCTTGTAGAATCCCATTACGTTCCGAACTCTCTTTCTCTCTTTTTCTCCCAACACCTGCACTACTGAATTCAAAAGATCTCGGTTCTCACAGTACACAACGGAGCGATTCTCTCACAAGTTGCGTCCGAAGGATTTTTTCTGTCTTGTTAGGACGGGATTTCCAGGTTCAAATAGTAATATCGCGTCCTTGGCGAGTTTGTGCCAATAAATATCTCATTTGGGGACGGCCTGCATAGCGGTGGAATAGAAACTGTACCAAGGCCTCACCGATTGCCAACCGCGAAGAAATAGAGTTTCTGTTTAACTGAGAAAAAATGTTTTTGACACATCCTTGCAGAAATTGTTCCACCGGCTTACTTCCAAGGAAGCCAAGCTGGTCATAGGCTTACAGATTTATAATAAAAAGTATTCTACAATCTATTCCTAAAGATATCAAGGCACGTGGGAGAGGAAGCCGCTGATGGAAAACCTGCGGAGAGATTACGTGTTGAAAGGAAAGCGGGAAGGGATTTTCCAAGGGATGAAAATGTTCCCAGTCAGGAGAAGTACTTATAGGACTTAGTTGTGTCTGCATAGTTGCGGTTAAGTAGTTAAAATAAATCAAACCATCCTCTAATGAGACCCTCCTCTTCCCTTGCATGTGATAACTCTAACCAGGGAAAACCAGCCCTAACCAGGGCAAACCAGCCCTAACCAGGGCAAACCAGCCCTAACCAGGGCAAACCAGCCCTAACCAGGGCAAACCAGCCTTAACCTGGCCAAACCAGCCCTAACCAGGGCTAACCAGACCTAACCAGTGCTAACCAGCCCTAACCATGGCTGACCAGTCCTAATCATATCTAACTTACCCGAAATAACTGGTTGGTTTTTCTAATTGTTTCCCGAATCATTTGCCGATATCATGGCATGAGGTGACGTCTACTCACAGATTATTTTTGAAAAGAAAAGTATACTATCCACGATTTTCAGTGATAAAGAATATGCTCAGCTATTTTTCAGGCGACAAAAAATAATCAAACTTAATAGACCAGGAGCCTTGTACTTGACTATGATTGTCAACTATTGTTATTCTAGAGTGCACAGGGAATACTCTCTTAAGTTTCTGAAACCCTTTGCGAGGATCTGAGAGCCTAAATTCACGATATTTTCGAGCTTCTTTCAGTTTTCCTTCCTGTTTATGATTTTCACCACTAAAGTAATCCGCTTCAACTTCTTGTCTTTCTTTGTCGAGGCAAAGATCTTCATTTTTTTCTGTTTATCCAATTTGTAAAACGTGTTTTCAATTTGTGTGAACGCCTGTAACTCTGTAAGGGGTCAAAAATAAATTTCGAGCTGTGGTCCTTGGAGGGAATTCAACGTCCTACGACATTGTAATGAAGAAACTTAAGTACGGCTCATAGTTTATGAGGTATAGACGGAAAACAGAAAAAACGCGAAAATGCCGTGATTTTTGCCTCTTGTGGAGCTCGCTCCGGGTTTACGAGGTCAGAAACTCAGGAGAGTATTCCGATTGCAATTTATAGCAGCACCTGAACGTTGCATAGAATCTGTCTAGGAAGCCCAATAGAAACCTATACGCACTGAGCAAGTTCTGCAATGCAGAGTTGCAGGAAAGGTGCGAAAATTCGTCCCAAAATCCAGAAATTGCCTTCATATCAGTTCCGCTACATAGATGATTCGTTAGAGGGCAAAGAAATGTAATCATCGACGTTATTAATGACTCGATAAAACTAATGATCCGAGAAAATTGATCCGATTGCGAGAGCCATCTAATGGTGCCCTCATTTATGAAACTTTTAGGAAACAGTGATAGATGAGGCTATTGCGCCACCACGAAAACAAGTGCTACTAATATCGCGGAAACGGTCAAAACAGTAATCATCTCAGCTGTCGGGGTTTTTTGCAATTTCTAAAGCCGGCAGCAATGTTCAAATGCTTTTTACCGACTCGGAGCGGGAAAAGTTCGATTGTGACCCACATTTTTGAACGGCCTCAGTTGAACGGAGCTTACAACTGCAAAGAGTTATTAAGAGCAGAAATTCCCGTCTGCGCCATTAGCAGAATCATAGCTCGAAAGCGATCGCGTTCCGAACTTCTTGAGCAAACTTTCAGAAAACATCGCCTCGAAAACGTCTTACGTATCGACTTGGGCGGCCCCCGTTTTCTTAACTTCGTTCCAACGTCAGTTTTTGATGATTTAATGAGCTCGCCGGATCGATTGTAATTGATGCTGTTACGGGGCGGTTGAAAAACAAATAATCGGGCCGTTTGAGAATCGCTGCTTACATATGGAACTCCATTAAGGCTGGGGAGATTTTTCGAACAGATTTCTACGGCGTTTATCATTATTTACGAGCGACGCGGTCGACGAAAAAGCCTTCCTCTACTTTTATATAGGAATCGCAACTCTTAGCTTGATTCGCACCTGATTCGAAACCTTATGATTCGGTGCGTTTCTATAATGAGCTCAAAAAACGATGGCATAGCTTGAAATGTATTGTCGTCTTGTGCATATTACATAGAATATCAAATCTCAGGGTAAGCTATAAGATGTGGGTTTTGGCTACTATTTTCGTTTTGAGCAAGCTCACTTTATTGCCAACATTTATACCAGGGTTTTTTTTTTATTAGTCATAATCATAAAAATGTTTAGTTTTTAAGAAGTTATCATCATTTTAGTATGGGCTCAGATGCTTTTAGCATGTGGCTGCTACTGATTCTATATAAATTTTATGGCTTCACCATAAATGCAGGGAGTGAAGATGTGACCCAGTTTTGAAACGAGAATTGATCACGGATGACAATCATCATTTCGAATAAACTGACCGTACTAAAATTGACTCATCGATTTACCTAACGCTCAGAGACCATGGGCAAAATCTGTACTACTGATAACAAATCGTTCAATCGCCGTATTCAATCAACGATGCGAAGAAAAAAAAATATTCACTTACGTAGGATGATCCGTACGATGACATATCCTATAGAAGCTTCCTTTTGGCCTACATCAGGAACCAACGCTATATTGTCACCGGCAAAAAAAGAGTGAAATACAAAAAAAAAACCAATTGGAAACGAACGACAAGTGAACGCACGGAGGGAAACGCAATTTTACGAGAGGAGAGAAAGAAATGAACGGGGAAGCGTTCGAATGAATAACTTTTAATTAGATAACATCGAGAGAATGTATTGGAATGGCGTTTAACTGAATTGCACTAAAACGTGTTTGTAGTTGTTTTGAAATTTCTTCTATGGACGAAAAGCGCTAGAAGCAGCAATAATGTTATGGAAGAAAAGTAGATGCCGAAGTCCTTTCATTCGATCAAATCTTTGAACGAGTTTTTATCCGCTGTTGGATAATTAAATCCTCCATGGCATAATTATTGGCTTAGGAACGATATTTTCAGCCTAAGATAGACTGACATTTTGAAACGACAAGTCGAACGACGATTTCATGGATGTCCATAAATAATACGATAATTTAATCCTCATCGTAACTTTGAAACTCATGAGCTGTTGCACGATGAGGAAATTACCGCTATGAATGAAGAACAAACAGGAGAAATAAATACAGTCAACTGCATAACCTGTTGCAACGCTTTGACCTGGGATTTTCCCACAGCGAATACGCGTTAAAAACAACGGAACATCGTCTCGCAAGAAGGACTCGCGACGAAGGACGCGGTCAACTGCATTGGACGACTGCGAGAATGAAAACCGAAGAGATTGTAGCGATAATGGACGTAACGAGGCTGACAACGAACTCAGCACGAACGGTGACAGTTTCGACTCGATGAATCAGTCAAAGGATTCAGCTCGACGATGCGAAGGTCGTTCGGATAGAATTCCTACCCGAGTCAAGAAAACCGTAAAATTCACTCTTGCCAGAGAGGATTTTCGGAAAAGGATTTTTTTCGCGGGAAATTTTTTTTCTTCCAAAACAGGATTCTCGGCAAAAACTGAATATATACTTATATCTTCAAAAAATGATTTTTCTGTAAGAAGTATTTTCAGCGAAATTGGTATTTCCTGGAAAAAATTCTCTGCAACCGAAAATTTTTATGCGAAAAAATCCACTGCAACGCAGAAATTTTCTGTTGGTTAGGATTTTTCTCCAACAAAAAATGTTCTCCAAAAAGTTCAAGAAAAAATTATTTTGGGAAGAAATATTCAGAAAAAAAAAACTTATGCAACAAAAAATTGACTCTATTAAAAATTTGAAAAAATGCTTGAAAAAAGAGTTTTGAAAAAAGAATTATTCTGCAAGAAAAACAAATAAATTTACCGTTAATTTGAATTTTTCTGAAACAAAAAATTTTCTCAGAAAAAATTCTGGAAAAAAAATTATTTTGGGAAATAATATTTAGAGAAAAAAACGTATGCACCAAAAAAATTGACTCTTTTAAACATTTGAAAAAAATGCTTGCAAAAAAGGTGTAAAAAAAGAATTATTCTGCAAGATAAGACTGTTCGGCATCATAACATTTTTTCTGTGAAAAAGGATATTTCAGAAACAATTTTTTTCGAAAAAGTATTTAAAAAAGAATTACTCTGCTAAAAATAGTTTCGATCTTTCTAAATTATGGTGGAAGCAGTAATAATAAACCATTGTAATATCATTTGCTTGCTAAAAAAAATCAGTTTCTATTTAACAAAATCAAATTTCTGTCATTATACATAGATATTGGACAAAACGATATAGGATTCATTTTATGCTCAATGCATATCGAATAATAATCAAGTGTCAAAGCACAATGGATTAATTATTTTCCTTTTTATAAGAGTTAACTGGACTAAACGCGTTTCCAAGCCAAAATTCGTTGGTCGATATTTTTACGAGCCAATTACACTGTGTCACAGAGTCACTGTGTCACAGAGTAAGGGTTTTCGATACTTATTGTTTACCGAAGACTCCGATTTTAGGGCGATCGCAATTCCTTCACTATAATAGCATGAAAGCGAATTTCGCTCAGACGGAGTAAAAAACGGTCGATTGTGATAATCAGTCGATACTCAGGTTCGGACGTCGATCGGCCGAAGATGAACCAATAGGAGACCCCGGTTTGGCTAAATAAGGAAATTATAGCGTTACTTCAGGCTACGAAGGCCTAGGAACGGCTTCCATTCTGTCCCAACTATAGATGAGCTGGATCGCCTGGCAACAGCGACAGGAATGTTCTGTCACTTCGATGGCAGACCGTTTGCAAACGTCTTGCTGCGTTCCAAATAGTAGTTAAGAAGTAATAAAACGCGTAGCGGTTAGCGGCATCCTGTCGCGGGACAAATTGTTATGAGCTGGTTGTTACCTATATTGGCGGGTACTCTCTTGAAACTGTACAACCGAACACAACAATCAAGTAACCTAATAATGGACGGGAAACAAGAAAGTGCGCAGAAAAAATTAATTGAATATTTAATAAAATAAAGTCCCCCCAGTGTTCAAATATATTCATTATTGCGGTCTATAAAAATCAAAATGTAGCCAATATGCAAATAGCGCGGAAGTACTGTATGTGACACACTTGATAAAAATCTGGCATCATTCAATCACCGACCCTAACATTTTAAGACCTTGAACGTTCAGATACATTGAGTTTTGCGGCCTGTAAAAATCAAAATACAAAACATGCACTAGTGAAATCGTGAAAAAGGCTCATAACGTGGAGGCACGGTATGTGACCCAATATACAAAAAATCTGGTGATTTCTGCTTGCCATAACCGACATTTCAAGCTCTCAAACGTAGAAAAATATTGACTCTTATAGCCTGTAAAAATCAAAACAGAAAGAACTTTGAATCCTTATTTCGCAAATGCACAGAGTGTTTTTCAAATTTCAATAAAAGCTCATTTTGCTCAGTCACTAGGAAAATATTTCCTGAAAATGTTGTTGAATTTCATTCATTTTCCAGGAAGATATGGGCATTTATGTCAGTTTGTGACCGCAGACAGACAGACACGCAGACACTTTTTCAGAAAGTGATTTTGAGAATTATAGTTCTACGAAAAAAAAATTTCCAACAGGACCTCGGTTCCGAATTCGACTTTTCAGACGATCTCAATACTCCCATTTACAACGTTAACATAGAAGTAAAAAAAGTCGTAGGTGCCCAATAAATTTTCTTTTTTTCATTTATCCAGATTTTAATTCAATTTATTTTTAAATATCTAAGTTTTCAGCAAATACTCTAAACTGCTATGGTTCTCGTTTCAGATTTAAATTTCCTTACAATTTTACGAGATATTGCCGTTTTTCTAAATGAACGGGTCCACTCCGGTCAGTCTTTCCTTTAAACCAAAAACATATTCCATCATTTAACTCGCCGTTTTCATTCATTCATTCGGACGATTCGATAGAATACGCGAGGGGAAGACTTCAAATCACGTTTCCCTCGGCGAATACCTACGTTGAGAAACGGCCGTCATCACGTAGTGAAACACCTGCTTTCTATTCTGTGCGCAGACTCGTTAAACGCGTAACGCCATCGACTAATTAAACAACTTCTAACGATCTACAACGCGCGGCCTGATAATGAAAACAAGCGCAACGGACGACAATGGGTTGAGGATTTTTGAAAATTAGAACCCCTCGCAAATATGAGAACGCACAAGAGAAACCGCTGAGAACGCGGTAATGTTGTGAAAGCGGACGATGAATTACTTATATGGAGAATCTGTTCAAAATCGAAGGCCTCTTATTTCTGCTAAATATTTATCACTAGATTATAATATTTTTTCGCAGAAAAATAAGTGAGAAATTTTCCTAAAATTCATAATAGTCAATAATGTCGACGTTTTTGGCCCACAGGTACCCAGAAAAATTTATAAAATATTTATATTTATTTATTTATTTTAATATTTATATTTATTTATTTATTTTAATATTTATTTTTATTTATTTATTTTAATATTTATATTTATTTATTTATTTTAATATTTATTTTTATTCATTTATTTTAATATTTATTTTTATTTATTTATTTTAATATTTATTTTTATTTATTTATTTTAATATTTATTTTTATTTATTTATTTTAATATTTATTTTTAATTATTTATTTTAATATTCATTTTTAGTTATTTATTTTAATATTTATTTTTAGTTATTTATTTTTATTTTTATTTTTTATTTCACTTATAAGTTTTTATAATGGAAGTTTCTTTATTATGCCTATAAAACCAAAATCCAACATTAGAACAAATGTCCCCTTTTTCAAAGCAAAAATTGAAACTGGGTTTCATCCACACAATAACACGTTCTATATTAATTTCCCTTTTCACAATAATTAAAAACTTTTTTCTCCATGCGTGCCTTCATTAGCAGATCGCTATAATTGCGTTGGCGTTGCTTCATGGTGCTTTATATTCTTTGCTAATCGGATAATTCCGATGGGATGTTGTTTTCTCCACCGAATGAATCGCGTGCCAAGGGTCGCAGACATGCGAACTACACGCCTTGTAAGAATTGTTGCAAGAGAAAACATTGCATTTTATTGTTGCTGCGAGGAAATAATATTTTTCGCGCTATTACATAATTTCGAACGCGTAGATTTTGAACGAGAGATTTTCAAAAGTAGGTACATCGGATTTTTTATGGGAATCGGGTTTTCATTCTCGGACAAAAGTGGGAGCAGAGAGAAATTTCATAATTTAAATTTAATTTATCTAATTCAAGACACTACTGAGTTAATGAGCATAATTTCTTCTTAAAGGTTTACAGAAGGGGTCTTGCCATGTTATACAAGCATACATGAAAATAAACATATTCTTGGTATGTAACTTTAAATACCTTTATTCGAGTTGGTATACACAACGAGACCTATAACTCTTTATTATATTTATATTGTAATTATTATATTATTATAATTTATATTATAAAAAAGACCAGATGAAGGTATGCCATGACCTAGTATCAAAACAAGAGCACCTGAAAATCCTCATTACGAGGATTTCATTTTCCTCGTACATGATCGGGGGATTTAAAGCAGTCATACGAGTACTATTTATATAAAATAAGATAAAAAATCCGATTTCTGATCATCGGTTTGTATCTATTTGAATAATTTTTGCTCAATATTTGAACGTCTATTTTAAGGCTGGTTTGGAAGCAATTTCCTTCCTTTATATTTTCCGCACAAATTATTCGAAAATTTGATGATATTACCCAGAATTTTTTTTCCCCATTTTCGCTATAGATTTAAAAGAAAGATCCATTTCAAATCCGAACTAGGCGAAAAATTTTATTAGACATGAAAGAAACCTCTGAAATTCCGCTGAGAACATAGGCCTTGTATAAAAGGTCCATTTAGCCGAAATCCTCTGCAAATCAATTATTTCGGTAATAAAATGACATAAAAGGGAATTCGCTATACTTCAGAACTTATTAGCACTTTTAATTCTTTCCTTCAGTTCCCTCTCAGATATTTTCAGCTTCGTAAGATATAAAAGTAGTTCCCCTAGGTTCAGGTTTTGTTACGTACAAACGTCCAAACCTGGAAACATGGGAAACTCTAATATTATACGCGAGTTACAACTAACATGAAGCTCACGTTTGTCATTGCAGCTGTCGACAAGGATTTCTGCTCCTAACGGGATCAACTGCTCTTTTCTTATCGATATTCTATCTGGCGAAGAATCGCAATTAACTTGTCTCGCCATAAAGCAGTTCGAGGAAGAAAAACTTGGTCGCTGCTCGGTTGTAGGGAAATTGGCAAAAATGTTCCCGCAGAATATTGTTAGAAGTAGAAATATTCCGGTGTGTATATCGGTGTCTACTATTATCCATGTCAATAGAGATTTTTCGAACTAGCAATATATTTGTGTCTATATCCGTGTCAAAAGAGGCTACGAATTAGTTGATTTATCATGTGTATATCGGTGTCATCAATTATCCATGTCAAAAGAATTTTTCGAACATTCAATATATTTGTGTCATAAGTTATCTGTGTCAAAAGAGAGGCCGGCTACCTTGCACACCGATAATCTTTGACACGAATATACGACAGTACAAAATTCTACGTTTGGAAGCGAATATTTTTAGACACGATTATACGTTAGCAGATGATGAAAAACAGCGAATATACTACTTTCATACAACGGAAAGCATTTTTACATAAAAAAAATATTTGACTTTTTTCTAAGTTTTTATTATTTTTAAAAAAAAATATATGTATTTATTATTTACTATTTATTTATTATTAGTATTTATTATTTATATTTATTTATTTATTATTGAATTACATTTATTGATTATTATTTATATTTATTTATTATTTATTATTTCTTTATATATTTATTATTGTTATTTATTTATTATATATTTATTATTATTTATACTTATTATTTATGTATATTATTATTTTAAATTATACTGCTCGTTTATCAGAATCGCTTTCTCAATACGCACATTAAGCATATTTTTACGTCTAGATCGCCTACGGAATTATTTGATTCCTACGGCGCATACCGACTTTATCGACCGTTCAAGTCTCCCATCGAATACGCTCTGCCATGCACGCAGTTAAATTCAAATCGGTCTCGGACTGTCGTCGCGTTCGCGGACTTCCTGAATCAGCTATTATATCCGATCGCACTGAAGAAAGATTACGTCGCGATCATAACTCCGTTTTGTCCGCGGTGAATCGATTATTGTCGGACGATCCACGTTTAGCTTCTGCGATTATGGTAGGCGGTTCAAGTGGCGTTTCGCGCGTTCGAAAAGGCCGCCGAACGTTTCGCATGTAAGGGTCGGAGAGAATCATCCCTTTCCGAATAGAAATGGCCTTTCAAATCGAGCGAACGGCCGCTGTCGCCTCCGAGAGCGATTTCCGCCTCACATTGTTCCGAGCCGGCTCATAAATATTCATGATATTGCTCTCCGGCGAGTATCTCGTATCTTCGGGCGACCCCAAAACAGAGGATCCGATTGTCTGGCGAGATCGAAGCGGGGACTGACGAGTTGCGCAATCGGAGATGGATTTGGATCCGAAAGGTGTATCTTTCTTTCGGGCAAGACAGGTGAATGCCGCTGGAGAGAATTATGCAGCTCGTGCATAAGCGCGGCCTAAGGTGCTTTTCGATCAAAAGGCTTCATAATCAGGCGAAAGGTTCGCTAATGAAAGCAAAACACTAAAACTTCTGATTTTAGATTCGCTCAGCGCTTATGGTTTATCTCTATCGCTTTGCTCGATGTTATTGTTCTTGACGTCATTTTATTATTTATCTGCTTATGAGGGCCCAGATTAAAGTTTGGTTCGGCTGTCTGATATCGCAAGTTGTTAAGAAATTGTAACGAAAAACGTGACAAGAATTTGGAATTTTTAGAAATGTTTTTAATACATTTTTCCAACTATGCGGAGAAAAAAAATTATATCTTTCTCGAAATCGAAAGCGATCAAAATTATCATTCCAACAATGGAAAAAATTAGTTTTACGCAACTACCTGAATGAGGGAGTAATTCGAATTTTGATGAAGCTTCGTCTATGACTGCATAACATCCAAATGAAAAAATGCTTCTTCATTGTTTTTAAATCGTTCAAATTTAATTTTTGTTTGCACTCTCCAAGTTTGTCATTGGTTGAACCAAACTTGGTACTTTTTCGGCCGTATTTCTACAGAAATTGTTTTTAAATCTCGTTTTTGTGGGATATTTATGGTAATAGGAAAAAACTGCATTAACCATAGCATTTATTTGTTAATATATTAGAATTCAACATTAAATCTTCAATGAATAGCATCGGTTTGAACACCAAATAATTTCATTAGAAGTGTTTGATGGTTGTCTGATTCAGTGTAATTTAGGACAAGCTTAAGAAAGTTATAACTTTTCTTCATGGTCTTAGCCTCATCCTAATAACAACATAGCTATATATTATATATTATTTATCACATCAATTATCATTTATTTCATTATTTATATATTTTTTATTATTTATTATTTATATATTATTTATCATTATATTTTATTATTTTTTAAATATATTATTTATATTTTTTTTATTCTTTATTTTATATTATAGCTCAAAACTAAAATTATTATAGCAAAAAAAATCAACCACTGAGTTTTTAGGATAGGTGAGACAAAAAATATAATTCGAAAGTGACATGTATTCAATAAACAAGTTTCATCTGACATTTCAATACCGCGAATGACGGAAAAACTATCCGAATTTCCGAGAAAAAAAAACACTCACAAGGTCGCCGGTGAAGGGATGATTGTCTCACGTATTTCCCTGCCAGAAACCGTTTCGATATAGTCGTTGACGAATAATTTCCCACAAAAATCGACTACCGGAGTTCCCACGGAATGTGTTA
The DNA here is from genome assembly GCA_037159825.1 of Tupiocoris notatus. Lineage (NCBI taxonomy): Eukaryota > Metazoa > Arthropoda > Insecta > Hemiptera > Miridae > Tupiocoris > Tupiocoris notatus. The sequence goes on along the minus strand of JASJUZ010000228.1, from coordinate 315,457 downwards.
ATAATTCCCGACCGAAAGAGAAAGAACTTGGGGCGAACGCCTTGAAAAAGTCGTCCCGAAAACCGTGGAGAATTTCACACCTTCCAGCGCGAGCTGCTTTCTCGTTCAAGTTTGACCGAAAGACGGAACCGAGCCGTTAACGCCTTTTGTCTCAATGTGAACGGAAACAAAGATAATTAGGAACGGCGGGAAATTATTTCATTGTTTCCCGAGCGCCAGTTTTCTGCTATTTCATAATAGCGGGCAATAACGAGAAACGATATCATGTTTCACGAATAGGAAGAAAAGGATTTTTCGGGCGATCCGATTTCGGAATAACCTTGGAAATTTATCTGCCAACAACTTTCTCGATCATTTTCTGTATGAAATATTATTTTATTTCGACAGTCAAGCGACAGAAACGCCAAATCCCTGGAAACTCGATTTTTCTTGAAAATGACGTTTCACCACGTTTCGAATTTTAGAAAACATTCAACGTCGAATTTCGAGAACTCAAAATATTCAATTACTTTTATCAGCGGATGGCCTTAAAATCTGAGCATTTTTCAAACCCATTCGCTCGATCTTACTCTTCAATTCCGTGACATGTAAATAGAAAAGATTGTATTTTCCACTACAAGAGGAGAGAAGTAAAGTCACGCCGAAAACAAATTCAAAAGCCTACGTCACCTTTTATTCTTCAATGGGTACTTTTCTCTTCGCAACTCCTCGAAAGGAATAAGCACTTGTAAATCTCATTCAGAGCGACTGTTTTGCATTAGCACGCGCCGTCGCCAGTGGGAAGATTTTGTCGTATCTTCAGCCGTTAGGTGAGCTTAAATCTTTTCATCGTACAACGAAAGCGTTCTGTTGGGAGAAAATTTCCTTCCATATTTACGCAGTTGACACTTTTCCCCCGATACTTGGCTGTTCTTCAAGAAGCGAAGAACAGTCTAATTTCGAAAGATCTCTTTTTTACAGTTTCCAGGCTGTCTTACGAGTAAACAAACTGCAGTCGTCTACCACAAAAATCTGTTGAACAACCCAATGCAAAGATCCCAGCGGCTGGTAAATAGCCTAAGCACTCACAGTAAATTTTGATTTTTTTTTTTTTTTTTGTCATCGATTGGCCAATTTAAACATTTTTTGAAGAGAAATTCCTAAGTTTGTCCTTTAATTTTATCTTTTATTTTCGAAGAGGTATTTTTGTATTTAATTTTGTTTATCTTATATTATCACATTGTGTTCCTTTGTTTATCTTACATTTTCACATTGTAATTGGGCTTCGGCCCGTGACAAATCAATAAAAAAAATATATATTAAAAAAAAAAAACAGTAAACCGTCGCAAACGAAAATTAAGTAATAGAGCGATATCATCCAACTTTAACGCTGTTTGCATCCTCGTATCTCGCAGCGGTGCTTTAATATTCCCAGTAAAAAAAATCCCCATCACTTCTCGCCGTTACTGTGCGTAATTTCGAAAATAAGCAACGACCGACCACTATGACGTCATTATTCGCCGAAGCCCTTGATAGTGGAATTCCACACTTATCTTCGGCCTGCTATATTAATCGTTCGTAACTAAGCCAAGGTTACCATAAGCGTGAAGGGCGTGGAAGCTCATGGTTTGAAACGCTTTCACGTCCACTTCTTCCCACGGAAAGTCTTGAACTTGTGACACATTGCGTGATCCACCCTCACCCAGCGTTGACCAACAGTCTCCGTTTTATTAACTTTTTAATCGCCCCACGATAGTTTTTTCCTGTCCCTTTCCGTCGTGACGAATTATTCGGGTCCGGGGCATTGTGGGCTAGAACACTCCTTGTTTCGTGGATTAGAGAAAACTCGAATTTCGTACCTCGCATAGATGAATATTGCGATCTATTCGAGGAGCGAAATCGTTTCGAATAATTTATCCGAATTGAAAAAGACTGAATTAAAATTAAAATAAATAAAAAGACTCTAGTTTCAAAAAGCGGGCGTGTTTTAGAAATTTTCTATCCGTGACAATCCCGGCCTTGTAAAGCTACTTACAGGACCTATTAAAAAAAATTTTTTTTTAGATGTTTCTTGAAGAGGCCTTGAATGGCGAAAGCGGTAGAAGTATAGAAATTCAAAATGAGATAACGTCGCTGATTATATCTCAACCACATCCCCACGTCGAATCAAATGGATATGCAACAAATCATAACGAATTGAAAAAAGAGGCCACTTATTTTAACAACGGAAAATTCTAATTTGCATTTCTTTTCAAAAGATGAATACCATTATTATTTAAAGCTTGTCGAATTTTTTAATTGATTTTACTTCTAATAATTTAATTTTCTAATTTTAGAATTATTTTCAAATTCTAATAAAATTCAAATTTATTCTAAAAATAAAAATTTTTTATTTTTTTAAATACTTTTTATCATTCGCCTTTCCACTGTACTGTGAATTATATGATAAATATACCCCGGCAATACTCGCTTATTGGCCGACTGAAATTTGAGCATACCAGCGTCGTATAGAATTGCCAATCTTTCACTATTCGAGTTGAGCCTTCGAACTCTATACGGGAACGGCTTTTTTCGTAACCTTCCAACTTTGAATAATACGGAGAAAAAAACGGCCGAACTGGGTCGAATCGTAATTTAATCAATTCAGATTTACGGCCGCCGAATCTACGGATATGAGGAAACCCGTTTGATTGAAACGACGTTATAATTGGCCGAGACATCCAACAAAAGCGGTCGTACATTAGTATTTTAACGAGCTACCGAATTGAGTTTCGAACCTATTGACGAGTCGGGTTTTATGTAAATTTAACACTGAATTTCGGTCGTGAGCGTTCGGTTAGGGAGATTCGAAGTGCAAATCCCCGTGTTCCATCTATGCTAAACAAACTAGGAAATAGCCTTTGTTTTGAGAGATTCTAAAATTAACTGGAGAAAAATATTATATAATCTACGATAAAATGAGAGGAGTGGGCTATAAAATACAAAGTTACTTGAAAATATAAATAATTTCGAAAAATGTTTGATATTTTTTCTTATGTTTTTATATTTTTTTAATTTTATCGTTTTACTTTAAAAAAAATATATTTTTTTCGCACTTTATTTCGTATTTTGATATTTTATTGTTTCTGAATTTTCGACAAAATATTTCTTTCCCATTTTGCTAATGAAGGGATGAAATTATTTACAGTAAATCATCGCGAATGAAATGGAGTCGCCCTTCAGGTCAACGCTTTTCCAAATCGTGTTTTTTTTTTTGCTCTACAGATTATGAAGGCTGCCGATTGCGAGGCAACGCATTCCAATTAAATATTGTCATTTTTCAATTAGCCGCGACGGAGAGAAATATCAGTGGGATCAATTAAGCAATGCCAAATAAAGGCGGATTATCTTCGGGGACAAATCCGCTTAATTGCTCTGAGCCCCTCCTTGGTATAACGTTTCAATCGGCTTGATTAAATTCAAAATTCATTAGACACCTTTTCAAAAGCTTGCTATCGAAGTATGGTAATAAATGCCTCATTTCCCACTTCTTCAGGGTCGTCCCCTTTACCAAGGAAGTGCAACCTTGAGTTCAGAGAACCAGATCGACTAGAAAACGAGATAACGGTCGTAAACAATTTGTAACCAGTGCTTGCAGCATTTGGCAAACTCGAGTGTTCCGAACGAAATTATAATATGAGAGTAAATAGCTCGATCATTTGCGAGTCGTTGAACGCAATCTTGTCTGATTAGCTGTTGCCCTGGAAGGCGATTTGTCATTACGACAGTCTCAGGTGTTGCGGATAACGGGACGAACGAGGAACAGAATTTACATACTTTCAAATAGACGACTTGTATCAGCTAAGCTAATCCCACGTAGCAGAAACACGTCTCAGATAAGTTTTCATGTTATTATGTTTTTTTTTTTTTTTCAGTTATTTTTGCCCATTGATAAAGGTTTTGGATATTATTTTCTATACTTCTGAGAAATAATCCAGAACAATTCCAGTGTTCTGTGGAACAACTATTGCGGGACGTCCCTGACACATATCTAGTGAGACGTCCCTGAAATATCTCCAGGGAGACGTCCCTGAAACATCTCTAATAAGTCGGCTCTGAAACAACTGTTGTGAGACGTCCCTGAAATATCTCCAGTGAGACGTTCTGGAAACATCTCTATGCTGACATCCTTGAAATATCTCTAATGAGACGGCTCTGAATCAACTGTTTGTGAGACGTCCCTGGAAAATCAGCAGTGAGACGTCCCTGAAATATCTCTAGTGACACGTCTTCGTAACATCTCCAAAGAGACGTTCTGGAAACATCTCTAATGAGACGTTCTGGAAGCGTCTCTAGTAAGACGTCCCTGAAACATCTGCAGAGAGACGTCCCTGAAATATCTCTATTGACACGTCTTTGAAACATCTCCAAAGAGACGTTCTGGAAACATTTCCATTGAGACGTCCCTGATACCTCTCCAGTGAGACGTCCCTGAAACATCTCTAATAAGTCGGCCCTGAAACAACTGTTGTGAGACGTCCCTGAAACATCTCTAATAAGTCGGCCCTGAAACAACTGTTGTGAGACGTCCCAGAAATATCTCCAGTGAGACGTTCTGGAAACATCTCTAGAGAGACGTTCTAGAAGCATCTCTAGTGAGACGTCCGTGAAATATCTCCAGTGAGACGTCTCTGAAATACTCGTATCTCTAGTGACACGTCTCTGTAACATCTCCAATGAGACGCTGTCAGATAAAGATAGGATACCTCACATTATGTTCATTTTGTGAGAAAGTACAGGGCTTTTAGAGCAGCATAATATTTTCATTTTCGTTTATATTTTTTATTTTTTATATATATATTTTATATATATATATTTTTTTTTTGAGGGAGAAAAATATTTTCACCTTGTATTTATTATTTGTCCTGACCTGCATCTTATCCTGGCACACTTCCAGATATGTTTTTAAAATAAAAGCGTTCAAATGTCTAGGAGAGAATTCTAATTGCTCCTCACACGAGGCAACAAATTCGGAGTTCTGTCGTAGAAAATTTCCTTATAGTACAATTCGATTACGAACGAGGGAGTCGCCGGCTCAACTCACTCGGCTCGAAAGAGCTATTAATATGTATTAAAAGGGAGAACAGGTTCAGCCCAAGAATCAACAAGCTAACGAATCGCGTGTTTCTCTAAATTAATTAGAGAAATCCTTTCGTCAGACGCTTCGTTAGACGAGTTGTAAAGTGTTCGAATATTGCAGAACGTCAGTCCCTTCGGAGGTCAATTAAAAACGATAAATAGTCACTCGTTCGTGAAGTGAAGCGAAATAGATACGTTGAATAATTATTATAGAGTTTTAGTGCATTTTTTTCTGAAAATTCGAACGTAAGTTTTGTTTACTGTGTTAAATCATACGTTTCTTATGGTCACCGCCAAGTCAATGGCGGATTCTGGTGACCATTAGAGACCTATGATTCAACAGCGTAAGCAAAAGTCCGAAATTTGAGTTTTAAAAGAAACAATTCTTCAATCTGTGAATGTGAGCTACTGATGAAACGTCGAAGAAAATAGACGAATAGGGAAGGAAACATTTATCGGGTTCAGCACTCAAACCGCAAATTGGTGGCCATTGTCCCCTTACGCTCGATTTCATTCTTTTTGTGCTCCGAAGCTGGCAACATCGCAATTTTTCTGACCCGCCTAATTCCATGACCGCTGTAAAATTTCCTTTCTTCAGGTTACCTCTTCCGCTTCTCGTTCTTACAGCATTTTTCTCCTTTTGTTTTTTCTGCAGGTTGAGGGGGAGAATAACGAGACGACCTCTTCTCCATTTTTTCCTTTTTATTACGCCGAGTACTTTCGCCCGTTCGGGCTTCTTCGGGGCATTATAGGACCAATGGTACCTATGGCCTTTTGTTTTTAATTCTCCTTTTCTTTTCAGCTCCTTCGATTATTACTACACGGCTGAATTAGCGATTCCTATCTTGAGCTCTCTTAGTTTGAGCTGCGAATCTTCTCTCCGTCGGATCGTTAATTTATCTGTGAACATGATGGATCGATAAACGAAGAACAACGATGATAATCGCGCCTATCTGACTACTAGACGGTTCCCATCAGTTGCATACGGTAAATACCTCATTCTTCGCGCGAGTTCATGGCAAAGGCGCGAGAGGAAAATTGAAAATGTTTAATCCGCCGTTCGATCAAGCTGCAACATTCGATACGTGCGTGTTTTTCAGTTTTACGAGAAAAGGTCGTTATTTGGTCATGGTTGAGCGGTGACTTTCGTTTTCGCCGGCGAAAGAGAGCAAGAAGCAGGAGCTGCCCGTCGGCGCTCAAGTTCCCTGCAACGACTTTCCTTAGTCTGCATTCTGAATAGACGATCTTTTGAAACTCGCATTTTCTTGCTTTACGTTTCCGATGCGACGGCGATTTCCCATGTGTAATGATAAAGCCAACTTTTCTCCAGTTCTTGCGAATCGAAAAACGAACTGTTGCTGCCTGGGATACGAAGACTCAGGAATGAAAAGATGAAAATAAAAATACTACAGTAGTAGCTGACACGAAATTAAGCGGGTTGATATACTTACAAAGGGATTTCCAAAAAAATACTGTGAAAAAGAGAGAGATTGACTGACTGATTGACATCTTTATCAAACAGAAAAAGTTATGACCTTTTTTGGTCCTCTCTTACACTTTTGCTGTAAATTTAAAATAATTCCTCACGTCAAGCAGACGATAAAAATAAACAAATACGAGAGACAGAAAGAGAGAGGGACATTGATTGTATTATAGCGTATTAATTTATTCTCCATGGGAAATGTTGGGGCCAAATGGCCCTCTCTACCACCTTCCCTGGATTTTTCTTACAAAATATTATAGGTAATTGCTCCGACAATCAGAAGAAAAATTACCAATGCAGTAAAAAAAAAAAAAAAAAAAAAAAAAAAAAAAAAAAAAAAAAAAAAAAAAAAAAAAAAAAACTTTATAATTAAAATAAAATGCAATATACGAAATAATCAACAATTAAAATAAAATACAATATACAAAAGTAAAATAAAACAATACTCTTCGGACTTAATAATCTTCAATCAATTTTTTTTTAGTTCGCTCGAAATGAACAAGTTTGTAGCTTCAAATGAAAAAATCACGGTATTCATTGTATAGTTTTGTTCCTTGTTCCAAAAATTACCTCTTGAACATCACCGTTCTGTGAAATGGAATTTGCAAAATATTTCCTCGATTTTCGTATTCTTCTCGTGCTCATCTGCCATAAATTTGAATTTTTTAAAATTTAAACAAAAAATAATATACATCTTCAGTCAGGCTGGCTTATAAAGGTGAGTCTTCGGGTAATTATATTCAACGTTGAAAATAAATAATAATAAAATAAAATATAAGGAAAACAAATTTACCGTTACCCAATCACACTTTTTGATGCGAGGGGGAGAGAGAGGGAGTGAAAGAGAAGGCTTCCATTTTTTTTTAGCTTCTTGAGAGTCAAAGAGTCGAATTATCTTTTCCAACGACGATAGATAGCTCTGGGTTCCAATAAAGAGCCAATTTTTTGCTCCGTTTTCCAATAGCCGAAATCCTCTATCTGCGATTTGCATCGCGCTTTTTTCGATTCGCGCACCGGTTGAAACATTTTAACTTCTTATGCTAGCAAGATAGCGAATCCAACTCATCCAACTCGGAGTAAGTGGCTCTTTTGAAACTCACAAACGGCAGCCCCAGAGGCAATACGAGCGAGGTAAATGGGGAAAAAACCTAAGCTGAAGACATTTCCATGTTGCACAAGTATGGTTTTATGAGTTGAAAAGGGTTTTCTACACGAGCATAGGTATAACATCGCAGGAATCCGCCGAGCTAGCAAAATAAGAGCTATGTTTTGCGCTAGTAGTTGCAAAGTAATAACAGCAACAATTTTAACGGTTAGTTGACTATTTCACTTTATACAATCGATGATCTGAGTGATCGGGTAATCAAAATTAAAAGAAAATCACAGAAAAAAATAAACCTACTAGAGGCAGTTTTTTTCGTGGTTCAATAATATTTTTCAATATCTTGTTAGTAAAAGTATACATTATACGATCGTGTCAATATTTTTAAAGGTATCCAAGAATTTTTGTATTCATGTTAATAATAACCATAATAATGACTGATCTGGTTCAATTCTTTACTGCTCTGATATCAGCCATTTATATGATTATTACGAGACCGATTACTTCGCCGGCTAATATTAAACACCATCTCGGAAAGTTATCGCAATACAAAAGGTGCAATATAAGAAGGTACATGATTTTGAGTAGATATTTTATATTACTCTCCATTTAAAAAAATGCATTTTCTTAACTATTTATTTTGGTTTATTATTCAATAATAAGCCATTTTAATCGCCCAAGAAAAAAATTTTCTAACCCCCTCAAAATTTGATGATTTACGTTTCGAGGCATGTAGAATCCGAATATCCGATAAAAAAAAATTCTTACACACTTTTCTGACGAAACTATAAAAGCTAAATTCTTGAAATTATCGCTAAAAATCAATCTTGGCCTGACAACGGCTCAATTTTTGAACCACATGGCTAGCTCAATTTTAAGAGTATTTTTGGGGGTTTTGAGGGGGAGAAAGTTCGTACTTTCCTAGGTTTTTTTTAGAAAAAGGTGTATTTGGATCATTTCCTATAGATTTTTGGACGTTGAATCGAATGAGATCATCGCGGGGTCGATATTGGCTCTATTGGTTCTCGAGTTATCGGAGCTTTTGTGTCGAATTTGGGAGATTTTCAGAAATTTGACATGAGGGTATGACTCGAGAGTTCTTCGAGCTATAAAAATCGTTCTATACTCTTTCGAATGGTCGTCAAACACTCTCTCCAGCTGTAAAATTAGGCAATAAAATTTAGCTTTTAATTAGGAAATTAAGAAAAATAAAAATGATTAAAATTGCAACAGTTGCTACGGAATTTTTTCCGATAGTTACCAATCTTCGGTGGGAGCGTTCACAAATGTTCGGAATTTTTACAATCACAAGTCTTCTTAGAACATTATTGAAGCGAAGGAATAATAAACCACTGTACAATAATTTGCAGCGTTTTTTAATGGTTCTAAATTTGGTGCTTTTAAATTTTTTTACTTTTTTTTTTGTTGCAATTTTTACTTAATATTTTCAAATAATATTTTTATAATATTTTATAATATTTATAATATTAATATTATAATAATATTTTATAATATTTTTTTTATTTAATATTTTTATTTTGTTGCAATTTTTAATATGGTTAATATAGAACCAAAGCGAAGGAGCTACGCCAATAGCGGAACGAAAGTCAACGGCTGCAACGCGATCGTACGACCCAGTCCAAGGTCTTGCAACTGTACCTTAAATGATCCTTTGTGTCGCATCTTGGACAACGTATGCAATGCGTCCTCATCGAATCGTATTTCACTGTTGCCCTTACAAAAGCAAGTTCGCTCATTGTATCAAGTCACGACTGAAGTGCAACACGAAGTTCTAGCTGTTTATTCTAATTAAACGCAAAACGTTGCAGACATTTGTGAACAGAGCCGGACATCGCTCGCTCGGACTTGTGGAAACCGGGGACCTGATTATTCGAAGAACAAGGCTCTCAATAACCGATACTCGTTCAAGCCGATCCCTTCTTAAGATCTGAAGCTAACTAAGCCTGAGGTCAGTAGGGTACGGACTACCTGAGAACTAGTTTACCCTTTCAACAATGAATACATTACGTCACGAGATGCGAGAAAGAGGAATATTAGTATGTTGCAACGGTCAACTTCGCATATTAATGTCGACCAGTTGTGGAAAAATTGGACGATTACGATGATGTGAATTAATAATTTATTTCCGCCGATAATTGAGATGTTGTAAAAGTTATTAATTACAATTGAGTCATTAATTACAATTAAGGATGATGAAATTATACTTGATTTTTTTTTTTTTTTTAATATCAATATAATACATACTTACTTGTTCCTCTTATGCCAATTATATTACAAACTACAGCCTCGCGATATTAATTTCATTTTTAAAATAATCGCATCTAACGATACCGATAGTAGATAGTAGCAATCATTTCAATATATTTTTCATTAATTCTTAACTTTCACCAAAAAATCAATCTAGGCCTGACAATGGCTCAATTCTGTAACCAAATCGCAACCTCAATTCGAATTTATTTTTGAGCGTTTTGAGCCGGAAAAAAATTCGTTTTTTTCCAACGTTTTTTGGACAAAGGTGTACTTGGTATCGACTCCTATATAGTTTTGGACTCTGAATCGAATAAGAGCATTGTTGGGTCGAAAACTTGAATGGTTCTCGAGCTATCGCAGCTTTCGTATTCAATTTTCGAGATTTTCAGAAACTATAAAATTTTAGGAACTAATAAAATCGTTCTGTACCCGTTGGAATGCCAAACGCTTTCTTCAGTTGTACGATACGCGAATAAATTAACTCTTAATTTGAAAATTGAGAAAAATAAAAATTGTTCAAATTACCATAGTTGCTAAGAAGTTTGCCCTTATAGTTACCAATCTGTTGAGTGAAAACGTTCATAAAGTTTAGATCAAAATACCACAAATGAATGGTATTCTTGAATCATTATTGAAGTTAAATAATAATAAACCACTGTACAATAATTCGCTGAGTTTTCATATTAATTTCAAATAAATATCTACTGTATCCGTCACAAATTAATTTTATCTTTTTTTTTTCATTAAATAGATGGAAAATTACATTGAACTGATTTCTTCAATTTTACTGAGTTGATTTAAAATTACTCATTTATTATAATCGCAACCAAACTCGGGCAACGATACAGTCGATTTTATCAGCTCAAATTAGAGATTTCCCAATAGCAGGTTATTCGAGATTCGAAAACTCGTCGATATTTTATTAATGACTGGTTAGACCTGTAAGTAATGATCTGAAAAAGCTCCCGAACTTCATTTTCGATAAGATCGGCCAAAATTTCGGCACGTATTCACTTTACGCTGCCAATCATAACATTATGATCAACGCGTAGATCTTTGGATTCGGTCGATAATTTATGTCTGAACACTTTCAGTAAAAAAAGAAATACTATTTTCCCAACTATCAACCTTATTTGGCACAAATTGAATTTTTTATGCGATAGAAACTGCTGATATAACTAGTAATCCTGGGCTATATTAAAAAAAAGAAAGAACGTGCTTATTATAAAATAATTAATCAACGTATATATAATTTTTATCGATAAACAGAAGCTCCTAGGTTTTGGTTTGATTTTTGACGATTATTTCGACCGGGAATAAAATACAATCGTAACTATTTTACAGCCTATTGATATTTTTACCAAAGCTTCTGCGTGTCAAGTATGAAAATATAAAATATTAAATATTCTGTAGCTACCCCAAGAAAATCAATTATTGGACAAAATAATAGTTTGAAAACAGGAAAACATAAAAATAACGGTTGATTTATAGACATTAGTTCAGTATAAACAATTAATTATTATATTTCTTTTGTAAATAATTTGTTGATTTTTTGAATTAGAAATAAATTAAAGACCTTGAAAAAATGGTCATTGAATACAACGATCACTATTGCAATGGCATTTAAAATTAAAACAATTAAATTTGAAATTGTCTGAATGCAATTGTGGAGAGAATATTTTTCCTTTCTGGGTTTAAAAGGATTGAACGGCCGTTGAAATGAGAAAAAAAATTTCGTTGAAAAAGTAGTTAAATTGATGGTAACTCGTTTTTGGTTTATTATTCAAAAATTAATCGCACAAGAAAAAAATTTCAAACCTCCTTTAAAAATTCGATGTTTTACTTTTCAAGGCATGGAGAATCCGGATATCTAATTGAAATAATAATTTAAAATTTGCACCGAAAATCAATCTAGGCCTGACAATTGCTCAAGTCTGTAACCAAATCGATATTTCAATTATAAGGGTATTTTTGGAAGATCTTGAGGGGAAAAGATTCGTATTTTGCAACGTTTTGTAGGAAGGGCGTATTTGATATCAATTTCTATAGATTTGTGGACGCTAAATCGAACGAGATCATCGTTGGCTCGATAGCTTTATTGGTTCTCGAGTTATTGCAGCTTTTGTGTTGAATTTGAGATTTTTAGAAATATGGCGTGAGGTTATAACTCGAGATTTTCTGGCCCTTTAAAAAGCGTTCTATATTCGGTGGAATGCCAAACGCTCTCTTCAGCTGTACTGTAAGGCGATATGTATTAGGCGAAAAATATAGCTTTTAATTCGAAATTTGAGAAAAATAAAAATAGTTCAAATGACCATAGTTGCAACGGAGTTTACCCTTCTCCCCTTATCTGTTGAATTTTTTTCTGTGAATATCCTGTGAATACACCACAGTTACCATTCTGTTGTTAGGTAGAAACATTCACAATTTTTTTTTTTAGTTTTGGCACGGGCCAAATTTTTTTCTAAATTAATATTTTTAATTTTTAACGTGAACATACCTGTTCTTTTCTTGACCCTGGTGCCGCCAGTGGGGACTTGCGTCGCGGAAACAACGGCCGCCGTGGCCAACAGAGCGAGCAATAACCGCATTTTACGCCTAACAAAAATTACAGAACCACTTTCGCTAACGAATATTAAATTTTCGACTTGGAAGACTTTTCAGAGCTATCCCTGCAAGAAATCGGTCGGTGTTCGCTATATTAAACACAATGCGGCACTGAGCGGCTATCCACCAGCAGCGCCGACCATGGACTGTGAAACACTTTCACGTTTCTCGGAGGGAGACGCCTGAGGTGGTGGCTACCAACGACAGTGACGTCCCCTCTTGAGTACGAGCCTTCCAGACAGCCCTGCCCTGCTCAGCCAGTCAATCTGTCAGTCAGGTGGACAAGGACCAATGTCACCAGGTATGGGGATCATTCTCTGCTACCCGGCGTAATAGTTCAAGTACGATAACACTGGGCGATCTCGCCATAAGTGCGACGAGGAGATAATTTTTACTATGGCTATCGAGCACGAAGCTGAGAGTGATATTCTTGAGATGAAGGCATTTCAGAGGAATTTCAGAGGAATTTCAGATATCGATTTTCGCTATAATTCGTGACTTGTAATGATGTTGGAAATAATTAGACGAGAATTTACTTAAGGAGGTAATTGAGCAAGGAAAATCTGCCTTTGTTCAAGGGCACTGGAAAGGACTTATGTCCAGGTTTTGACAATAAATGACGTGATGCGAACCGTTGCTCAGATTTGCGTAGAGGAAAAACAGAAGAATTCGACAAGCGACTGCACAAAACGAGATTTCTTGTTTCTAAGGTTTGCGTGGCGCAGCGACCGAAACGCGAATAGCAGAGGCATAAGAGGTTCCAAAGAGGCCAAACAGGCGGTGGTAAAATTAAAATAATTTAATTAAGGCTGCGGTTTTTTATTACTTCCTAACCGTATTACGGTAAAGTATAGTAAACTGAAGTCTTTATAGGCTAAAACAAATGGAAATTCGACGCTGGAAATCGTAAATGCGATTGTCTGAAATTTTTTTATGGTATTAATGGTCAATAACTGCATCAACGAGCGCATGGCTGGCCAAACAAGTACGTTCTTTCGAAAAAAGCAGCATGGGATCATATTGTTTGACAATCAATTGCGTTGCGGACGTTAGCACACACCATGAAAATCGGCAAGCGATTCGGAAAACGATTCGTGGACGTCTGCTTCCAAAAAGTGGTTTTAGAACAAGTTATGGTTGGTTAGGGCTGGTTAGTGTTGGTTAGGGCTGGTTAGTGTTGGTTAGGGCTGGTTAGTGTTGGTTAGGGCTGGTTAGTGTTGGTTAGGGCTGGTTAGTGTTGGTTAGGGCTGGTTAGAGCTGGTTAGTGTTGGTAGGGCTGTGTTAGTGCTGATTAGGGCTGGTTAGGGCTAGTTAGGGTTGGTTAGGGCTGGTTAGAGCTGGTTAGTGTTGGTTAGGGCTGGTTAGTGTTGGTTAGGGCTGGTTAGTGTTGGTTAGGGCTGGTTAGTGTTGGTTAGGGCTGGTTAGAGCTGGTTAGTGTTGGTTAGGGCTGGTTAGGGCTAGTTAGTGTTGGTTAGTGTTGGTTAGGGCTGGTTAGTGTTGGTTAGGGCTGGTTAGTGCTGGTTAGGGCTGGTTAGGCTAGTTAGGGTTGGTTAGGGCTGGTTAGAGCTGGTTAGTGTTGGTTAGGGCTGGTTAGTGTTGGTTAGGGCTGGTTAGTGTTGGTTTGGGCTGGTTAGCGTTTGTTAGGGCTAGTGATTCAACACAGCCAAGGAACGTTAAAGGAGTTCGCCTGTGGATGGTTTGATTTATTTGTAACAACCAGTCTCAACTGTGCAAACGAAACCAAGGACGCGTAAAAACTCTCTTTAATAGACCATTGTAATCGCCAAAGAAAAAAATCTTCTAATCCTCCTCAAAATTTGATGTTTTACGTGGCAAGGCATGTAGAATGCATATATCCAATAAAAAATTCTGCCTGTCCGCCGTTCCCCGTACGTTTTCAACACTTTTCCGGTCAAACTTTAATAGCTATATTCTTGAAATTTTCTTCAAAAATCAACCTCGGTCCTACGACGGCCCAATTCTAGAACCACATTGCTAGCTCAATTTTAAAGGGAGATGTCATGAAGGTATCGATGAAGTTCTCGAGATTTCACTCGACAATTTACTGAGATGGAAAGACGTTCAATCTATAAACCGCATGAATAGAATACTTTTTGGCTATATCGCCTCGTCTATCTTTTGATGGAAAAAATACAGATCTCAAGGTTCGTTTGACTATTCGCTAAGGCTCTTTCTATTCAATTCCCTCGACAGCTCTTGCATCAAAGCACCTCACGCCTCGCTGATAACTATGGCTCGGCGACCTGTTTATTTTTTTGGTAGCGCTAAATATTAATGCCTAAAGCGACTAGGTTAAGTGATAAAGAAATGAAACAATGCCCGGTTATGGGTCAACTGCCATAGGTGGGACGAGGGTCGTAATTTTCACTCAGTCGCAATCGTAAATTAAGTCGAAACTTTTATGAGCAAATAAAAGACGATATAGAACGTTGAATGGTTTATTATTTAATTAATTATGTTATTAATGAACTGAAATTATTGTTATTAATTTTTTTAATGTCTAATAATTTTCTGAATTGACGTATTCGAAGACAATTCAAATGCTTATTCGTTCTATTTATTCTCGCGGTATAATATAGATAATTTGTAGAGAAAAGTCGACAGCCCATTGATTGATATAGATTTCCCTTTATTTTTCAGCAGGACCAAAATTGAGCATTATCTTAAAACATAAGTCTCGACCAACAAAAACTCGCAATTAAATAGTAATACCATTTTACCATTATGAGACGATAAAATTCAGTTAGTTCTAATTAAATTGATAAAAGCTCAAGTAGAAACGTCATAAATAATTGGCAAATTGTTCTCTATAAAACTCGATGGCAAATAATTCGTAATTGATGAAATTATTCTCGTTGGAAAAATAGCAATTATTTTTAAACGTTTCCCGGCAGGAAGATGAAAATATTCGTTTCGACGAAAATGAAAACAGGAAATTCTTGTTCATTATGCGGTTTTAGGAATGTCACGAGACATTACCGCTGCGCTGATTAGCTTTTATAGTCTATTAGAAAGCTAGAAATCGCAGTTAGTTCGGACCAGCTGATGAACGGTTGGCGCAGTCACGTAGCGACAGTATTAGGACAAAATTGGAGAAAAGGAGACGCTTAACGTGGCCAGTTAGCTTAGATAATGGTAGACTATCAAAAATACGAGGAAGGCATTTCGGCTGTTGACATAAGATACTCGCCAGTATATGACCGAATGCTTCTAAAATTATTAGGGCAGCTCGTGTGTTTCCCAACGGTTAAAAAATTGGCACAGATAATTACACTTTGGCTTTTATCGATCTTGCTCGAAACCCATCCCTTACATAATATATTTGCATCGTTTTATGTTTTGAAATTATACGTCCGCGATAATACATTTTGCAGCAGCTTCGGTCGAAGACTGTTCCTAGAGCGGGATCTCTATATAGAACCCGCTATTCGACAATTCCATCAACAAGTAAATATTGGGTTGAAAACTGAGTGAAGTAGGGATGAGATGACGTACGGTATTGAAATATCGATATTATGGTGTCAATATCAGATATTTTTACACCGATATTTTAAAACCGATATATAATCGGAATATCGATAATTTGTTTTGTATCAATATTGATAGATGTTGTAATTTTATAATTAATTTTTATAATTTGTATTTTTATAATTAATTTTTATGATTTGTATTTTTATAATTATAAAATTATATAATTTTTATAATTGTATTATACAACATTATAATTTTTATAATTGTATTATACAACGTTATAATTTTTATAATTGTATTATACAACATTATAATTTTTATAATTGTATTATACAACATTATAATTTTTATAATTGTATTATACAACGTTATAATTTTTATAATTGTATTTTTATAATTAGTAATTTAATTTTTATAATTATACGATTATTTATATAATCATTAGATCACCTAAGTAAACCTAATTTGGGTGACTTTGAGGAGTCAGCCAAAAATATTGAATAATATACTAAATCGACTTGGCTTAAAACTGGTAAATAAATTGAAAAAAAAAAATTTTTTTGGCATACCAACAAAAGCGTAAACAAAAAATAAATCAGGAACTTATGTTTTTTCGAATGAATATCCTTCAAGTCAACTTAATAATTCTTCTGTTATGAAATAAATTGTTGGATTACCTAACATTAATTAATATTCTACCAGAAATTATTTATAGGTCACAGTATTTTCATGTTAATTTTTGGTCATCGGAGAAACTGTCAAGGAAATTCGAAGATGGGATAAAAAAATACGACATTGATTGACAAAACAGACAAACTGAACTGTCATAAATTCTAGCTCCAAACCATCGACATCATCGAATATTGATATCTCTTTATTGGTACGATAAATTGTAATAGATATTTCGAAACGATATTCTTATCGATATTTCCTTTCAATATCCCATCCCTAGTGTGAAGTATGGATGATAAATATTCGCCCAACAACTCAACGATGAATATTCCAAAATAATACTATTGTTCTGTAAATACAACTGTAGATTATATTCATTGATAAATAAATATAGTTACAGCCGATATAATGAGGGAAGTGCTCGACCAGCCGATAAAAATACAGAGAATGAATCGCCTGGTTTTTCTCCCTTTCAACACCACACGGAAAGAAGAGCGAGACGAGGGGAAAAAAAGTATCTCACTAATTGGACAAGCGTAGACTCATAAAACGAATTCCTCAAATAGGTAACACGTTTTTCCTTTGGGGACAAAAAAATTGTCAAAAATTTTGCGACGTCAGAAACAGAAGAACATGAATTCCTGGACCGCTAAATCGTGCGATTTTAATGAGCATTCCATTCCTCAAGCGGATTCGGAGGCGGTCCTTGTATAAGAGCCTCATTTGGACTTTAATTCAAATAATAGTCTCAAGGGCGAATTCTTCGGCGGCAAGAAAACGCTATCTTCTATATAGATTTCGTGCGATTTCGAAACAAGTAGATAGGATCATGGCAACTAACCACGCCTGATGGCAGTGCGTGACATGGCGCAACGCCTTTAACCCATTGACTCCGATCGGATATCGTTCTGCTTGAGGCTGCCTGGCTTATTGGTCTTGCTTCATTATAATAAGTGGCCGAGTCGAAAAATAATTGGAGGTACCCACGGTGGCCGACGGGCTAAACTTGGAGCGCAAGAAGTGTCGATATAGATATTCGATTCACTCGATGCTAACGCTATAAATTAAAAGGCGTTTAATTACAATGGAACTGAAGACATCAGGGGCGAAATAGAGATCATTCTTTTCAATAGATACCCCAAGTGTATTTTTGGATTGTACGTGGGTCTTTTGAATTTACATTTTCATAATTATAATTTAATTAATAATTTTAATTTTATTTATTTTATTTTTAATTTTATTTTTAATTTAATTTTATTAATTTTTATTATTTCAATTTAATTTGAGATTAATTAAACATTGAAAATATATATAATGTTAAAATATAAAATATAAAAAATAAATACAACTCCGAGGGTTAGCATTTTTTCGCCTCGAGGATTGAGGAATATTTGCAACTGGCTTCTAAACATATTTTTTCCGAATTAATTGACGGTAAATATGCTAAAATATACAATTAAACCCACTTAAATTATATTATTTCAATTTTTCTCATTTGGAAGCCTCGCGAAAAATCTCATCTAAATCCTTTGAAAACGTGCTTTTGCAAAAAAAAATTACAACGGCCGTTGCGTTTGTTTGTTCGACAGGTTTTCTCATTGAAACGCTGTCGTTGCAAATGTTGTTGACCCCTTGAAATAAACGTTGACGCACTTGAAATAAATTTTCGCGCGTTTACGTGACACAAAAAAATACGGCGTGTACGGAATTTTCCCCCTAATTATAACAATCGGCGCCGGGCTCTAAATAAATTACTTCGGCCAAAAAGGAAAACATTGTTTTCGAACGAACGACAACAATCAACATGGATGAATAAATCTTCGTTAGCAGAACATGTAAAAACATAAGCGAAACGGCTGCTCGAATTACAAATTACGCAAGGCTCGCAAATTCCGACAAATAAACATTTGCAGTTGCACTAGGAATATTTGAAAAAAGGTCCAACATTTTAGAGAGAATCGAGAAGAAAAACCTGAAATTATTGCAGGTAAGTAGATAAATCATGTGTAAAATAAGCGAAGGTTTTTTTAGCATTATATTTTCGAATAAATGAAACTAGCTGATAAAACATTGTTTACCAACATAAAGAAACTGCAACCTTTAAATACAAACGAAAATAAAAACGAGCCATTTCTAGCCTGAAAATGATTTAGGTGAAAATTCAATGTGAAATTCCACAGAAATATTACAGTCAATGTCAATAAAAAATATGAAAATTACTATTCAAAAAAAAACTATCTCAGTAAAATTATAAATACGTCAATATTGGTGATTATTTTTCACGATCGTCCCGGATCGCTCTCAGATCTACATTTCTACAATAATTCCATGTATTATAATTGGTTCAGATAATAATTGATAATAGCTGGCTCACCCAAAATTAAATATCCAAGAACAAGGAAGCACGGTGAGGTTTGAAAGAACCAACTCTTGTATTTCTTGATTGTATCATTTGTGTATTCAAGATTGCATCGGTTTCAGGCTTCCAAGAGTTCAGGCTAGTTCAAGTTCCTGGGGCCAAGGGGCGGTCAAGGGCTCACCTAACGACCGCCATGCTCGGACTGCCACAGGCAACGATTTTGTACAAACGTTTACGATGTCCCCTAGCGATAAAACTTGGTTCCTAAAGGCGAGACTCATGAACGTGGATAACATCAGGACAGGGGCACAATAAGTTATGCGAGATGATTTATTTCGCAATAGCTATTCGCAAAGTTGTCGACATTTTTGGCAGTCGGGCGAAAAACGTCTGCGCAGTAATCAACTTACTATTTTTGGCAGAGTGACAAATTAATTCAATAAATTTAAACATGAAAAGGTTCATGGTCATCAACCGTCCGATTGGTTCTTCATGTTGGGATTTCTACCCAACATCTTCCTCACATCTTGCCTCCTATGAAAATTGTGATGAAACCAATGAAATAAAATTTAACTATGTCCTATGCGGCTAATTTGTTAAAAATAAAATAAAACCATAACCTGCTCGAACGTTTTCCTCTATTTTGTGAGATAATTCACCAGCACTAACCCTCATTAACCAGCCCTGACCAACACTAACCAGCCCTAACCGACACTAACCAGCCCTAACCAACACTAACCAGCCCTAACCAATACTAACCAGCCCTAACCAGTAATATTCGAGAGGCCAAACGGGCTGAAACTTGTTCGGAAAGTGTTCCAACAATATTTTTCCAGCTAATGTCAACTTCAATGCTTTCGATATACCAAGTAAACGTGAAAACGGATCAAAGTAGCCGAGAGGAATGAGACGTCTATTGGTCAACTCTCGTAAGTGCATTTGCATAGGACGAAGTGCGTACGTTACGATCCTGCACTCGGAATCTATGAATATCTTGGCGATTCGAGCCGTAAATTTGCCGGTCCGCCTCAGTTAAATCCGCTCTGACCGAGACTGCCCCGCGTTTCGACACAGAAATCACCTTCGGGGGCCTTGTGTAATTAATCGACACCTGTTCGACCGCTATCTTGTCCCCAAGTTACATTAATTGCGGGTCAATATATTTCAGAATCTGCCCCATATTGTGTTTTACCGAAGGACTTCCCTTGAAAGGAGAATCGAAAACCGTTTGCTCAACTTTTCTTCCAACCGATTGATCGGAGCGCCCTTCATTTCGGTCCACAATAGCGTGATTACCGGCCAAAGAATTAAACGAGCTCATGCTTAGGGACCCATTAACTCGCAAGAAAGAAGTTCGGTCGAACGCTCGACCTTCGCGTTAGCTGATTGATTCTCTATGCAAACGCAATAGATGCCCTCGTACCGTAATAGTCAACACGAAGCGCAGTAATTCGATAGTATGTTGATTTAAGGGAGACATTGTTCAGCCGGGCACGGCATTTCTATAAGTATGTGTAGATATGTATAAGTACGTTTAATATGTATGTAACACAGTCAAATGTTAGTTGTCTGGGTTAGTTAGTGGTAACGTTGGAAATTCTTAGGCTTTTGGAATCAAGCTTTGAACGACAAAATAGATCGTTTACCCTGGACATTTTTTCCTTCTAAATAATCCCAAACCAGCGTTAAACAACAGTTAAAGTAACACTGTTAAAGTTTGAATAACGTAAAGCAAAGTTTAAGTAAAGTGAAGGGAAGTGAAGTGAAGTGGAGTGGAGTGTTGTAGTGAAGTGAAGTCTCTAGAGTGGAGTGATCTCTAGAGTGGAGTGGAGTGGAGTGAAGTGAAGTGAAGTGAAGTGGAGTGAAGTGGAGTGGAGTGAATTGGAGTGAAGTGGAGTGGAATGGAGTGAAGTGGAGTGTAGTGAAGTGGAGTCTCTAGAGTGGAGTGATCTCTAGAGTGGAGTGGAGTGAAGTGGAGTGAAGTGAAGTGAAGTGAAGTGAAGTGAAGTGAAGTGAAGTGAAGTGAAGTGAAGTGAAGTGAAGTGAAGTCTCTAGAGTCTAACGATTTGGTCAATTCAGTAACAGCAGAGGACGTCTTCTTCGAGTAAGTGAGTATTGATGGCAATGGTACTGACTTGATGGAATCCTACCTCTTCGAAATTCACTTCATTTATCATGCGAATGGTTCATTGCAGAAAAAAATTACCAAATAATACTATACTTTATGCAACTGGAAAACGTACCGCAAGCAATTTCATATAATACTTTTACCACGAAGCATTCTAATTTCATTAGTGCTGTTGGGAAATAGAGCAAAAGGAGCTAAAAAAGAAAGCAGAATACAAAAAAGCAACAAAAAAAAGGTTACCTGATGGTTGCCGGACGAGGATTGAAAGAGATCCTTGTAAATGTAAAATACACAGGAAGAGTATAGTTTTCACAGCTGAACACTCGGAAACCGCTATCAATAAACTAGAATCTGCAACAAGCAAAAAATAAATTACTAGCTTTACAACAATTTGCCAGAATAAGCTTTGGCTCGCACACCATGTACGAGGGATATCCAGAAAGGTTAAAAGTTAATATTAATATTAGGTAATAGGTATTAGGTATTAGGCAAGGTAATATTTAACCTGTACCTGCGATTTTTTAACGCAGGTAAAAGTTGAACGTTTTCATTCACACCTCTTATAATTTATTATTTTATCTCGTTGCGCCTTTGTTAAAATATATATACAGAATAAAAACATATAACTGCATTTGAAAATGAATCATTTTTTCTAAAATATTCACGCTTGAACGAACTTTTTCCAATATCACATTTGAACTTACTCGATTTTTTCATTGTACCTTCGCGAAATCCAATTGTTAGCACGAACCGACCACGTCCCGACACGATTGGATAGAAACTGCCGACAGAAACGGAAATGTTTCCTGATTTCCTATCTGATTCATCTCCGTTCGGACTTCCCCGAGTTTCGTCAGGTGTGACCATGTCGTTTATAGGTACAATCCGGCTTTCCCTAGGCCCCAAGGGCTGTTGACAGTCGGAGTGATTTTATAGCCGTAGGTTACACAGTTGAAAATGCTGAGTCACAAATTTTTTACCCGAAACCACACAAGGCACATGGAAGCGAGAAAACCTATCAATTGAAATGAAACTTAGTTTTTGTTTATTTTTCAATAAACTATTCGATTAAAGCGACGAGGAAATTTTCGAACCGCCTCGAATTTCGATGTTTTACGATTAAAGGCGAGTGAAATACGAGTAAAAAAATGTATGCCCGTCAACATTTTACTAAGGATTTTTTTTTACTGAGTTTGGCCAAATATTTTCACGGTCAGAAAAAGAAGAAAATTCTACATAGAAATTCTCTAATAAGAAAGCTAAAAGAAATTGAAGGATTTTTTTTGGGCGATTAAAACGGAAGGAAATTCAACAATGGATTTCAATAAGGGAAGTAAGACGATAAAAGCCCTAATTCGGAATTTGAGAGAAGACCATGCTGTTGAGCAAACTCATCTTCGGATACGAGCTTATTCTTACATGGAAGATTATTCATAAGAAATTGAGCAGCCTATGTTTAAGATACGTGTTCATTGTAATTAAGCTAGCAGCGTGTCACTCCAAATTTACTAAAATGTAAAAAAAAAATATCTTTTTTTATTTATGGAAATAAATTAAATCTATTATTTTCTATTCTAATAAATTTAATAGATTCCATTTAATAATTTCTAATTTAATAATAATTTTAAATTATATAATAATTAATGATAATTTTTAAAAAATATTTTTTTATCAATTTCTCTCTGAATACTAACGGCTGAACGAGGAAAGCGCTCGACAAATTATGCACCTATTGAAAGCGATTCATCAAACGTCGTGAAGATTTAATAATCCATTCGCCTGAGGCGGTATCAGCCGTAATGTGTGGTCGGTTGCATTTAATTCGAAATGCAACACGATCGAGAGTATTCAGAGGCGAAAGGAATATTTGTCCGCGGTGAGCGGTCAGCTTTGTTCCAAGCCGTTAAACCGATGGATTCGGGTGTAAAGTCACGATTGTTTTCCACTTCGAATGCTTACGCAACCAGAGCTGCCAAAGACTTGAAAATGCTTTCCGCAAACCTCGACTCTCCGTTAGAAACATTTTTTCCTAGGGATTTTACGTCTTTTGGCGAAATCTCGAGCGTAGCCGTTGATCTAGATTTTCGCCCGTATTTATCAGTTCGCACAAGAATTCGCTCGAAAAATCTCTTCGACGATTTTCGCTCGATTTTGAATTTTCCATCGGGTGAAATTTTTTTTTGAGACCATTATAAATTATTTACATTAATTAGCTTCTATTAGTGTTACCGATTCAAAATTTCTCTAGGATATAGATTTCCCAATTCAAAAAACTGAAAATAGCTGTACTAATTTATGGCAAAAACGGTCAATATTTTTTTTTATTAGCATTTTTTAAGCTATTTATCCTCACGCCTGTATTATTATATGTCAATTGCGTATAGTATCATTGGACTTTAATCAGATACGCTAACGATTAAAATTGTCTGCCCAATTTGCCCAGCTTGCCTTTCAAACGGCCTCCATGCAGTGAAACCCTTCACTGCCGGATAGGTGTGTTTTGAATGATTGAACGTGCCATTACATGCCATAGACGTCTGCTCTTAGCACCCTTAATTAACACCTACCTTTCCCCTAATTTCAAGGAGAATGACTTTTCAATACTATAATAACAAAAAAAAAGTGGTGGCAGAGACTTCACGTGTTCTACCACTAATTACCGTTCGACAAATTTTCTTAGAAAATGGGTCAAAATTTTTAAGAAAATGAGTCTAAACTGACAAGAAGGTACATTTTTCATTAAAAAAAATTAGCAGAGCCTAGTCAAATCTCGTATATTTGCTGTAAACTTGAACAGCAAAAGTAAATGCAATAAGCGCTTCAGAAAGCTGATATTTTGGCGCACCTTTGGGCTCACCAACAGAATTCTTTTACAATAATTAATAAGATTACCGTGCGTTCGAAAAAACATGTTTACGCAGTTTCAAGATTTTGACAAAATTCACGTCTCAAAATTTATATTCACGGTTCCACCCCTAAAAAAAGGTTTGGAGAAAGAAAGTAAGCGATTTGAAGCTTTTTCCAACGGTGAAGTTAGACTTGCATTTGCATGCAACGGAGTACGGGCATTTTGGTGAAGTAGAACATTTTTTCAAAGTAAAAAAAATCACATTTTTTGGGGCGACAAAAATGTTTGTTTTTTGTTTTTTATTACAATTGTAGCCTGTTAAATTCAAAACAGAAAAAAACTTTGAACAGATGTACCCCGGTAAGTAATGTGTTTGTTTTTTCCTACGTCTGGAAAAAAGCTAATTTTGCACAATCCCTAAGAGAACATTTTGAGATTTTTTTTAGTTTCATTCTCTTTCTCGGAGATATGACGATTTATGTCACATTTTGACCGCAGACAGACGAACAGACGGACTGACAGACCACACAAAAATTGGTGACACATTTTCACGGCATTTCACGGGACAGATTTTATATCCGAAATATCACTCATGCGATTTTTGGTAACTTATGCGGTTTTTAGAACTATGCTCAAGTTTTTCAGCTCCTGAATTTCTCGTAGCCCTCTTCCGATTTAATTCGCCACATTTTATTCTCTAACACTGTGCCGGAGACATACGAGTGAGATGACTCGTAAATGCTGGAATGAAGAATGTGAAATGATCGCATCGTGACATTTAGCAACTCGAGGTATTTAATTTAAGTTTGTACAGCTCATAATGATCTGTCTCAAGCGTGAGAGGCTGGGATTAATAAACCGATCGTTAAATAACACAGTTGTCTACTGGATGAAGCAATATCCTTGTGCGAAATTCGATCATTATTGAATTAATATGATTTTTTTTTCGCCATCGTTCGTACTTTATATCGGATTCGATCTGTTACGTATTATTACGACAAATCACAATTGGGATCGTCTTCAGACGATGTTGAAAAAATTAATATGTCGACCGTCTCGCGATTTAATTGGAAATGTAAATTATAAAATAAACTATTGCATTAGCACAGTAGCACGTAAATAGATCACGACAATCTCATTAAACTATGAAACGCAAACCTTTAATCGTTGTTTAATTTTCTCTTTCAATCATACCTTTCTTGCTTCTTTTAACGAGACATTTCTCATTAGTTGACGGCAACTACTTTTATAAATATTGTTCGCAGTCGGTTGTGCAAGTGAAAATTGCATTATAAATTAATTCTTGCGAGGAAAGATTTCCAGAGGAGCGCGGCGGACTGTATTTATTACATTAATACCGTTAATTGATCTGCAAAATATTCAATGGTCGAGCTCATGGAGCATGGCTGTACGAGCAAAAGATTGGCAAATTCGCTAAAAATTAGGTTTATGAAATGATGATGACATTTATTACAGTATTACGAGACTAAGGAGATTATAAAGATGGAACGCTTCCATTGTACCTTAAATGACTTGAAAATAAAAACATGAAAAAATCATAAAATTGTACAAAAATTCTAATACGATAACAATTACAATTTAAATTTGCGGAGTTGATAAAAGTTGGCATTGAATGATATTACTGGTTCGGTTGAAATCAAAGCACACATTGATTTTTGTTGCATATTTTGGATTCGAGGTAGATTTGGAAACGCGAAATTTTTTGGGAACTAATTTGACAACATCAATAAAAAAATTTTAAAAAATCAATCAATTTAAAAAAAATCAATTCAAAAATAAAAATTCAATAAAAAACTATATATCTTTTATTTTATTTATTATTATTTTATCGAAAATAAAATATATATCGTTTTTTATTGAATTTTTATTTTTGAATTGCGATATATATATTTGCGATTTGAATTGCGATTATATATATTTTATACGATATATATTTTTAATTGAAAAATATAAATCGTAAATGACGTAGCCGCCACAAATCCATCGTTGAATCCTCGGGAGTTTATTGATCTCGTCAGGGCTCTATAAGGCAAATTATGCAGCTCCTTCCTCGGCTAAGAATTTGCCAGATTACAGATCTTGCGCATCCTCAAGTGTGTGAAAGCGGATGCTTGTGCGATACCGTTTCACTCGCATGCGTCAGCTTTCTATGCGAACTTTGAGGAATGCTTCCACAACCCATCCTGGCTCATTTCAATTGCATATCAAAAGCAGCCCGAAGGCGCATCAACTGACGAGTACGTCATACTTTACTTCCTCTCGATGCCCATGCGGCTAACGCAACATATTTTCCTTGTACTCGTAATAAAAAAAAAAAAAAAAAAAAAAAAAAAAATGTGTTATTGTGTTAAAAAAGAAGTTTTTAATACAAGAAAAACAAAACACTATATATCTTCTATTGAAAATATTACCTACATCATCGATTTTTTTCATTTTCATCATTGTTTTATTTTATTTTTATTTATTTTTTTAATTTTTAATTACTTGGTAAAGAAAATATCTTCCTATTCGGGCTGACTTTAGAAGTTGATTTGATATTCCAAATTCACGAGAATTCCTACCCTTTTCAAGCTCAGCTTTTTGGAAGCGGAGGCCGCAAAATATTACTCAAGATATCAACCCCCGAATAATTTCGGTTTCCGATTACGCGAAGGCCGGCAAAAACTGGACCCGATACCGCAATGAAAGCTTGGAAAAAACCGAGCTCGAGCTCGAAATCAATTTCAACCGCACAAATGACCAACGGCTAAATACAGTGACACTTTTTTGCCGAGCGAAACTAAGCCAAGTAGGGCAGCAGCTGAGAACTACTATCATGGAAGTACGTACTCAGTAGACTCGTCGACTTGTCATAAGGAGCATTTCAAGATCTCGTTCGTCAAAAAATATTGCTTCGTAGGACAAAAAATTGAACTAGAAATTCAATTCAAAATCGGCTTTTCAACGAAACCTTGGCTTACGGAAAGATTTCTGCTGCAAGAATTACTGGGATTATTAAGCAATTGAAAAAAGTAGAAAACCTGGTGGATTTAAAGGACAAATAAGGGAGTTAAGGTGGTCTCGTAATTTCGAAGAGTAAGAATGTCATTTCTGGTGGAGTGACAAATAAATCGTCAAAACCAAAATCACGCTGCTAATTTTTTTTATTATATTTTTTATTTGTATTTTTTGGGACATTTAAGTAAAGTACCTAATGGTGGTTTCCTCCAAAAAAATTGTTCACAAATGTTTGACAAATTTGTATTGTTACAAATCGGTTCTCATTGATGCTAACTTGCTCTGTTCGAGTATCATGAAAACTGATGGTATTTATTGTCTTCCTAATGCGGATTCTATATAGGCTTTTCCAAGACATTATAAGAGAGGAGCCGACTCCAAAAAGTGATCAATCTGGAGGCGATTCAGAGGTGAAAGGAAAGTCTTTCAGTCAGGAAGCCAATCAATCAGGAAGTGGTCAGGTCAATACGAGTAGTAAAGTAGTCCTTAAAAGAACGAAATTGGGACATTTTTATTTTTTCATTTCCAGAGTTTATTTTATAGGAAAATACTCTAGAAGTCAGTATTATTATTTTTTTTTTAAGTTCTCTTTTATTAGACTCTCGGTTCAAAAAGCGGACGAGTTTTAGAAATTTCCTAATAATGACAATACTAGCTTTGTGCAGCTACTTGAGGGACTTATTTTTAAAAATTGAACGAAGAATATGTTTCCTGAAGAGGCCTTGAATGGCGAAAGCGCTCGAAATATAAAAGTTTACAATGAGATAACGTCGCAGCTTTCATCTCAACCTCATCCCTACGTTGGATCTAAAATTAAAAGGAAAAAACTCAGATGAAAACAGCTTTCGTGAAAAAAAGGTGAAATGAGACGTGCGAAATTGCTGCGACGTTATATTTTGCATTTGCATGCCATTTTCGATCAGAATTTCAGAACAAATAGTTGACAAAATATAATTCAGTTGGTTGAAAATATCGTTGTATAGAATAGTTGAGAATCGCCGAATTTCACTATAATCGACACATTTGATTTCACTCGCCTTTTTTTCTTCTCGATTTATATTTGCAATCCCGATTAGCAGCTTTGAATCAATATCAGCGATCGATATTGCTCCGTAGCTTGTTTTTTACCTCATAACTGCCACGAGTAAGCCACCAGTGACAGGTTTCGCCTCATTAAACTCGAGCTGGAGCTCTATTTCGCTTATCGATCAGTAAGAAAGCCGAGGGAAAAAATCCATCTCGAAATTGCTCGAGATCGAATGCGAAACAATTTTTTTTAAATGGAACGATTTTTCTTCGTTAGCCGAATGTCTAATTCTGCTAACGAAAGAAACGCTCGTCCGTATAAGGAAATCGTCTTCGGCAGCTAGTCACTAATCAATCATATAATCGTGTAGACCCTGGGAGGTCACAGGAAATTGCGCAAGGAGATGAGAAAGGAGTATTTTCTATGTAATTATCCGCAGTGACTGATCTGGAGAGTGATTAATTTTTGCAACTGGATCAACGACTGAGCATTTTCTAACTGAATAATAAGCTCTGTCCATATCAGGAACGTCAAAAGTGCAATTACCACCAGCAGACATGAAAAGCTGATGGGAATTAAGTCTTGCGTATTTTAGGAACCGAAATCTCCGAGGATAATTATTTATTTCACGTGGCGGTCGATGAAAACCACGCCAACGTAGAAGTAAAACGGCAAAAACCTCAAGTGAGGCTCGAGGGGGCAGAAGTGCGAGTAAGAGAATTAAAACATCAATTTTTCATGTTCCTAGACGTGCGGCAACGTAGCGGAAATCCCTACCCGCCTAATTTAGAGTCCGCTAATGTAAAACAGAAAAACTTGCAAAAGAAAATAGGTGAATTTTTTGCCTTAGTGAAATAAACTATAATTTTGAAACTACCTTAGTTTTTAAAGAAATATTACTATATCGAATATTCTCCCTTCTTTCAAAATCCTTGTTTCACCTGGTCCATCAGGTGCAATAAAAATACGGCGCTGTTCGAAATTCGTCGTGAAATAGTCGAACGATGGCGAACATTCGGTTGAATAACTTTCCACCTGCTCCGTCGAACTGAGATATGCGTGTCCTTATTGAATTATGAAAACGGTTATCAGAGCAAATCGACCCTCGGCCGGAAAATTCGGCAATCTCTCTTCATGCTATTTTGACCGGCACGAGTGATTGAAAATTCGGTCACTATAGGAAAAACATATTTGTGCGAATATGTTTATAGGCTAATTTTTGCGGATGCGAGATTTATGGCAGACTGCTGCTTTCTCTTTAGGCTGATCCACGGAAATATTGATTCTAGTTTATTGTTGAACGAGGTTAATTTCCAGGTTTCACGGCATATCACGAGGCAACCCTTGATTTTTTTTTTTTTTTTTAACGTTTCTTGAAGTTATTTCAATTTTGCGGCGTGCACTTGGCAAGATTCTTTTGATTTTCTGTTATTGGGCAATCGCCCGTGTGTAAAATAAATAAATAAATGAATGAACGAACGAACGAACGAACGAACGGACGGACGGACGGGCGAACGAACGAACGAACGAACGAACGAACGAACGAACGGACGGACGGACGGACGGACGGACGGACGGACGGACGGACGGACGGACGAACGAACGAACGAACAAACGAACGAACGAGTGAATGATTGAATGACTAAATAAATAAACAGAAAAAAAATTGAAAAGTGCAAAAGTACGGTACGTGACTTGAACTAAATTCAGAAGTCATCTTTCTACTCATCTACTCGCGAAACCGAACTTTTCACTTTTCTTCAAAAAATTTCTGAAAACGGTCGAAGTAACAGTTCGATATAAAACACACGTGGTTTAGCAGTTTCACGTTGTTGTTACCACCGATCCGTTCCTCTTGTACCAATTACTCAACAGCAAACGAGCGACAATTGGGTACCTCACTTTTCCGAGTTCTGGGAAAACGCAAGGTCGCTACAAAGAGGACAAACGGGCAAAAAAACGTTCCACCGTCGTTAGTCGTGAATAGTTTAGTCGGAGGAAGAGGGTGTGGCAAAATAGTATTGCTCAAAGTCCTCCGAATTCAGGGTTGGAAGTGAGCCATACCGTTTGCGTACTATAATTGATTCGTTCGGATCGTTTCGTTCGACTTCCTTTCTATCAACTGTTACGCGTTTTTCAACGCGATCCACTCGACGGTCTAACTTGTTGAGGACTAGCTGGAGACAAGTCAATTTTCAAGACAGCACTTTTCGTGTTTTTAGCGAGGAAAAAACCCGCTTGGAATTTAAAAGTTCACAGCGAGTCATATTAAACAACACGCTTGCTCTAAAGGCCCCTACTTTTGGAGAATAGAGTGAAATTTACATCGAAAACTGTCATAAGGAAAGGATTGAGTTTGAAAAGGATTTATACCATTGTAGGCGGATTTATACTCCGCATTCAATAATGCGTTACGCGATCGCACCACGCTTTAGTGCTCCTTTTATGTGGTAAGACCGTCCAACGTCATTATGAGCCTATTTTTGGCTTAAACGTTTCTAGAAGACTTTTAATGACGAGTTCCTTAACTGTTCAGCCCGAAGCGCTCTTCTTACGTAATGCCTTTTTTTACAATCTCTTAAGATCCGGTTAGAACAGTTTCAATTTAGAAAACTTCATTGGGAATGGTTAATAAAAAGCGTAAAAAATATTGATTTTTCCGGGGCTGTAAAAATTGAAATAATCCACAAATCGCAAAAGGCGGAAGTACGGCGTGTGACCCAATCGGTACAAAACAAGTTTTGTGAAATGGAGTCATTTTCAAAGCAAGGAGACCCAAATGTACAAACGCGCACAAATGAAATGACTGAAAATGCGAATTACGAGGAGGTACGGTGTGTGACACCAATGATAAAAATCAAACGACATTCAGCTGACCTAAAGAAACATTTTTCAAGTCCTTCAGCGTTCAAATATAACCATTTTTGCAGTCTGAAAAAAATAAGAATGTAGTCAATGTGCGCATAACGGAAGTACTTTATGTGACATAAAAATCAGACCTCATTCAATCGCCGCCCAAAACATTTCGAGACTTGGAGCGTTGTAATCTATTGATTTTTCCGGCCTCTAAAAATCAAAATACGCGGAAGCGAAGCTCAGCATGGAGGTACGGTAAGTGACCCAAAATTACAAAAATCAAACATTATCTGCCCGACATTATGAACATTTCAGGACCACAAACGTTTAAAAGTATTGACTCTAATAGCCTTAAGAATCCAAACAGAAAAAACGTTGAACAATTATATCTGAAAGTTTTGTGGCTAATTTTGCACGTGTTGGAAAACATTATCTGAAAATGTAATTGAGTTTTATTCATATTCCACGGTGATATGATGATTTCTTTTATTTATTTATTTTTATTTTTTATTTTTTATTTATTTTTTTTTTTTTTTTTTTTTGACCGCAGAAACTTGTTCAGAAAGTTTTTCTGACTACGTACAGAACTATGAAAATTTCTTCTAAATCCATCTCCTTTCTGAATTCGACTTTTCAGACGATCACAATGTGGAAAAAGGAAAGTGATAACTAAGAAAGTTAAATTCTTTTTTTTGTCTATTTTGAAGCATTATTTAATTATTATTTCATTTACGAAAGGCTTTTAAGTTAGTCTGTGGTTTTTTTCAAAGCCTATATACTGCGTGCGACGCTTCTTATAAACGTATTAAAAGTTTAGCGCGTTCTCGATGGATTTTTCCCCATCGAAATAAAGTAGAATCTTATTAAAATCGTGACGTTCCTTTGACCCTATGTTTAGCGAATTCGGCGGTCGGCGATAAATCACACCTCTAAGTAAGTGGTCCTCACGCTCTATTTATTTCGAATACAAAACAAGCCCATTGATACGGGCGAGTCGCCCTGGGATGAAATCGTGCGTTTTGTCTCGTGGTGCCTCGTTTAAATGCCAGACGAAAAACGTGATACGCTCCGGTAAGTCAACAGCCATGTTCTCCTTATTGACTAGGTTGTCCTGGACGAAAGACTAAGGGCGTTGCTGGGTGCTTCGAATACCTTTCCAAGTCAAATTACGCGCAGGCTTTTCAGTTGCGAAAATCGGCATAGAATGCAGGCTACAGGGTAAGTAATCAATTTCTTTCAGCGCCAATCACGTAATAGAGATGATTTCGTAGGAATATTCAAGGCTAGCGTTCCTCCGAAAATTAATACATTGTGTTTTTTCTTCATTTTTAAAAGAAAAATGAAAATGAAAAAAATGGAAAAAAATTGGGGGGGGGGGGGGGGTGCGCCCCTTCTGCCACATTATCCCAATGTAATGTACCTATTCATTTTTCAACCGTTTATGCGTTATTTGACAATAATAGTGGAATATACACGGAAGCATAACATTTTTCAACTTTAAACTTTCTTTTCATCCATTTAGTGCGTAAGAAACAAAGAATGGACCATATATTACTGATATACACATCATCAACTGTCATTATGCTGAATTTGAGCGGAATCGATATCAAAAAATTTTTCACAAAAAATCCAAGGGGTACCCCTGCGATTTTTTTCAACCGATCATTTAACGAATTTTTACTCGTCTTCCGATAAAGATAAAAATCTGAAATTTTTAGGAAAGTTGTATCTTACCGAGATGTATTTTTGTGATTTTTTTCATTTCTCGGAAAAATCTGCAAGTGGTCCGAAAAAATCAGTTTTTGAAAGCCCGAAAATAGGACTTAAACCGAGGTTTTCGGGGTGAAAATAAATGCAAATCAATTGTTTTGTTATGCAGGAGTCTTCATTTGAACGCCTTACACACGTACATAGCAAAAAATTTGGTGAAAAAAATTCAAACAGCGCCACAGAAATTATTTTCCGTAAATCGAGTTTTTCACCGGCCGGAATTTCGAGGTTTTAGTTATGATGTGTAGTGCTAATTAATAACTTCAAATGAAATTGGTTATATTTACAATTGACTCCATTAGATTTGAAAAAAATTGAAAAGTTATAGTCAAAACAGCGAACACATCTCGAAAAGAATCGGCGGCCTCCAGAAGAAGAATGTTCTAGAACCGAAGATCCGGATTTATCCGCTTGAACATATGAGCCGTTGCTATGGCGCGCGTCGTTGCCGGTGATCTTTTTAATAATGCAGTGGAGGGACAGCCACATCACTCCCCCTCCAGTGCTAACGTAGGAGTTCTGCGACGTATCTGTCCGGGAATCTAACACGACGTCCAGAACGAGTAGTCGAAGACGAAGGTGAATCTTGACGTAATTTGGGCAAGTCCGTGGTGGTGTCTTGAGGGTCTGCGCAGGGTTCCGATTTTCGAGAAGTCTCGTGGAGATCGCTGGTTAGCAGGAAAGCTGGTTTCAGCCGATCAATTGAAACAGAATTTTCGCCTCTTGGAGTCGCGATGGAGAAAAATTTCTCTGATCGGGAGATAACGCGAAACGGACCGTCATACACAGGCTGTAGTGGTTTCCTAACCGCATCGTGTCGCACGAAAACATGCGAACAAGACGACAAATCCGGATGAACGTAGGGTGATCGCGACGAATGATGCTTGAATTCGACTGGTCGAAGTTTGGAAATATGAGTATGGAGTGTGTAGAGCAGATCAGGAACGCTGGAATCCAAGGGAACATCAATGAAGAAATCGGCTGGAAGCCGAAGAGGTTCTCCATAGACAAGTTCTGCGGGTGATACGCCGTAGTCCGGAATTAAGTACGAACGAAGTCCAAGCATGACTAAAGGCAATTTGGCTACCCAATCGTCTGAAAGCTGAGCCTTGAGGGCTGCCTTGAGGCAACGATGCCAACGCTCTATTGCTCCGTTCGAGGCTGGATGATACGCAGTGGTCTTTATGTGATCGACACCTAATAATTTCGTCAAGGTCGAAAACAATTGACAGTCGAACTGCTTGCCCCTGTCAGTGGTGATAAGCTGGGGAATGCCAAAACGAGCTATCCAGGAATGGAGAAAAGAATTCGCGACCGTTTCTGCAGAAATATCAGGGATAGGGATGGCTTCAGGCCAGCGGGTATATCTGTCGATGATAGTCAAAAGGTATTTGAAACCTTGCGACGAAGGAAGTGGACCGACGATGTCTACATTCAAGTGAGAAAATCGCCGATTACCAGGAGAATACGTCTGCACAGGGCTTGAAGTGTGACGCCAAACCTTCGATCGCTGACATTCAACGCATGTTTTAGACCACAAAGCGACATCGCGTTTTAATGATGGCCAACAAAACCGAGAATTGACTAGGTCTACTGAAGCCTTAACGCCAGGATGAGCTAGCGAGTGAAGCGCGTCAAATATAGGTCGCCGAAAATGATCGGGTACGAAAGGTCGTAATTTCCCCTTTGAGTCATCGCAAGTTAGTTCAAGATCATTCTCGAGATGAATGGTTTTGAAATTTGACGAATCTGACGAACGTAAATGCTCAAGTTCTTTGCAGGTGGTTTGCGCAACTGCAAGGTCATGAAGTGGAATCGAGGACGGAACAGAAATACTTGCAATACGAGAGAGCATATCAGCAGGAATATTCTGATACCCGGGCACGTATCGAATGTCAGTCGTGAATTGACCTATAAAATCGAGATGCCTGAGCTGACGAGGTGAAGCTTTCTCTGGTTTCTGTTCGAAAGCGTAAGTCAACGGTTTATGGTCGGTATGGATTGAAAATTGTCGACCCTCGAGAAAATATTTGAAATATTTGACACCTTTATACATGGCCAAAAGTTCACGGTCGTACGTAGAATAGGAACGTTCAGCACCCGAAAGTTTTTTAGAGAAGAAGCCTAGAGGTTCCAGGACGTCTTCGCGAAGTTGCTGAAGTGCTGCACCAACGCCGAAATCTGACGCATCTACCGAAAGTATGATAGGAAGGTCAAGAGAAGGATGAGCGAGAAGGGTAGCATTTGCGACGTCGTTTTTGACAGTTTCGAAAATTCGTGACATTTCAATGGACCACTCTACTTTACGTTTGTCCTTGCGTTTAGGTTCACCACACATGTCATAAAGAGGTTGCTGTTTCAACGCAGCGTTCGGAAGAGAGCGACGATAAAAATTAATCAAGCCCAAAAATTTTCGAAGTCCTTCGATGGTCTCTGGCTGCGGAAAGTCTAATATTGCTTTGACTCGGTCCGGAAGTGGAACGATACCTGCTGCTGAAATTTTGAATCCAAGAAATGCTACTTCAGGAACGTTGAATTCGCATTTTTGAAGATTGACACAAATTCCATGGCGATTGAGACATTCAAAAAGCTGATTGAGGTGGACACTATGTTCTTCCTCGTTTGACGATGCGACCAAGATGTCATCAATATAGGAATAAACGAACGGTAAGTGTCGAAGTACGGAATGTAGGTATCTCTGGAAGGATTGAGCAGCGTTTTTTAAACCAAACGGAAGTCGAAGGAACTCAAACAAACCAAAGGGTGTGGTTACAGCGGTTTTTTGGATGTCGTCTGGGTGAACTGGAATGTGATGAAATGCTTTCACAAGGTCAATTTTGGAGAAAATAGTTTTTCCGAAAAGCTGGCTATTGAAATCTTGGACATGAGGGATGGGATACTTGTCTGGAACAGTCCTGGAATTTAGAGTGCGGTAGTCACCGCACGGCCTCCAAGTACCATCTTTTTTTGGTACAAGATGCAGAGGGCTTGCCCACGAACTTTTCGACGGTCTACAAATACCCAAATCAATCATTTGTTGAAACTCGAGTTGAGCCTGCGCTAATTTTTCAGGTGGCAACCTGCGAGGTTTGGCAGTTACTGGTGGACCGGTAGTAGTAATGGTGTGGAAAAAAACAGGATCAGGATCTTGAAAGGCCGGATTATCCTTCAAAACGTTCGGATATTTCTTTAGAAGATCGGCGTACCTGTGTGTAGGATCAATTAAGTGAATTGATGAAACGAAGTTCGAAGGAAGTACAGAACCAGTTTGCGAAATATTTGTACGAGAATCGATCAACTTTTTGTTCCTTAAATCAACCAGCAGTCCAAAATGTTCAAGAAAATCAGCGCCAAGGATAGGTGACGAAACATCGGCAATGACGAAAGGCCAACGAAAACTGCGACGGAGACCTAGGTCAAGATTAACGAGTTTTTCGCCATAGGTGTTGATGATAGTATGATTCGCAGCGAAAAGAGTGCGATCAGTTTTTTTTGGCTTGTCAAGTTTTGACGGAGGAAGGGCGGAAATGTCAGATCCACAGTCAACTAGATATTTAGTGTTGGTCAGGCGATCGAAAACGAAAAGGCGACGACTTTGACCCGCCACTTCGGAACTCGTCGCGTCAACGAAGTGGGGTTCTAGTTTTCCGACTTGGTTGCAAAATCACACGGAGGAATGCATTTTTTAGCCCTATCCGAAAAATTGGAATGATACCAGCACAATTTACTTGATGCGGAGCCACGCGAATTAAAACGCTTGCCTGAACGAGATCGCGATCGAAATGGAAAATTCAATCGGGAATTTGATCGAGATCGAGACTTGAGTTCGTTGATCGACATGGCAAGTTCGGCTAATTGCGCCTCGAGACGACCCA
This sequence comes from Tupiocoris notatus, assembly GCA_037159825.1. Classification (NCBI taxonomy): domain Eukaryota; kingdom Metazoa; phylum Arthropoda; class Insecta; order Hemiptera; family Miridae; genus Tupiocoris; species Tupiocoris notatus. The sequence continues at coordinate 278,852 of JASJUZ010000228.1, read as the reverse complement.
TGCGATCCGGAGACGAAACTCTAGCATTCGGTTGACAACTAACTGCATGAACGGAATGCTGCGGCGAATATTCTAAAATCTTATCTGCCATCTCAGCTTGTTTATCTAGCGAATCAGAACTCGGAGCTAAAATTGATCGAATGTTCACAGGTAGGTGTTGAAGAAACATCGTTTTCAAAAATTCGTCAGTAACCTGGGATTTAGCTAACGATCTCATTTCCCGTAAGAGCTGGGAAGGTTTTTTGTCACCTAGTTCGAGCTCGGTCAATAATTTTTTGATTCTTGATCCATCTGATTCGGAAAATTCTGCAACGAGACGGGTTCGGAGTTCGCTATACGGAAATGATTGCGAAGGCTTGGTCAGATAGTCGGATATCATGTCCGCGATATCTGAGTCCAAAGCTGCGACTACATGATCGTATTTGGTAGATTCGGAGGTGATACCAGATTTTCGAAAAATCGCGTCAATTTGAATGAACCAAGTATTGATATTTTTCCGCCAGACGGGAGGAAGTTTTACGGAAACTCTCGCGACCTGGGCATCTGCTCCCGAATTATTCGAATCACTTGGATCAGGATCCATCGTACGAATTACGTTCTAGCTTAAGTTAGGGAACGATCTCACCAAAGCTGTAGAACTACGATGTGAAGTCGCGAATCGAAAATTCGAAGTTCATTTTGAAGTCGGGTTCGCCAATTTAGCAATGATGAGTGAGAGCTAATTAATAACTTCAAATGAAATTGGTTATATTTACAATTGACTCCATTAGATTTGAAAAAAATTGAAAAGTTATAGTCAAAACAGCGAACACATCTCGAAAAGAATCGGCGGCCTCCAGAAGAAGAATGTTCTAGAACCGAAGATCCGGATTTATCCGCTTGAACATATGAGCCGTTGCTATGGCGCGCGTCGTTGCCGGTGATCTTTTTAATAATGCAGTGGAGGGACAGCCACAAGGTGAAAAATTAAATTTTTGTTTTTAAGCGATTTTAAAAGCTATTCTCATAGGAAATTGAACGCTGAATCCGAATTTGACGTCAAAACGGTGGAAATTCGACGAGAACTTTTAGTTTTTCTTATTTTCAGTACTACACACTACTTGTATGTTTTTCAACTTTGATAATTCGTTGCAAATACTTACAGTACTGTTAAAATTCGATTAATTAATGACTCCTACAGGAAACTAAACGTCGAATTCGAATTTGAAGTGAAAACAATCAAACTCGAACAATTAATAATATTTTTTGAATTTTTTTTCTCGATTTTCATACTTTTGGAGTTTCAACTTTGCAATTCTTTTCGTCACGTTTGCGAATTTTGAAAAAAATTGTTTCTATAGAAGAAAATCGAGAAAATTTATTTAAGAATCAATTAAAAATAAAAAAGGACAGCAATTTTTTTTTTTTTTTTTTTTTTTTTATTGCTTTTTGTCAGAAATACTTATGTCGATATTATTGATTCTCCAAGGCATGGAATAGGTGTGGAATGTCAGTACCTTTCAGAAAAACAGCAGTATATACTCAACGGGTGTTTGGTTGAATTATAGGTGCGAGCAGACTTTCGGTCCATTTTACTCAAAACCGATCTCACGTGGATTGGTTCCCTTTTGCTTAATGCCGTCCAATTATTGTCAATGCTTATTTTATCCCTATGGCGCTATGCTCGCCTAGAATATTTTCTTTGTATTTATGTCAATTGGGTTCACGCCCGTACAATAAATAAATAATAATAATAATAGCTCCCAATATTTTTCCGATAACCATTCTCATATTTTGACAGAAAAAAATGTATTTTCGAAAAAAATTTCGGTCACTATCGACGTGCAACTATTATGTTCCTCTCGATCGTACCTCGAAAGTGGAATTCAAATGATAACTCGCGGCTGTCGAAACTCAAAGAAACTCGTCTATTCGGAATATCGAACGTCTCCCATTGTCCGGATAAAAGGCTCAGCCAAGGAGCCGTTCACGGGAATTCCGAGGCGCCTTCGGCCAATCTTGAAAACGGAAATGAGTTTTTTCCACATTTTCCCTAATCTTCGAAAACCCGTTGGCTGATAGATTGAGCTTTCTGAGGCGAAGGAAAAATGAGCTTCGCGGTCACAAAAGGTGTCAGCGAGGTAATACAGTCTCATTCCTCATGCGTATGCCTACAATGCGAGACGTAACGGGCAAACATCTTCCGCGCCCGCATTTCATGGCTTAAACCGAAAAAGTGGACGCAAGACGTAATACTTAGCTCGAGGGTGCTTTCTAGATGGGACGCGAGGGGACCACCGTATAAGCAAATTTGGGCCAACTGGAGAAAAAATGGCGCTGGAGAGCGCTCTGTAATCAACCGGCTTTTTTGCATATTTCGAATCAATGGAGCCATCGATCAACAGATGGGAAATTTACTCCATTATTATCAAAATTGGAACGGCCGATATATGCTCAAGTAATTTGACCGGATTCGTTATTTACGAAACCTTCTCCCTAAATTGGCGGGGGTTCTTGAGACGTCGAAAACCGATAAATTTATTGATACTAAGGATTGTTGATTATTAGGAATATAATAATATTGAGGAAGAGATAAACCGGACGACTGAATTTCTATTCTCCTATGCAATGTCCAATTTTTCCTTGAAAAAAAAAGAAAAGAGAACACAAATCTTTCTATTTTCAATTCAATATTACTAGTGTACAGTTCAATTATATTGATGTTGTGAATATTGTTCCAAACCGATAGCGAACTAATGAAAAAATAGTCAACTGCTAATCTTTTTTTTTTTTTTTTTTTTTTTTTTTTTTGTACAAACGGAGAATTGGTACGAGTTTGGTATGAATGGGCAAATGAACAATTTCAAATCTTTCCTTCACTGTTCGAAGTCCCAGAAGAGTTCTGAAGTTAAAGAAGGTTCATTATCGGTTCATTAGCAATAATAAACTATTTTAATCGCTCACGAAAAAAGTTAAAATTTGATGATTTGATTTCAAAATAAATGCTGAATCCGAATATCCGATTGAAAAAAATGCTATCCGTCCGCTGTCAACACTTTTCTGAGAAAACTATCAAAACCTACATAAGAAACACTATAAAAGCTAAATTCTTGAAATTTTCACCAAAAATCAATCTTGGTCTGGAAATGACTCAATTCTTTGGGCAAACCTCAATTTTAAGGGTATTTTTGTAAGTTTCAGGGGGCTTTAAATTTTCCAAGGTTTTTGAAACAGGTGTGTTTCATATCAATTTCCATAGATTTTGTGACGCTTAGTAATTGAACCATAAGGGAATCTATAACTCTATTCATTCTCAAACTCTAATCGTTCTCTAGTTATCGCAGCTTTTATGTGAAATTTTCGAGATTTTGAGATACTTGACAAGATGGTATAACTCGATCATTTATGCTGCAATAAAAATCATTTTACTCTCGTTGAGAGCTCGTTAAACACACTCTTTAGCTTTATGTTGTTTTTTTCTCTTTCAAATGATAACGCGACGCGCCATTTGATTTATAGAAGATAAAATCTGGCACATTTGAAAATCTGCGATGCTGCCAAATTGCAGGACAGAAAAAATGAGATAAGGGTATCCAATAATGTAAATTCTATGGCTATTCTATACAACCGAGTTAAGTGATAATTAAAAGCTTTAGATTATTAATTTATTCTCAAAATTTCAGGGATAAAATTAATGTTTCAGATTTAAGGTCAATTCTTTTTTTAATGCGAACTATAAGTTATATTCCTGTTTAATAAACACATACGCTTTATGGCGTTTCATTTTTCACCGAATAGCTCTTCCTGTGTCCTTGGATTCCGATTTATTTTGTATTTATCAAACGCGCAATAATGAAAAATTATCCCCCCGAGCCGATTGTCGAATCGTTCGCCACATTATAATTACCACACATCGGTATCATAATTTGGAATAAAATATTTCGGGAGTTCAGGCCTCGTTTATTTATTCAGCAGTTCAAGGTGATTCCGACCGAGCGTCCGTATCTTGGTTTTGTACACCATTAATATTATGTCGTAAACCGGCAATCGTTGGCTATGCGGGGAATTCGGAAACTCCTTCGGACCAGATCGGCGTCGAATCTACGGCTCAATTAATTTTCATCAAACACAAGCAAAGCTGTATTTACGATGCTGTATTAATTCCGAATTCGACCGGGTTAACACTGACGTCCTATGATCGAAACTAAAGGCTACAACAGCCAAAACTGCTCCCACGTCTTGTTCGATAACATGTCTTCTCAGCGTGGGCATAATATATAATGTCAGCTAGCCCATAGAAACTCGCCTCTGAGCGCATAAAAGGCTATCTATTTAAATAACAAAAAACCTCTTTTCTCAACAAATGGAGTGGTCCATTGTCAAAATTTCCTTACTATTCACGAACGAGCCGCACGAATTTCGACTAAATGTTGAACAGTGTCAGATTACGTGTAAGATTATCTCGCGAATAGCGCATTTACATTTCCATTGAAAAATAACGAATGAGCTGGATTTCGAGTTATGAAAAATGGCCGACAAGATTCATGAGAAAATTCGACCGCGGGATGTTCAGAATTAGGACGAAAAATCTTTAAAAATCGAGAAGTTACGTTGACCAAAGTTAAGGAAGACCATGAAATTGAGCATTACTGCGAATCGCTCGCTATTGCATTCCAAAGGTTTGACGGAAAATTTACATAGTCAATAGGCTGATCGGAGAATTCGGAATTCAATTTATGAATTTATTCGTTATTTATAAATCCCCGCCACCAGATACCTGCCGACATCTGTTTTTAAGTGAAAAGGCCCTCGTTAGCTCATGTGGGCTGGGAAGGTGTCGTTCTCTGTTCAGCCTGATTTCTCAAGTTGAGGAAGTCCAACAGAAGAATCGTTAGTCGACTGGGTCGCAACCAAATTAATTCTCGCGTGAATCAATTCACAGCCGCTCTCGATATTGGCTGAGCTGGTTTTATCCGAAATTGGAAACAGGCTTGCGAAATACGTTAACAGCCGAGTTTTTCGAAAATTGGGCCAGATGTATCTTGATATTGCAGAATTATGAGATTAAGAGTTTCATTCGATAGGGGACTTGAGTCGAATTATAGCGCGTCAAATTTGAGTTGAATATCCTCTCTAAATTCTCTATAACCGCGTTAATGAGAGAATTAGAGCTGTCGTTTAAACAGATGAGACGCTGAAAAGCGACGACTTATTAATATTAACGTAGTGTGGAGAACTGGACGATTTTCGCCATTAATAATTTCGTATCCAATAGTTTACAGCGCTTTTCAATGATCCTTCATTCATAATTGAGAAGTCCCACCACTTTACATCTCAACTTAATGTCTCAATAGATACATTTGAACGACTTTTCAGTGCTCCTTGACTAATTTTGCGAATTTTAATTAATTTGTCGAGGCTTTCCTAATGATAAACCATCGTTTCGAGTATTTTCCTGGGTTTATTTTCGTAAGGCTGTGGTTGAGTGAAATTCATAAATATGTGTCTCCTATCTATTACATAATATGTAATACTAATATTATTAGTAGTTACGAACTACCAAGCATTCTCGACCAGAGACATCAGGGAGCCGGTTTTTTGCAAGTACTTGTCAACTTTTCACTAAAATTGCACTTTTGAAGCTCTTTCGTGGTTTTTGAAGACAAATATGTAAAAGTGAAGAGTTAAAAAGTATTTTTTTTAATTGGCTCCAGGTATTTTGTTTTTCACGCTCTGCTACCACTTTATTATTTTTCTCCTTTACAACGTAAAAGATTATCGGAAGATTATTTTCGCGCGTCATATAACAATAATAATATAATATAGGTTATTAACAATAATAATAACAAAAATGATAATATGATTAAATAAATTAGTATAGGAAATTATTTGCTGAATCTGAATGGAGAAAAATTACAAAGTGGTGGCAGAGTGTGAAAAAAATTACCTCATTTATTTATGCTATTATGTAATCAAATTAAGTGCTAGGTAAGAATGAAACTGAAAGAAATGGCATTATTAGTGGAGATTTCGAGAAAAAAAATTACAGCTTGCAGCAAAAGTTGATAGCTACAAGTTTAACAAAGGAGGCTTCATTCACTCGATTCCTCTCTGGATAGGATCTAAAGCTCGCTACTGCAGAGATTTGTGACTTTATCAGCTTGAGATTTCTTTTTTCTGGCAGTTTCTTCCATTGACAAAAAAAAAAAAAAAAAATACGTGTAAAACCGGACGCCGCTCCAATTTTAACCCACGACGGACTGCAGAATGTCCCTAGATGACGATATCGTTCGTCGCAGAAAAAAATCAGTATAGAATCAGGCTGAAAAAGTTGAGCAATCGCACACCGATCGGGCAATCTGAGACGTGGACTGCGAAGGAAGGCACCCTATAGCGATTTTTCATCAATTTATCAACAAGCGACCCAATTCCTCGACGATGGCGGCAACTTTCACGTCACAAACGGAGCTTTTAATTCGCTGTGGGTGGACCGAGTTCACGAAAGAACTTAGCTTTGATAGGTTTGCATGGAGTATTATGGAAGACCGAAGGCGGGGTTGCATTTGGTTATACAAGAATATTTTGTAAACAAGTGAATGTGTCTGTTTGGAGGACACGCCTAACGCTTTTAGCTCTTGTCCCTGCTACGCCTGTCAGGTTCCCTATCTTTGGAAGCGAAGCTGTTGTCCCAACACACGCTCGAATTATGTTTCCGAGCTGCTATCTTGATTAATTAACAATCGAGATAATATGCTAAAAGTATTTGCCTCACGGGGAGAATTAATTGAGTATGAATGTAAAGTGAAATGTTCACTGGCTTTCAGTAAAAACAAATAAATGAAGGCTAATTAAATAGATAATAAATTAATAAGGTAAATGAGAAAAGTTTCCAGCGTGTATAAATAACTTTTAAAAAAATTCCCTTTTAGCTTGTAAATGCTGGTTCGTTGGCTTCAAGGTAATGCGATTTCGCTTTTGCCCGAATAACGGCATTACCTACCGAAGGTCGTGCAATTTCCTACTGAAATCGATCTGGATAAACTGCACGGAGCGCGGTCTCGATAGCCCAAGGCGCCGTTGTTAGTGCCCTGCTGGATCATGCTTGGTTTTCAAATAATACCGACCGCAGTACGGTAATTTCGGGCCGTTGTAATTTTTGCATCCGTTTCGCTTCATCTACCTACTGAATACCACCTGCCTCGAAGCCTTGCGGAATGAGAGATTTCGGAATGAACAATGGCCACTCGAAGTTGATCTAGATCCGAATTTCGGGGATAACTTTGAAAACGAAACTTCGCTGGAAAAGTTTGACGGGAAAACTTTCGACCAACAATAATGGCAAAAAAGGAGTTCAGAGTTTCACGGTTTTGTTAGAACTGCTGTAGAAACCTTGAGGATGCTCGCTGATGTCTCAGAAACGTCTCGTTGAAGATGTCTCAGAGATTTCTCAATTGAGTGACTCAGAGACGTCTCAAATGAAAATTTTTTTCAGAGACATCTCATTAGACGTTTTAGCGACTTCTAACTGGAGCTGACTCAGAGCTTCTTAATCATCGTATAATAAAGCATCTATAGAATAATCAATTATTGACATGTCTCAGAAAAGTTTCACTTAAGATAACTCAAGAAACGTTTACTGCAGATTTTTATTAATGCCGCACTGAAAATATCGCTCAGAGACGCTTTGCTTGAGATGTCCGAAAGAACAATGGTAATCGGACAAAAAATTTGAAGAAAAAAATTATTCCAGTAGATTATTTATTATTTTTTTGTTTCAACCATAATTTAGACTCAAAATTTTGTGAAACTTTCCTCCTACACACATATTGGTAACTAAAGGCGAAGTCCTTGGCAACTATCGTAATTTTAAATAATTTAATTTTTCTTAATTACTTAATTTATTGTAAAATTGGAAAAAAACGCTCTATAAATGGCCGTTTGGTGTGGTCGAAATTTTAAGATGATAGAGGTAAGAGATTACCAGTACTAACTATATCTAACCTGTACTAAATATCACTAACCAGCTCTAACCAACCCTAACCAGCACAAAACAGCCCTAACCAGCACAAACCAGACCTAACCAGCCCTAACCAACCAACACAAATGATTTTTAAAAGGAAATTATCACATACCACGATTTTCAAAGGGAAACAACCATAGCCAGCTATTGATTCGTGTTCCCCTAGCGATTCACTTGACTTGAGACGTTCGAAAAGGAAAAATTCACATTGAACTTGAGACGTGTCGAAACGAGGTCTCGCTCAACGTCCGGTCGGCGCTCGATTTCACGTCCGAATCACGAAGGATCAATTTTCACGAAAGTCCTCCCAGGAGATCGAACGATTTCATTACCGACCACTTACCGCGAACAAGTTGCCACCCTCTTATTAGTGTGAATTAAGACGGTTACTTCACCCAATAAGGACCAATCAGCTGCCAAAAATTCTCTTATATAACTAACCTCGCCATGTTGAGTCACATGTTCGTGCACGCAGATCGCGTCCGTAAAGTGGAATTTTTATTGGAAACATTGGCCGGACCATTTAAACCACTTGGAACCGGTCGTAGAAAAATTGCCGTTCCGTCGACGCCGATTCGGCCGTCGGATTAATCGAATTTCTTGTGAATTGACAGACCTTGAAGTGTCGCAAGGTTTCGAATCGTACATTGATAAATGAACGGCGACCTTGCACGTTTTCATCGGATTTTCATCGAAACTGATCAAATTGGACGATCAGGGCTTTGATTGAATTTATTAGAAACAGGTGAATACTCGAGTTTAATTTATTCATGAACGATATATTACAAAATACGACAGTGGTCTCTAAGACATCTCCAGGGAGAAATCTCTGAAATATTTTTACTGAAACGTCTCTGATATATTTTCAAATAATACATCGCCAATGAGATAGCTCTGAAAAATTTCCGATGAGCCGTCTCTGAAATATTTTCAGTGAGACATGTCTGAGAAGTCACTAGACGTCTCTGAAATATTTTTATATAAGACATCTGCAATGAGAGGTCCCTGAGAAAGCTCCAGTGAGACATCTCCAAAACATTGCCAAAGACGTCTCTGAGGAACTTCCGAAGAGATATCTCATAGACATTTTAAGATAAATCCCTCTGGAAACTCTCAAGTGAGATGTCTCCGTGAACTCTTCAAAAATATTTCTGGTTGTTCTCCAGTGAGTCGTCTCTGAGAAATCTGCAATCGTCTCTGAGAGAACTCCGATGGAGCATCTCTGGAAAATGTTAATTGAGACGTCTCTGAAATATCTCCTGTGAGACATCTATAAAACATTTTCACTGAGACGTATCTAAAAAACATTCTGAGACATTATTTCTCTGAGACATTCTGAGAAAAAAGTCTCTGAGACATTTGAGACATTTTCAGTGAGACTTCTCTGAGAAATATACATCTCCAAGTATTCTCAAGTGAGTCGTCTCTGAAAAATCTTCCGATGTCTCTGAGAAAATTCCAATGAAAGGTCTCCCAGATGTCTTAAGTAAGTCATCTCTCACAAATCTTGAGTGAACCAGATGTCTCTGATATATTTTCAAATAAGACATCTTCTGTGAGACGTCTCTGAGAAATTTCCAATGAGATCTCGGAAACATCTCCACTGAGACGTTTCTGAGACCTTTCCAATGAAAATGTCTCCGAGACCATCTTTAGTTAGACATCTCCGAGATCCTCTGTTGTCTGGGATGTGGCCCTTTTGTGAATTTCTTGATTTTATAATAGTGTATACCTGTCTGGACTCAAACATTGAAGTAATGTGTCTATACACTCTTATTATTGGATCAATATTACCTACCATGAATACCACTCGTATTTCTCACGCCTTTTTCACACTTTTGGTTCACCCAATAGAAAAACGGGTCGTATTCCGTCTTAATTAATCCGCTAACCGAATCAAAAGCCCATCGAATCTGATTATTCGTTGAATTGGAACCGAATGGGAAAAAAAACCGGTCTCAAATACCGAACTCGGTCGTTTGATATCACAATTTTCAACCCTCTGGCGTAACGATGCTTTCTGTTTGCTATGCGGAGCTGATCGCCGCATTGTAAGGGGTAAAAAATTCGGCTTTCGATTGCGGCTAGTTGATTTTGACAATGTTTCGACCGACGGAAAATGAGAAGACCGCAAAACCGCAAATTGGGCACGAATGTAGCTGCGTGATGTATTGCGGAGGACAATCGGAAGGTGCAGAAAGCGGTCGGAATAGTCGAGTCTGTTCCGTGTCAGTCAAGGCCCTCTTGGTAAGTCGTGAGCCACGCCCTGGCCATCCTGCCCTCGGCACCCGCTATAACCAACTATAACTACCCACTCCGCAACATCAGAATGCACTTTGCGCGTTGCACTTACGTGCATCGTTGAAATCTCGTGTAAAACGTTCGTGAGCGGTAGAAGGTTTTTGTCAAGAGCGGCAACAATTTTAGCAATATCTACCGCTTTACTGATTGATATTTAATAACTACTTGCGACTTGAGGCCGTCCAATTTCATAATACCAGTAGTCGTTTGAACGAGGCGATATAAATCTCAATTATTGAAATTACCTGGAGCGTTATATATTTTAAATAGAATATTTTTACTTTTAAAAAACCTTCGCCTACAGAGAATAGTGAAGGCTAGTGATTATTTAGTTCCCTTGTAAAAATCGTACAAACATATGTGATCGAATCGGTTTGAAGGTGATACACTTTCATAAAATCTGAAGAAAAAAAATCCCTCGTCGAAGCACTTCTTGTTTATTAGTTGAAATCATTATGCGAACGGATATCGAAGCAAATTGAATGAGATGTAATTGAAAGGCGATCAACAATTATCGTGTGTAAGATACGCGAAATGAAAGCTTCGAATCCTGTTGCCTTGGAACGCAAAAAAATAGCCTTGGAACAAACTTTTTTCATATCTGTGATTGATCGGTCGCGGATTTACCTAGCTAGCTCGTTATTTAAATCTACAACCGACCGAGAAATATTTAAATCGGTCACGCGTCATTTTGAATTATCGATAACGGTAGCACTGCGCTAATGAACTTGCCGACTCAGCTCATAGGAGACCAGTGCATTACTCAACCTGCCAAAGTAAAGCAGCTCTACATAAAAACGATAATATAATGCTCAAAGGGAAGGTCGATGGTATCATATTGTTGAATGTTAACAGCTGCCAATCTCGACTTCGATTCAAGAGCAGGAAAATCTAAATAAACTCAGCACTGTTTCAGTAAATCTCAATTTTGGTTTATTATAATAAAACATTGTAATAGCCCAAGAAAAATATTTTTCTAACCACCTCAAAATTTGATGTTTGACGGTTCAAGGCATCTAGAATCCGAATATCCTATTTTTTTTATAATGTTGTCCGTGACAAAAACTGTGGAAGCAAATTTTTTGAAATTCTCGCCAAAAATCAATCTTGGCCTGAGAATGGCTCAATCTTTAACTAAATTGCTAGCTCAATTTTAAGGGTATTTTTGAGGGGAAGAAAATTCGTATTTTCCAAACGTTTTCAAGAAAAAGGTGTATTCTTTTTTCAATTTCGAGAAAATTAAAAAGATAATAAAAGTGTAGAGAAAACTATTTAATTTGTAAAACACGTTTTATCGGAGGTACTACTCCTGCCCCTCGTATCTGCGCTCTGCCCTTAGCTCTACATTTTAAAAGCCGGTTCTGTTGGTATGTGTATGTTTTTAGACCGTCATATATTTATTATTTTGCATCCTCGGTGTAACAACGTGAGCCGTTCGAGAGAAACATTATTTGAAGGCTCGTTTGTTTCGACTTATTTTCAAGTATGCTGTTAATCTTTGAAATTCTTAACTCCCACCATTATAAAGACAATTATTTTATTGTTTGTTGAAAACTGTTTTCAGAACGCATCGATCGCTCGTCTTCAACCTTTCTGACAGTTCACACTTATAAATTTATCATCAATTTCATATCAATTATTTCAATTAAAATGGGATGATTTCTTCATCTACAGACATCCACGAAATTGACGTATCATTACCGTTAAACGTAGGATTACCGGTTGTGAAGAAGCCGCTCTCTAACGCAACGATTGACGAACCAATCACAGGGGACGATGGGTACGCAATTCTCGATTACTATTGGCCCTGCCACCGGCAGACATCTCGGCCAAAACGTTTGATCCGTATCTATTATGCTTGCACCTATCGAAGGTGTACAATTTGGGCAGCGCTCCGAGCAAGGCCATCGACGGACGTCGGTCGGACGAGAAAGACGTAATGGCAGCAATCGCCTTACCAAGTCAAAAGCCTTTCACAAGAAGCACACGCCTTCTCGGGCGCCCCGTTCGCTCTAGGAAATCCAACAGTCATTCCCTAGCCTGGCTTCCTATTGATCGCCGTCGTTACGATTATGAAGCTGTCGATTCACGTAGATTTCGTACTGTTGAAGAGGGGCGCCGCCCCTGACGCGTTCGCATGGAAGCAAGTGGAATTGTTCCGTTCCCGCGTCGTTCCTACAGAGCGCTGGAACGCTTTAAACGAGCCAATCAGAAAGCAAAACACGACGCGCTCGCGTTTACGGACTATTGTGATTTCAGATTTGTGTTCTTCAACTTTGTAGCTCAGGATGAAATAAATACGATATTGCGTTTTTTTGTAAATAAAAGTTTTAATGAAAGAATATGAAATCCATGAGAGAAGAATATAAATTATTTTCAACTGAAAGACTCACTTACCTGTAAATAAAAGAAACGACATTTAAAGCCCTTATTTCAGGTTTCTTTCAAGTAAGTATTAATAAGGTGCCGACACTCGTGGTAATGTTTATTCACTGATCACCCGATCATCTTATCTCGGTCCCTCGTGATATTCCGGAGGAAGAAAAGTATCTACAATCCGAATTACTTAAGTAATTTTCTTTACATACATTTTGCGTGCACACAACGTATACCTACAATGTTATCCCTAATGTCCCACGTAATTTGTCCGCTGGCATTTTTTTAACCCGCTTTTCAGCCCATTTTTTCCACTTATTATTATTGTTTTCGTGCATTCGACCTGAACTACGTTTTTGTTTGTAATTTCAAACTCTGTAAATCTCCCAAATTTCCCAAAAACAACTTGCGAATCAAATCGTCGCCGAAACGCCTTCAGATTACAATGTACGAAATAGTCAACGAAGAACGCCGTTTTTGGAAAGCGAAACAAAACAAGGGCCCAACGGTGACAAAAATGCGACGAACGCTCACGTTTGCCGCACCTCGTCCCGTCTGACTTTCACTGGGAAACTCGTGTGAATTATGGGAACTAGGAAGCCTTATTTGGAACCGGCACGTCCAGACAACGTCCGAGCTGTATCTAAGCGAGATATTAACTGATTTTTACTCGCGATGAGGTAATCAACTTGAAGTTCCGAAATTTTCTCGACCAGGTGTCCACATAATTCTTTCAACGCTCTCTCGACCCATTTTAACGGGAAAATCAACGTTATGGAACTAAATTGATCGTAGTGTTTTTTAAATAATAATTTCAGATTAATTAGAAAATGTTCTTATATCAGTAAAAAACGCTGCAAATGATTTTACAGATTTGAAATTGAAAATTGCCAACGATTTTATTATTCCTTCGGTTCAATAACGATTATAATGATGATAAGGTATAATGATGATACGGTATAACGATGTTGATCATAAGGATGAACATCCATTTGAGCTAATAACTTGTGAACGTTTCCACCTAACATCATATTGGTAAAACTACAGGTGAACGTCGCAGCACCTATTGTAATTTTAATCAATGTTACTTTTCTCAATTTTCGATTTAATAGCTAAATTGTCTCCTAACGAAACAGTTGACTAGCATTCAAACGAGCATAGAACGATTTTTATAGCTCCAAAAATGTTCGCACTTTACGTACTTTCATGCCCAATTTCTGAAAATCCTCAAATTTCACACGAAAGCTGCGATAACTCGTGAACCAATGAAACTATCGAACTCCCGATGGTCTCATTTGATTCAGCGTCCAAAAATCTATAGAAATTGATACCCAATACACCTTTTTCTGAAAAACATCGGAAAATACGAATTTCCTTCCCCTCAAAACCCTCCAAAAATACCCTTACAATTTAGGTAGCAATTTGGTTAATGAATTGAGCCGTTGTCAGGCCAAGATTGATTTTTTGTTAAAATTTCAGCCATGTAGCTTTTATTGTTTCGACAGATAACTGTTGACGGCGGACGGACAGAATTTTTTTATTGGATATTCGTATTTAACATGTCTTGAAACGTAAAAAATCAAATTTTGAGAGGGGGTAGAAAAAATTTCTTGGGCGATTAGGTACGATGGTTTATTATTGAAGTTTCAATTTGGAGTTGCTGAACTTTTCACGAACAAGTTTCCTTATAACTCTTTGTTACTTTCTTAATTATTTTTTTGTTTTGTTATTTCGTAATAAATTGTAACAAAATGTAGTTTTTTAAATAAATAAAATAAATAAACGTAATAAGTTGTAAAAATTGTAATAAATTTTGCAATAGATAATATTTTGGCTGGTATTTATCAATTCGCTCAATTTTAACGTTTGCTCGTTCGAAAAAATTGTTAACAATTTTCTGTCTACTATTTTATTTTTCCATCCGACGAAATAATTTCCTATTCCGAGATAGCGGAAGTTCAGAATTTAATGCCCTTGATAAAAAACGAGAATCCGAATCGTTCAACTTGTAGTATTTTCTTACGATCGCGTAGCAATCGCCGGTATTTTTCCCTTCCGCGCTCCGTATTGACATTTACTAGATACCAGAACGGCCAACTCAGCTCTTTCAATGATGAAGGCACTTATCTTTTGATCGGCTCATTACTAGAAGAGCAGATACGCGTTTCCCCGCACAGGGTCGCTGATCAAGACCTAAATCACATCAGGATGCCCGTCAATAAAAATCCACTTCGCCCAAGTTCAGTGAGCCAAACAAGTACATACTCGTCGAGGAGGTTCTTGAAAATTCACGAAGTTCATCGAGAGCAATTCATTCGCCAGTTTCAACATTTTCCTGCCGACCTAGAACAACCTGTCTTTGGTTCGATATTAACTTCGACTCGTTAGGACTAGTTTATCCGTTGCACAAAATCGTTAGCAAAAGTGCAAATTCCGATCCTCTGCTAGAAATTGGAATTCCGCTCGGTTTCGATTTCAGACGTAAAGCGATAACCTGGGCAACCATTGCTGGAAAACAACTGCGTTTCTATGGAGGGCGATACGAACGTGATTTTGGTTTATTATTCAATAATAAACCATTGTAATCGCCAAAGAAAAAAAAATTTCTAACCCCCCTCAAAATTTGATCGTCTGATTTTATCGTCTGATGTTGAATCGTAGGATAAGTGGGAGAGAAATGAATAATTATAATAATGATAATATATTATTTGCCTCTGTCACATAACAGGTTTATCAAAATAATAATCGTAAACACATTTATGAGCATGCGCGAACAGCTTAACTAACTGAAGGCGGACGGAATACAGTAAGTAATAAATTAGAGTATTCAAATAAGTAATACAACATATGCCCCTAAGGTTTGGCTTCTTGGGTCAAGAAACCCCCCTCCTTTTTTAGGGCATAATATTTTGATTTTATTAATTTTATATTTCATTTTTCTACTCGTCCGGTCAAACAGTTCTTTAGTTGAACGGCAACGTTTTCAATTTCACTGAAAAATTTACGTTTCGTGGGGTATGAAACACGAATCCGAAAGAATCCAACAAAATGTCCTCGTTCGATTAGAAATTATTGTGAAAAACTGCGAATTTCTGCACTTTTTACAATGTTGCTATTAAAAACCCTTAACGAAATAATTTCACCATATAAAGTCTGCGTCGAATCGTCTTTTATTTCTCAAAGTCCCACCCCTTTCACCGGTATCAGTTTCTGAAAATGACCATTTTTACCACTTGGCAAAGTTCATTCAATTAACATAAATGGAGATCTGGTTAGTGCACGGTTTCATTAGGGCTTAATAGGGCTGGTTAGTACTGGTTAGGGCTGGTTAGTACTGGTTAGGGCTGGTTAGTGTTGGTTAGGGCTGGTTAGTGTTGGTTAGGGCTGTTTAGTGTCGGTTAGGGCTGGTTAGTGTTGGTTAGGGCTGGTTACTACCGGTTAGGGCTGGTTAGTTCCGGTTAGGGCTGGTTAGTACTGGTTAGGGCTGGTTAGTTCCGGTTAGGGCTGGTTAGTACTGGTTAGGGCTGGTTAGTACCGGTTAGGGCTGGTTAGGAAAGGTAAGTACAGTCTCGTTAAGTAATTCTTGCTTACGATTTACATTATCTTTGAACTCGTAAACAAATTGTTGAATACGTCTAATTTTGACTATTAAACTCGACTTGTTCAAGACGCAGTCACATCGTGCAGGTAACTTGAGCTGTAAGTTTAATTTATTCCATTTTCATTATTTAGTCCTTCGCTTTTACAGAAAAAAAAAACACGATCGCATTTCGAACCGGCTGTTCGGCTGAAATATAAATCGGTAGCGAGGACCTTTAGATTCGATCTCGAAACGCGTACTCGGATAGATTGCGGGGAGCACGTTCGGAAAAAATGTTTCGATTATTCCGGTAATGATCGCAATCGGAATGACGTCTTTTCGGGCGGGTTCTTGGCCGCGTCCCTCACCTCTACTCGGATAGCCTCAAGCCCGCAGCCCGCAAGGGTAAACGGATATATCCCAGTTAACCTGAAGATAATTGCGCTTATCCATCAGTTTTACGGACGGATAAAAGAAGGCGGACGACGCGGACCGGGCCCTCGTTGCCCAGATAATGGCAGGAAACCTTGAAACCGAACGGAACGAACCTAAACAGTAGAAAGCCAATCTTAACTTATCGAACGAGCGGTTCGAATGCCAACGATCATCTGATGAATCGGCTTCCAATCCGTTCACTTGAGAAAACATAGAAACGGCGGATTACCTCGTTCCGACGATAAATACATCACCTACCTTCGAGAAAACGTTGCGAAAAGAAAAATAATAGTCACCCGCCGTCCGTTCACCGAGGAAATTGTATAGGCTAGGTCATTTTTTAACATCGGTATACCATAATGGGCGACATTGTTGAAAATCATGCGGTCGTCGGGAGCTCTTTTCATTATTTTCTCTACCGACAGCCCTCGCGTAGGTTGAACTTCAGTGATTTGTTTCCACGGAGCGGATTTATTATGGCCAGTCCTTCGACATCTCATCAGAGGCCGTTTCAACGTAACTAATTCAAGGACAATGGTCGATAATAGAATCGAAAGTCAACTACGAAGACGATGAATGAAGCGCTAACCGTTCGACTTTGTACGCGTTGAGCAACGGCTGCGAACGACTCAATTTATTATCGCGTTTCGAATCGCAGTTGTCCAGGACGGAGTACGTCCTTTATGGGAAAACTATTGTTGCCAGTGCAGTAGATAAGCTCGCTGTTCGCGGAAATTCAATGTATTTTAATCCACGAGTACAACACGAAGAATGGTGTTTATATTGAATTTTATGTGACAATTATGAAAAAATACGATCAGGGCGACATGGGGTCATTTCCTTTCGAAAATCATTTCTAATTAGGGAACGATTACGACACGATATGAAAGCGGCCAATGATACGGGAAAGGATTGGTGGAAAACTGCATCGCACCAGTGAGTTGAGTCCAATTTAGGGCTGATTAGATCTGGTTAGTGTCGGTTAGGGCTGGCTAGTGTCGGTTAGGGCTGGTTAGTGTTGGTTAGGGCTGGTTAGTGTCGGTTAGGGCTGGTTAGTGTCGGTTAGGGCTGGTTAGTGTTGGTTAGGGCTGGTTAGTGCCGCATTTAACTGGTTAGTGTCGGTTAGGGCTGGTTAGTGTCAGTTAGGGCTGGTTAGTGTTGGTTAGGGCTAGTTAGTGCCACATTTAACTGGTTCGTGTTGCATAGGACTGGTCAGTGTCGGTTAGGGCTGGTTATTGTTGGTTAGGGCTGTTTAGTGCTGCATAGGACTGGCTAGTGCTAGTTAGGGCTGGTTAAGGTCGGATAGTGCTGGTTAGTCCTTGTGATTTCTCGTAAGTGCCGGTTAGGGCAGGTTAATGTTTTGATTAATTCTTTAGACCTTCTTGAAATTTCTAACATTACAACTGGACACACTTGTCCCGGATGGAATACGTCCTTTATGGGGAAAATTATTGTTGCCGAAAAAATGATCAAGCTGTTCGCGAAAATTCAATCCATTTCAATTCACGAGGTTAGCATATAAATATTGTTTATACTGAACTCAGTCACAATCGCAATTGTGAAAGGTTTTTGGACAAATATAGCTCTCGCGGAATTCCAATTTATGAGTTGGTTAAGAGGTTATACTCAAGGCTTTTTTAAGACCGGAGAATTAAGATAGAGACCGAATTAAAGTTATTACATACAATCGTTACTAAAAGATGTAGCTGAGAAAAAATGCATACGGTCTTTCAGCTTCTAAATTGGAGTAATAATGAAAATTAATTTAATGAGTGCCAATCTTCGCTTGTGTCTCGGAAATACAGTTTCTTACCTCAAAATCAATAGGGCTTATTTTGCATATTAACTGGGAAAAGATTTTTGGAAATTCCTTTGAATTTTATTGATTTTCCTATGAGAGACGACGAGTTGGTCATTTTTTTACTACATTCTAATTAATTTAATGCAATTAAAATTTTTTTTCAACTTTTGATTTCTTGAGCGAAATTTTTCCTCCCCAGACCTTGGAAAATCACAATTAGACATTATTCGGTCGTAAGCGTTCTGAAGCATAAATTAAACCCGATCGAATAGATTACATTGAACTGAGCATGGATTGAATCAATCACGTCATCTGATGGCTATCGGATTCAGGCCAGCTTTGAAGTGGTCCGGCTAATAGATCTCCGAGACTAACTCGACCTTGTTTGCTCGCGATTTTCCATTTTAAAAAATCGACCACCAACCGCAGGTGCGCGCTGAATACATATTTGAAACCCAAGCAAATACTGATAATTAAAGAGTGAATAATGCTAAAAAAAGTTTATCAATAATAATAATTACGCGATGAAGAAATGATTTTAGTCTCAATCGTCATATGAATTTCTTCAAGACTTGTTTTGTTGATGCCGACGTTCAAAAAAATATTTTCGGATTGGTTGAAACGAACTAATATTTTCGAATTTTTCACTATACTGTTTTCAAGCATAACAGCTGATTTCAAATAACAATACACGATTTTGTCATAGGTTTCATAATTTGCTTGATTCATTTCCTCAAATGTGCAAAATATTGTCGAAAATATAAAAATCTCTCTTTCTAACGTATTAATTATTTTTCGTTTCGACTTATTTATTCGCCGAATACAATTTATCGTCGGTGCCAGTATAGTTTTTCGAAACTGCGACTCCCGTGAGAAAGTGTTTTTGTAATGCACTCGGTCACCGACGGGCGAAGGGAAATAATCAATCTTAGACGAGGTGAGAGACTTTCCATCAACGTTGACGTGATGGCTCCTTAGTTAGATCGGAATCGACGTGCCTAGACTATAGCATATTCAATAGACAACTGTCTGAATATAAATGTACTTTTCGACCTAGGAAGCCGTACGGAAAAGGATCTGTTTCTTGGCAGCCGAGTCGTAAACTGTTGGAAGCTAATCGTGAAACTTTAATAGCCGCTATTTGCTTTCCCGATCGTTCCGAACGAATCGCCGGTTCCCTTCGTCGCTAAGGCATGAAACTTGGCTGACAAACTGACTTATCGCCCGCCATTATTACTCCAGACTTTGCCAGACATGGGACATTCAACTGACCAGCAACGCCCAGTCTGGTTTGCAGTTCAGGAGATAAAAATTGCTAATGTAAATAACATATTATGTTAGAATAGTATGAAAAATTATGACCTGAAAAAAAAAAGTCAAATTAAATTAGGTAGTTCGTTTGTCGATAAAATTGTGCTGGCTTATGTTGGTTAGGGCTGGTTAGTGCTAGTTAAGTCAGGTTAATTCTGGTTAGATCCGGCTAGGGCTGGTTCGAGCTGGTTAGGGCAGGTTAAGGTTGGTTAGGGCTGATGATTTCACCCCTCGATCTTGAGCTCTGAAAATTTCGACCATTACATCGAGTAGCACCAAATTACAGTTTTATTCAAACGTTTTCTTTACACACGGACGTTGTTTACTCTCAAACGCGCTTTACCATCCTTTGCAAAATCACCTCATCGGACGATAAAAAACAATTTTTCAACGCAATTTGTCTTCACATTTCATTCCTTGGCGAACCCATCTAGTTTTCCACTCACTCCGGCTCGCTACGATTTTCCAAAGGAAAACTAAATTTTTTTTCTTGGTTGAATCGTCGCATCTCTCATTGTACTGGGTTGGTGAGGGGGAGAAGAACCAGGCGACATATTCTCCGATTTTTTATTTACTGGCCGAGTACTTTCGCCCCTTCGGGCATCCTCAGGGCGATCTAAATGCGCCAATTTAGTACATCGTTATTGAATTGTTATCATGGAGGTACAAGCCTGCATTAGAGTCGAATTATTTCAATATACAATTTGTCACTTACGTGGAAAGCTTAGATCGCCCTAAGGATGCCCGAAGGGGCGAAAGTACTCGGCCAGTAAATAAAAAATCGGAGAATATGTCGCCTGGTTCTTCTTCCCCTCACCAACCCAGTATAAATTTTTTTTTTTTGTTCTCCACACTTTCCCTCCCCGTTTTTCCTCTTATGCTTAAACCGCCGTGGCTTTTCAATTGAAAGAAAGTGCGCGTATTGCAAATTAGGACAAAATCGACGACGCAACTTTCCTTTTCAAAACGTACCTTGCTCGATTGGAAGAAATTTGGAACTTCCAGATTCCACGAGCTACATAACCGAACGTTATATAGTACATTCATGTACTCTTAGCGTCAGAAAACGTAACCAGTTTCTTTCAGTCGAATCCTTCTCCAGGCCTAGGAGCACTTGAAACCGTCCGAGTCACGGAAGATGAGAAAGTAATCAGCCCGAGTTCCCATAACGTCATAATTTCAATTATCTCACATCTGCCCCGCCCAAGTCAAGCTCGCCTTCTTTTTGTCGGCCGACACGAAGTCGCACAATGAACAGACGGATTTCACTTTAGCACGTCTTCATTTTCCGAGGTGTGGGCCGTTTGTTCGCGATGGGAGCCCTAAAATCAATCATGGTTCGAACAGATTGCGTTGTCCGGTGCGAAGGAAATGCTGAGAAAATACGAATCCGTCTCTGTCCCTCTAATCCGCCTACGTGACCGCTAAGTTCGCGATAACTTGCGATTATACCATCAGCAAATTCAACAGCTTTAGCACTAAAACCTCTGGTGAAACTCGGTAGGAAATTAGCAAAGTTGAATTCCACCGATTTTGATACCGGTCGAATGTAAAGACAGAAATTGAGTAATAAATTAAATGTAAAAGATTATAATCGGATATCTCCCACTTCTTCGAATTTATCCAGCGATTTTTCGTTTCTGTAGTCCTTTCCGATCTAGAAAGGATGCCAAACGAAAATTGGAGGTAGGCGCTTATAGGCAGATAAATTATGAACAAAATGCCGTCAAAAACAAAACAATGGAGCAATTTTTCTAGACGTTATAAGCTTGCAAAGTCAAAACTTCCTCTTTTCGCGAAAATCACGTTTTCTGTCATTTCTCCTCATCTGGGGACGTAACTACTGGATGGACTCAATAGAAAAAAAATTAGAAAAAATAAAATTAAAAATTAAAATAAAAAAAAACCTTGATTGGACGTAGAGGAGCTAAACGCCAGCGGTCAACACATACCAAAAAACCCGCAAGTTAACCATAGTAACCTCTTCCTTTTGAAGTCGGTTAAAGAAAGAATAATTTTTTCGCTCTTTTGGTTACGGTTGATGTGAATATTTTCATAAGCCTACATTTTGCTCGACGGTTCCAGCAAATCTCACTGGCCTCCGAGACTCATCAGTTCACAATGGCTTCAAAAATAACCACCTGCGCTGTGGGAGTTTTACATAATTTTAATTTCGCCTTAGGTTCGCTGTACGATGAGTCGTAACGTACGAATTATTTCCTCACATCAGAATCTCCATGCCGGTCAGTATCCTCCATATCATGCGCTCAAACGCCTTCAGACGTCTTACGTCACATATAACGTGCACAGATAGGAAGACTCAGCTCATCATCTAGTCATCCGAGCCAACGGTGATGAATCAAAGGAAGTTATTCCATTCGGACGCGTAACATGATTAGTTTTTGAGAGAGAATTCGCTTTATGCAAGTTGCAATAATGCACGTGTTCTATTTAGAAATGAGCTATTCAGCTCGGCGGTTTGAAATTGAACTCCCCTTAGAAATTTCGCGTATTTTATACCGATGCAGAAACCTATAGTGATCAATAGCCAGTTTTCACTTCCATGTTTACGTAGTTTAATTCATCGCCCTCAAACACAAAGCGGACACAAAATTAGGCGGGCCGGAAAATTTCCAACGTTGCCAGCTCTCACCCTAGAATCCAACCCGTTGAGTTCAAACGTGAGAGTTATTCTAGGCAACAATAAGCAGTCTACGTTGCCACGTTCACTTACCAAGTGGAAAACATGTTTGCAACAAAATTTCAGCCAGCAAAATGGACTTCGACGTCTAGCCTCCGAATTCGACTCTTCTCAAAGCTTTCGCTGCGTCAAGTGTCCGAGCAATTACAGCGTCCAGCGGTCACAAAGCTCCTAGTCACTTCCTCAATTCCTCGTATGTCCTACGTGACCGCATCGTAGTCCCACGTCTAGGGATAGCAAGGAATCCGCTAGTTGAAAACTATATGAAGAAGAGGACGGTTTAACTCACGTACCTGTTGTTACATACGCACTAACTCGGCGCCACCGCGGTCACCGATTGCGACTTTGCGGCCGGAACTGCCAAAACCTGATAGTCGCCGGATGTTATTGCTTCCTTGCGCTTGACCGTTTCAGAGATTATTTCAACCGGGTTTTTTTAAATTCCGAATTCAGAATAAATTGAACATTATTTATAAACAATTTTTCACCCAGCTAAAAAATTATTATCCCTTTAATTTCGGTTTATAATTTAATAACCATGGTTATCGCACTCGAACATTAATTTTCTAATGTTCCTATTTGATCAACTATAATGTATTGTAATCTTATACAATTAAAGCTATTCAATTTAAAAAAAAAATTATTACGGAGCCAATAGCTTTAATGGTTCTCGAGTTATTGCAACTTTTGTGCGGCAAGTTCGAGATTTTGAGCAATTTGGCAAGATACACGAGACTTGCTAGAACTATTTAAAAAAACCGACTCTTTGGAATGCTCGTCAAACACTTGATCTATTTCGTTAGGCGAATAATTTAACTTTTAATGAGATTATTAAGAAAACTGAAAATATTTTAAATTAACATAGTTCAGTGGAGTTTCTCCTTATAGTTACTAATCTGTTGTTTGATGGAAACATTTATAAGATAATTACAAGTGCATTGCCTTCTTAAATCATAGTTGAATCAAATAATAAACCACGTGCAATCATTTGCAGCGTTTTCGATATAATATTCCCCCTTAGGATCGTTTTAAAAACTCCCCTTATAATTAAGGTAGCTTCCTGGCTAAAAATTGAACCATTGTGTTATCGAGAATGGTTTTTTAATTAAAATTGCACGATAGTCGGATCGGATTTCACTTTCCACCAGGAACAAACCAATACTTTTTAAATTTTTAATCGCCTAATTAATACGATCTCACGTTCATAATAGCAGCTCTAATGACCGCTTGGGAAATTGATCACTCGGCCAACTTAGTTGCTCAACAGTGGCGAACGTTATCACCTAACATTTCGGTTATTAACCAATGGCTATTAGCAAAGCCGAATGGTAATTTCATTGAAACGTATTCCGGGAAAGATTTCTCACCGGTTCCGTAAGTTTTTAGGCGCGTAATCTGAAGCTCCCTTCCACGCAAAGCGATAAAAATAATAAAAAAATAATTTTTTGATAAACGATTTTTTGTTGAAAACCGCTTGATTTTTTTCGTTTAAATTACAATTTACTTCCAAGTTATTCGCATATTATACTATTTTCGAGTGTCGTAGGTAAAAAAATCCTCACGAGATTCGTCTTGGTTTATTATTCAATAATACTTGAACCATTGTAATCGCCCAAGGAAAAAATTTTCTAACCCCCTCAAAATTTGATGTTTTACGTTTCAAAAAAAAAGTCTGTCTGTCCGCCGTTCGCCGTCAACACTTTTCTGACGAAACAATAAAAACTAAATTCTTGAAATGTTCACCAATAATCAATCATGGCCTGACAATGGCCCAATTCTTGAACCACATTGCTGGCTCAATTTTAAGGGTATTTTTGGGGAAGTTTTGATGGGGAGAAAATTCATAGTTTACAATGTTTTCCAGAAAAAGGTGCGCTCGGTGTCAATTTCTATTTTCGGACGCTGAATCGAACGAGACCATCGCCGGGTCGATAGCTTTATTGGTTCTCGAGTTATCGCAGCTTTTGTGTCAAATTTGGGACATTTTCAGAAATTTGACATGAGGAAATAACTCGAGAGTTCTTGGAGCTATAAATCGTTCTATACTCGACGGAATGCTCGTCGAACACTCACTTTAACTATACAGTAAGGCGAAAAATTCAGATTTTAATTAGGAAATTAAGAAAAATAAAAATGATCGCAATAGTTGCTACGGAGTTTTCCCCTATAGTTACCAAGCTTTTTTTCTGCGGGGTTCACAAATGTTCGGAATAATTACTATGACTAAGGGATAATCTTCTTAAATCATTATTGAAGCGAAATAATAATAAACCGCTGTACAATCATTTGCAGCGTTTTTTGACCCGTTTCACGTTAGAATCGTAGGTCGATAAAATGCCCGCTTGTCTCAATAATTGAAAAAAGCCAAGCCTGTCCTCCTCTCAATTCCACTTTGAAACTCGTTTTTTCGCGACTCAAAAAAATAACTTTTCACTACCAGCTGAGCTTTCCTGTAGAAAAAAACGCTCTCGTACGTTCGATTAAGTCGATTACAGTCTCAACAGCTAGCCGAGACGGAGAAATAGGTATTAGGATCGAATTAGCTTCTAATGAGCCTCGAATGAATGAAGGATGCGAAAAAACCGGTCCATCGATCGCTTTTCGATCGGTCACCTTGCCCGCGTTGGTACATTTCCTCTGAAAGTTGACGCGTTCCGACTATCCTTCGCCTACATCGTTTGTAACGGCCGTCTCGTCGACGTTTTATCCGTCTCTAGCGCTCCCGTTCATAGGTACCCGCCCTTAAAACGGAAAGCAAGGCCGTTCAAGTCTGAATCATTCACAACGAGAGTCCATTAGCCTCCGTGGGCGTTCGATTTAGAAAAACTTGCCTGTCACGAGACGACACCTGCGAACTGGGCGACGAAAAATCCAATTTTTTTCTCTTCCCGAGAGGTCGTGATCTCGGGGCACAAAAAAGGTCGATCGCATTAGGAGCTCGTTTTCTTCAACTCATGACAGATTCCATTACAATATTTTCCCGCACGTTCTGCCTTGCAAGTTGTTACTCGTTCGATTTATTTAGGCCGTAGAGCGAACAAGGTCGGGGTGAATTGTGTTGGCGAAATTCGACGCGGATTTGAAACGTGGGGTGAAAATTGGCGAAACGATTATTTCAAGGGCAGTTCCAGTAAATTGTAGAAAAATTGAATTGATTGTAAAAAAAAGTGTAAATATTTAATTGAAAACTAGATTATTTAAATTTGAATATAATAAAGCGTAAATATTAACTTCATTGAATTAGGAATTAATAAAATTAAACAGTTAGTTACTTGGGTTGTTGCGAATGAATCAAATAAATAAAAAAATTGAAATAGAAATTGTTGTTAAATTGAATAAAATTTAAATGTTTAAAGGTATTGCTGAAATGAAATATCGTTTATTGTACAACCGTAAGGTATTACAAGGGAATTTAAATGGGAATTTAAAATAAATTCAATATATTATAGTATAAATAATTTCATGGAATTTCTGATAAAGTAAATACAATAAAATGAGGTATAAAAAATACAATTAGATTGTAGATTGATTGAATTGAATAATAATCATTAATCATCTAAAATAAAATTGCGATAAATAGTTTATTGAATTATTGTTGACAAAAATGAATCGAAAAGAAAGATAATATATCTTTAATAATATTTACATATTATGCAAATATTTAATTGAAAATTATATCGATTAAATTGAATAAAATAAAGTGTAAGTATTAACTTGATTGCATAAGGGATTGATTAAATTAAAAAGCTAGTAAGATACTTCAGTTGCACTAATTTAAGTTTTTTTTTTTTTTGTTTTTTAAGTTGAACTAATTTAAATAGAATAAAATCTAAAGGTTTAATTGAATTGCTGATAAAAAATTTAATATAATAGAATAAAATGAGGTATAATTATATGACTATATTGTACCTAGATCAATTTTTTTTATATTGTGTACAAATAGCTAATTGAATTATAGTAGATAAATTAATTTGAATAAAATGAAGCGAGTTGAAAATTAAATTAATTTAATTTTAATTAAATGAATTATAAATATTAAACTAGATTTTTAAGAAGTTTAATTTAATAAAATACTGTACAGATTTTAATAATATTGTAAGTAATTAAATTGAAGATAATAAAATTTAAAATATAATAAATCGAATAAAATGAAGTATTAATATTTAATATGATCGTAAATCTATTAAATTTAACAAAATAATGAAATAATTGCATTGCATTGTAAATAATTTGAAATGGAATAGAGTAAATATGTTTAATTGAATTATAGAGTATTGAAAATAAAGCTTACAAATGAATGATTGAACTAGGAAATAATTAATTGTATTTTAAAGTGAAATTAATTAAATAGAAATTAAATTGAACTAAATACAACGGTATTGTAAATAAATAACGTATAAACGGAATTTTAATTTTAAAAAATGCAAACGCGATTGTGAATAAATTGTAAATGCGACCTTCGCCAAGGTTATTCGCGACGTGATGGCAGAACCGTAAAATACGCCTATTTTAGGTCACTATAAATTTTGAGTACTGTTCGTGCATCAATCACACAATGGCATGGCCTTGCCGTGGACAATTTATGAGGCTCCTATTAGTTGTCTAGTATAGCTTATTGAAAATGTTCGCCAGCACGTCTTTTTTTATAACAGTCATAAAAATGGAAAATCATCATTTTCCACTGACGATTAATTGTCGACAGTAAAATAACTGACATCGTAATAAATCTGTGATATTGGAGTAAAATTGGGAACATAATTGCACTCAAGATGATAAACGACCATGTAACTTGCCAGTGACCAAAAACTTCCCAATCCCAAGCGCGATAACTTTTCGAATTTTTTTTTCAGCAAACCACTTAAAGTTGGCGGCGTATATCGAAAAAAAATTGATAATATCTCGGCTTTTGATTTTCTGCCATCATTGACGAGCAGTCTTGAACGAAAAACAGTTGCGGACGTTACGAAAGCGAAGCGTTTCAAAACGAAAATGTATTAAAATGCAAAAGATTTCGCCACGTTGATATGTTGTCGCCGTGTCGACTCAATGGGACCGGCTGTCTGACGAATGGTCCCGGCTGTCTTTCATGATGAAAAGGGTCGACGAAAAAACCTTCAAATTCACCCGTCGCTCGGGGCAGGAGACTGAGTTTATTTGAAATTTTTTGACAAGTATCGGTAGCCAACATCGGCGATAATGCCTTATTTGACCATGCCTTCGCATTTAAAGCGTCGATTGTGAGATACTTTTGATCAAGAAGGACGAATTTCGAGCGGCAGGCGCGAAATTATTCAAATCAGTCGCGGCTCGTCCTATTTAATTTTAGTCGAAGGGGGTCACGTGTCAAATTATTCAGTGGGACAGACCAAGGGTCGGTTTAGTCAAAATATTATTTTTTTTTTAAAGAAGGTATAATATTATTTTTAATTGACTGTTTCGAGGGCGATTTGGAAAAAACATCGAAAGGAACTTAAACCAAAGGGTATAATATATTGTTGGACATTGACAACTGAAGTTGAGAACAATCATTTGAGATTGCTACCTCGCAGGTTATTTCTTTTTGGTGCAACCATCAGTCTCATGCAAGACAGCTTCACGTTAAGTTACTCTGTCAGAATACAGTTTATTTGATTCTAAAAAAACTGCCTTAATCGTCACCGTTCCGTTTTTTTATCAGAACCAACATAATATATAGTTATGAATGTTTTTCTCTGAACGATTTTTACTTAGCGCTTGAAAGTGAACGGAGCGACTGTGATGACAGTTTGAACATGGAGCTCCCAATTCAACTCTCCCGCTGTTTTGCTCATAAATCTTTCGCCACGAATCGCCAGCGATTTTCAGGCCCAGGAACATTTTGGGTGACGGTAAATTCAATCGCCGAACGGACAGAAAATTCTGACGAGTTCAAGACATAGTTTAAGAGTATAGCTCCATGTTCCAACTATTATCACAATCGCTACAGTCATTTTGAGCCCCAAGATCCAACAGAGCTAATTTTCAAGGCTCCGCCGTTCAATTTTATTCGAATGCCGGTCAATTTTGCCTCGACAGAGCTAGGAAAAACAAGTTGAATTGAAACTTGGACATTTATATGTTGACAGGTAAAGGCGTTGGAAAGCAAAACGAATGGGGCAGCTTGGCTGGCGAACTGAACGAAGTTCTCGAGTTGTAATAAATGGACCGTTAAAAGTTCTCGACACAAAAGATACGGCAAGCATCAACTGCTCCCATTTCGCGAGAAAACGAAATAACTGTTATTTGCGAAAGATAATATTGCCCGCTATTTAAATAAGTTCCTCGTTCGATGTTATAAAATGCAGAACACCGCCCTCGTAGATTGACCGACATGGCGAGTGCAGTTTGACGCGAGCTCGCTGCACCGGATGACATTTTCAACGGGATTTGCATGCCAAGGCTGCCTAGGTGTACCACGCCTACACGGACACGGCTGACTCTGGCTGCACTCGACGATGTTTTCCTAGACGCGACTCGATCGAACCGGATTGCACATTTGCACTGCTTAGGCGTTGGCCGTCCATAGGTTGCATTGCTTCATCGCCGAAGGTTCTACTGTTAACATTGTGAATACAGAAATGGTTAGATCCAGAAGAATTTTTGCTATGATTCATGCCCGAAAAATTTATGAAAGTCATGCCTTAAGGCTAATGTGGACAAGTGTGCGAGTGAGAGGGAAGTGCTCAAAGCATTTTCACTTTTTCTCAACAACCAAAAGGAATAAAAATTTTTTTG
The DNA here is from genome assembly GCA_037159825.1 of Tupiocoris notatus. Taxonomy (NCBI): domain Eukaryota; kingdom Metazoa; phylum Arthropoda; class Insecta; order Hemiptera; family Miridae; genus Tupiocoris; species Tupiocoris notatus. The sequence goes on along the minus strand of JASJUZ010000228.1, from coordinate 249,595 downwards.
AAAATTGGAGGTTGCTCCTGACGAACAACCAAGACAAGGCATCATAACAAATTCTTTTTTAAATTTTTAAAGTTCAAAAAAATGTTTTTGAAAATTATGTTTAAATATTATGTTGTTGATATTTTGAAAAATCGGGTACAGCCCGTGTTTGGGATATTATAGGGAATCGAAAAATTCAAGAATTGAAAATATCGGATGAAAAATAGAGGCCTAAGACAAAATACGTTCAGGAGTCCCGATCATTCAGTTCCACTCATGACGAGGAAATTGCTTCGAAGCTTCGTGGCTTCCTTTTTATGAATTCGAAGATGGGCCGAATTTTACATTGTTCCATTCCACTTCTTTCAATTCTCAATACGAGCAACGTTGGACTGAATTTTGTTTTGGTTTATTATTCAATAATAAACCATTGTAGACGCCCAAAAAAATTGTCTATCCCCCTTCAAAATTTGTCTTTTACGTTTCAAGGTATGTCGAATCCGAATATCAAATAAAAAAATCTGTCTGTCCAGAAGCTAGATACATTTTTATGAATATATAAATTATTTACAAATCCACTTTTTTATCCGCTTTTTTTTATTAAATCAGATTTTATTAAAACGAAGATACGTCTTCTTTTTTTTTATTAAATAATACACATATTTCAATTCTCGGCCAGTAAAAGGCTATTATGAATTTGTTTGTGAACATTTCCGAGCTGGCTCTTCGCATTATTTATTTAATTCATTTTTTCGAATTTCGATCACTCTTCGGCGACATTTTTCATTCTCAGCTCTTTCATTATACTTACTTGAATTAGAATATTTACATTTTCATGCACCTGCGTTTTTTCAATTAATTTATTCGAAGCAGTTGAAAAAATTCCTCAAATCAAGTTACCTGCTTTACGATAGCGTTCAAAAACCTCGCGGGCCCGTATGCAAATTTAAACCCCTCGGTCACGGTCATTACCGTCGTATATTCGAAAATGAACGTGCACCTTTCGAAATTTCAAAGACCGCCGTACTTGGCAGGTTTCGTTATCGTCCGAGCTTTCGGCGGAATAGCCGACAGCCGAAAAATCGGACTCGCCCCGCACTGAGGTCACGGTCCTTCGGACCTGTCCCTAGAGCCTAGAGCGATTGATCCTGAACCTCTCACTTGCCTCCGACTCTCGCCCCCGCACGTCAAAAGCTCGATTTTCGGCTCCATTAGCCGAAGGAAAGGTTAGGACCCGCGGAACGGTGTATGAAACTGTGAATTCCCAATGGAACGGCGATGAATAAATAATTGCAGTTGGCGAACGATAGACTGGTCTTCCTAACTAGCGAGGCCTTTAGCGCTAAACGCTCTTGCGTTCAAGGTTTACGTGCGTTAAGAGGCGAACATTGCATATTTATGGGAGATCAAAGGGCAACTGATCGTACGTCAAACGAACGCCTCTTGTATACATCGGAATTGATGAGATTTACATAGGCGAAATTTAGCCTGAAATGGATCCGAATGTTGGAAAATAAAACCGATTCAATTTTTACCGAGTCGATTTTTTTTAGAGTTGAATTTTTAAAAATATATTAGCCTCGATAAATTTCGGTTTATTATTCAATCATGGACCATTGTAATCGCTCGAGAAAACCATCCATTTGTGAGACTAAATTCCGAACATTTGTAAACCTTTCCACCTGAAAACGGATCGGCAACAATAAGGGAAAACTCCGGAGCAACTATTGTAATTTTAATCATTTTTATTTTTCTTAATTTCCAAATTAAAATCTGAATTTTTCGCCTTACGGTGAAGAGTGTTTGACGAGCATTCCAGAGAATATAAAACGCTTTTTACAACAAAAAAAAAATTGAAAATCATCAAAAAATACCTTCGTGCCGAATATAAATATGAAATATATGAAAATTTCGGAAAATCTATACAAAAGCAGCGATAACTCGAAAACCAAATATTGCTACCGACTTCGAGATGGTCTCATTCGATTAAGCGTCCAAAAATCTATCAAAACTGATACCAAAAACACAATTTTTTCTGAAATTTTTTTTGGAAAACACGAACTTTTTCTCACTCAAAACCCCTAAAACTACCCTTAACATTGAGGTAGCGATTTGGTTGAAGAATTGAGCCGTTGCCAGGCCAAGAATGATTTTTTGTGAAAATGTCAAGAAATGTGTGGATTTTTGGTTTATTATTAATAATAAACCATTGCAATCGCTCAAGAAATAACTTTTCCAAACTCCCCTCAAAATTTGATGGCTTGTATTTCAAGGCATAAAGACTCCGAATATCCAATTAGAAAGAATCTTTCCATCCGCTGTACGCCGTAAGCTGTCAACACTTTCCTGTCAAAACTATAAGAGCTAAATTCTTGACATTTCCATCAAAAATCAATTTTGGCCTGACTATGGCTCCGACCTTTAACCAAATAATCGCTACCTCAATTTTAAGGGTATTTTTTTAAGGGTAAATTACAATTTAAAATACAATTTAGAAAATACTATTTAGTAGATTTTATTATTTAGGAAAAAATTTAGAACGAAAATTTTACGAATCTCCCATTTAATAAATAAAATTATAACGCCCCAATTCAGACTTCGTCCGATTATTCTTTTCAAATCTGTTTATATTATACTTCCCGAATCTCTATGAAATAAAGTCTCTCCGGTGAATAGTTTCCTACGGCTACCGGGGAAAAAACTAGCGGCATAAAAGACTGACGTAAATTACCTTCAATAAGCCTCTAGTTAAGTTGAGGCGGGGCTCCGAAGAAGTGAACTGTTAGAACGTGTTGGGCGGTTTTTTGTCGTTTTTTTCCACTCTCTCATTGAAACTTGGACTTATTTCCTCATTTAGTTACGCAATGTCGAAGCGTTCACCGAACGTTTCACGTAAGGGACCGTGGAAAAAAAACGAGCTGAATAAACGAAGTTACCGAGTTTTTAATAGGGTCCGCCGTCAAGTGGTTTCGTTTGAAGCCCTCGTCGACACGAGGGAAATGTGCAAAAACGATGTTAATGGTTTAAACAGTGGAAATTCCTTCGAGGAATTTTAATCGGCGGCGATTTTTTTTCGCACGCTCTCCAAAAGGTAGAAGCGAGATGAAAGCGCTTCTGTCTATGGTTTATCGGTCCAATCTATCTGCGATTAACTAGACGTGATTTGGAACTGTCAACGTGGAAATTAACGATCATTCGCATTGCTAAGATGACTTTGACCGATGCCGTTGCGCTCGAGCGAGATAAAAGTGAATACCTAGGAATAGGGGAACGTATATTTTTTCCGGGTAAATATTATTCACAAGAAGCAGTGGAATATGTTCGAAAAACGATTATAGATCACTCAGTATTTTCATGTTTGAGCCGGGAAACGCAAATTAATATAATCAATTATAAAAACTAGTGAAATCGTGAAAAGTGCTCATAACGTGGAGGTACTGTGTGTGAACCGATGTACGAAAAATCTGGTGTTTTCCCCAAGAATCTATAGAAATTGATATCAAATACTTTATCGGAATAGCGTTGGAAAATTCGACTTTTCTCAGCCACGAAATTCCCCAAAAATACCATTATAATTGACGTAGCGAATTGGCAACAGAATTGAGCCATTTTAGGCCAAGATTGATATTTGATGAAAATTTCAAGACTATTGTAGTTTTGTCAGAAGCTCTGAAGGCGGACGGACGGAATTTTTTTTAAGAGTGGACATCAAACATCAAATTTTGAGGGGAGATAGAAAAAAAAAATTTTCTGTGGCGATTTCAATAAAACGAAAATCCAATAGACAATCCACCATATAGGGCATCCTTCTATTTTCTATTTTTGGACCTTCTATTTTTAACCGACTTCAAAAGGAGGAGGTTACTGTAGGGTTTTTTTTTTTTTTCTTTTTTTTTTTTTTGTTAAATTGCTTGGACCTTCAATAGCAATCTTAAATGCGGTGAAAAAAACCTCCGTTTTATTAACAATTTGTGTAATTATACGCTGCAAAAAACGCAAAAAATACCCGTTTATTGCTACCTCGACCGCTCGAAAAATTAACGGTCTAGTCTTAACGACCAAATTACCAAATATGTACGAGCAAGGTGCGAGGGCGTCGGCCTGGAAGCGAATGAGCTCGGCAGCCTCGCCCAGATTACTCCCCCATCGGGCACAAATCACTTTCAGTTTTAGTTTAATGTGAGTCAAGGACGTATTATTTATTTTCTCGACAAAAAATGCAGATAGCGATAGTCGCATATTGTCGTTTATAGAGGAGACATCGCCTTTTACGATGGCGTCCGCTCTTGCATTCGAAAGAGCCGACTCGTTGTTTGAATATTGATCGAAGATTGCGATTAGCTACAAACAACCAGAAGTGAGTCTTTGTAGATCGGTTTGATATTGAAAACGTATGTCCCGCCGATTGAAACAAATGAGTTTGACCGGACTATTTGAGGCTTTTTATGCCAACAGACGTTTGTCATCGAATTCGGCCGATACGCCCTCCGATAAAAATCAATATCTCGGGAACGTTCGATTTTTAATTTCGCTTATTTATTGGCCCGGCCATCGAGGGCTGGCGATGAATTTTGAATAGCAACGGCCACCCACGTTTTGTTCTAATGAAAGGCAAAAAATTCGAACGAGGGCAGAGTTTAAATCGGATCGATTTGACCCGCTGATTTACGATTCCAATGACCATCTGCTCCGGCCAATGACGAGGCGATTTAATCTCGCAAATATTTCGATAATTAATATCTGTATAGCCTAGAACGATTGATTTATTAATACCTTTGCTAACACTTGGATCTCCTTGGGCTATCGAATTCCAAATTTTCGACCCGCCCAATAAATCAGTATTCGAAACGCTGTCAATCGAATGACAATTTTTTTGTTAATCTTGTTCCGTCGTTAGTGATATTTTCGAAATGAATTGATGGCCGAAACGCATTATTTTCCTTTAGGATCGCGGCTAGGGTTTCCTTTTAGAAATCATTTGCGTCAGCGACCTTAACACGCGCCATGATAATCGACAAATGATTCGGGAAAGGATTCGCAGAATAATGCTTAGTCGGTGATTTTAGACCAAGCTAAGGCTGTTAAGAGTTGGTTAGGGCTGTTAAGTGTTGGTTAGGGCTGTTAAGTGTTGGTTAGGGCTGTTAAGTGCAGGTTAGAGCCGTTTAATGCTTGTTAAGGCTCGTTAAGCTGGTTAGTACAGGTTAGTACTACTTAGGGCTGATAGAGCAGGTTGGTGCTTTTGAAGGCAGATTAGGACTTATGAATGCTTTTTAGGGCCAGTTAGAGCTGGTTAGTGCGGGTTAGGGGCGGTTAGAGCTGGTTAGTGCAAGTCAGGGCCGGTCAATGCGGGTTAGAGCTGTTCAACGCTTGTTAGAGTTGGTTGTGGCTGGTTCGGGCACAGCTAGTTAGGGCTGGTTTGTGTTGGTTAGGGCTGGTGGTAAGTTCAAGTGGCTATATAATTGCAATTTACGTCCTATATGTAAAACCGAATAGTTTGACCGCTAGGTCGGCCGAAAGCCGTGATTTCCCGAGAGAAAGAACGTGCGTGTATTGTTAGCTTTTTAACCGACTTCAATAGGAGGAGGTAACTGTGGTTGACTTGGGGTTTTTTTTTTTTAACCTTCGGAATTCTACTATTCTTACTAATTGAAATCTTGACGCTAACGCAGGCGTAATTCGTGAGCCCCAGATAAACGGAACGCCTAATAAAAAACCGCCATTTATCAACAGGTTCGAATTGATGGGAGATCCGCGCCTCGGTTTCAGCTCATGAGGAAGCTAGGTGCTCGTTCGGGTATAAAAATCGAAGCCCAGTTTCGAACCGGGCACTTCCCGGGTCAACTACGCGAAATGCATCGGTTCGTTAGTGATTTATTGGCGGAGATTAAGTTTTCGAAGTAACGACCGGCCGTTTTATGGTTTCAATATAATAACTACAGATATTATTGGCCGGTACTCTACTGTTCGCGGCCTCGGCCGTTGCAAAAGCGATCTTCGATATACTTTTACGCCTCAGGGCAAACTCGGCTAGGGCAAACGAAAACGGAACTAATACGGTTTCCGTTCGGGGCGAGCAACGGTCTCAAAAACTGTTGTCTGGAACAGTCAGAGAAGGGTAAGACAACAAAAAAATCGATATCACCTTGAGAGGACTTTCGATATCGTTAACCCGGGCTCCGAATACTCATATACAAAGAAGGCCCTTGAAAGGCGGCCTAACGTTCGGATCGTGTGCGTACGTTTTTTTCCGCCGGCCTTTAGAAAACGAATAAAAATTCGAAACGATTAAACTCCGGGGCTGGTCCTATTAATTTTCTACGATTCATCCCCGCCGATTCGACGGTTGAATGGTTTTCGTGAGAATTAGGTTTTCGTTTTAAAAACGAAAATTTCAGACCCGAGGCGGGAAATCGAGTTCGAATGTCAAGGTGAGGTCGAGCGATCGAGTCGAAAAACGTTGGATTCTCAATAGCTCACGATCTAAGAGCAGTCGATTTTTCGAACGAGGAACTCAGCTTCATTAACGCGAAGGATTTATTCGAATTTACAGTCGACGAATGTTCAACAAATGCCAAGCTGACGGTTCGTTTTGAAACGGAGTGCAAAAAGGTAGTCTTGAATTTAAGGTGTCTTGAAGCAGATACAGAGTATAAAATCTTAGCCACAGGATTGAAATTAGAGTCCCAATCATTTCGACATTTTATAGCTTTTTTTAATATTTGCTTAATAAATTGAATTAATTTTGTCAATTTTTGCAGAAATAAGCGTTATCAAAATTGCAAGTGTCGCAGTAAAGATAAAAATGCTAGAAATGAAAGTACAGTGGTTTATCATTCCTTTACTTCAATAACGATTTCGAATAAAATTATCTTGGAAAATTCTACACAAAAGCTGCGCTAACTCGAGAACCATTAAGCTACTGACTGGTATCATTCGATACAGCGTCCAAAAATCTGTAGAAATCGATACCAAACACAGCTTTGTCCAAAAAACCGTCGAAAAGACGAAGTTTCAACTCTTTGAAACTCCCAAAAATACCCTAAAATTCACGTAGCGATTCAACAAGAGAATTGAGCCATTGTCGGGCCAAGATTGATTTTTGGTGAAAATTTCAATAATGTAGCTTTTATAGTGTCGTCAGAAAAGTGTTGACGGCGGACGGATAGAAATTTTTTTATTTGGTATTCGGATTCTATACAAAATTTTTGAAACGAAAACTTCAAATTTTAATAGGAATTAGAGAGGTTTTTTTACTTCAAAGTTTGAGGGGGCTTAGAAAAAAATTTTTGATTGATTGCAATGGTTTATTATTAATAAACCAAAAAACGTTCAGCGCTACAAGAGGAAGACTTTTAGCCGAATGCTTTGCGCCAGCAATTTTCGTAAAACTTGCGTTTCTAATACCTTTCGCGCGGCAAATTGCCTCAGTCATCCTGTTTTCCAATTGTTGCTCTACATTTGGGAAAAGCAACTTGGAGCAACATTCGGGCAATTTTTCCCAGGACAAGTTGCTCGTCCCAAATGTAAAGCAACAATTGGAAAGCTTGATGGGAGAGCAACTAGTTGAAAGCGATTTATTGAGCAACTTAAGCAACTAGTTGCTCTTAAAAATCGTCAACTAGTTGCTCCACTATTTGTTCTACTTTGGTTCGTCAACTTTTAGTTGTCAGCTTTAAAATAATGAAGATTGAACATTTTTTCGACATAATATCTTCTGATATTCTCTCCTGCGTGGAATCACGATAAACCAGTTGTTTAGTTCTAAATACAACATTAGGCAGGTTCGGGAGTTTCGTGTGCCTTTGGGCCACAGCTCGCGTGACATCCAGCCGAAATCTTGCTCAGATCGTTCCTCGTTCGTGCTCATGATCGTGTCCGAGTTAGTTATATAAAATGGGCCAAATTTACTATCAGCTTGACGGCTATTACCGACCGCCCTTTCGAAAAATAGTCGTCCGATTCTCAACAGTACCAAAACCTCGGGATAACTCGAAGAATAAACTGGGCACGTGAGGAAAGCGTTGTTCGCTGATTGGGCAATTTCATCCGAAACGTACGATTCCCATGGTTTATCGTGCCAGTATTACGGAAATCTCGGCTAGCTTAAGAAAGAGGAGCGCCAATTGCGAAAAAGAATTCAACAAAATAAGGAAATATTCAAAAATAATTTAAAACTGCACAATGATTACTGAAAATTCAATCGAAAATTACAAACGTTTTTTGAAAGTGTTTAATGTGTTAATTTCCAATAACAGTGTTGTCAAATTATTTTTTTTTCAAATCTAAAAATTTTCAGATTATAGTGGTTGTTTTTTCAATTCTAGAAATGTTCAAATTTTAGTTACTATTCGAAACCTTTTTTTCTTCTTCTAACTTTCTCGCTCTCTCGTTCATTTCCATGATGGATTAAATTGGCGTCAATTTTGTGGATCCCATCCTGTCAACTGTTCGATTTTCCGTACACTGTCATTATTTCTCTTGTCCACTTCGGTGAAATCGAAGCTTTGGGATCGAAAGAATCCGACGGACATTTTAAACTAACAGTTTTACCATGATAATTTTATTTATTTCCCGCTCCGTTTTTATTTCTCCGCGCCGCTCAAATTAATTTAAGTTGGTGATCACACAAAGTACTTCCGCTGCACGTATTCGCAGATTCGTTTCTTTTTTCTCGCGCGTTTTTTTCAATTTTTGCGTCAACTAGCGAAAAACCGGCCCAACTTCCGCTGGTTTCGATTCAAAATTATCAAACGCGTCACACTTGAATTTGTCGTAACCTGTTACACGGTACGAGAGTCGCTCGACGGAGAATAAACATAAGAAATGAAAAATTCACTCGGAAAAAATTCAAAGCTTGCCAGTTAACGACGTAATTTACCATTTTCATAGTAGAGTGCATGACGGTAGTTTTTAGCTTCCTAAGCGGCCTGTAAACGATTTGCAAACAATGAGGGTAATTAATTTAGGGCGTCGCTGCTCAGATTGTAGCGACTATCCCTTACCTCGGTTGTCCTTGCGGTTCTTAAGGTCAGCTCCTTTCAGTTGAACTAAATAGTTGAATAAACCTCGCGTGTCTTGCGACCGTAGAGCTCTGTTCAAAAAGGAGAACCGCATTCCATCTGGTGTAACATACGAATACGCTAGTACTAGCAGAGCTTCGATTTTTGACAAATCGTTCCTCGGCGGTAAATTATTAGATCATGTTTCACTCGAATGGCGATGCTTGTAAATCATGAAAATGAGCGCTATCGCGATTTACGCTTAAGTGAATTAATTATCGTCACCAAGAATCGCGATTTCTTGCCAATGCGGATCTAATAACAGAAATGCGGAATAATGTATTCAATGTGATCGAATCGAGCTCAGTAGCAGTGGAATATATTGCTTATAGGTTGAAATTTACATACTTGGTACAATAATAAATAATATTTAAAAAAATAAAACTTCGTTGTTGAGACAGAAGTACGACGAAAAAAAAATTAATTAAAAATTTAATTTAATTTAAAAAAAGGAGCAATGGCCGGCCCCCATAATCTGCAACGATTAGTTGAAGAGGAATAAGAAATATTTATTTTCATATAATAACAAACTACGAAAGAATTTTTTTTTTCAAGTTTTTTTCCCCCATTTGAAGCGATTTGGGACTGAGAGATTTCGAAAATATCCGGGCAATATATATTGGAAAATCACTGCAAATGATAGATCGCATTGTCGGCTTTTTTTCAATCTCCCATTCCACAAGGTCCACTTTCTTTCGCCTGTCTAAATTGCTGCACTATACTCGACCGTTTCCCCTGAACTCTGCATTTTCTTTTTTCTTCCTGTTTTTGTTTTGCATAAACTCGAGAACCAATGAAGCTATCGACCCCGCGATGGTCTCATTCGATTCAGCGTCCAAAAATCTATACAATTTGATACCAAATACACATTTTTCTGAAAAACCCTGTAAAAATATGAATTTTCTCCCCCTCAAATCCCCCCAAAAATACCCTTAAAACTGAGCTAGCAAGTCGCGCTCCTCATCATCCGATCGAGTGGGTGATTGTTCCCATAATTTGTCCTATGCCTAGGTTGAAAGGATCGACCTGCTCTCAAACTACGTGAAGGGGCATGGAAGTTTACCAGCGACAACAGGTCCGGACCATATAGGCGTCGAGTGGACAATTATTTTGGGTGGCACAACATGCCAGAGATCAAAAATCTGGAATAATCTGATTCGCTCTGTTTTTGTATCTATAAGCCTATCTTTCTTGTTATTGTTTCAATATAAAAAAAACTTATTATAAACAATGTAAGCTTTAATGATAGAATTTTTATTTTTTATGTTAGATTGTCGGCCGTAGATGTAGTTTTTTTGGTTTGGTTTTATCGGGGTTCGGCCAGTACAACAACGCAGTCCTCCTTAGTAATACATCATTTTAATTTGCATTTGCGACGTTTCGGAAACCCCCGTTTCCCTCATCAGGCTCATCAGCTTCGTCAGATACTAAAAAATTTAAAACGATAAAAACATCCAGACCTACTAGAACACTAAAATAAATAACACAAATTTAACATAAAAACTGCAAAAATAAATCTCTGGACAAAAAACTGGCCGAATCCCGATAAAACCAAACCAAAAATAGAATTTTTATAAAAGAAATAATGTATACAGACAGTAATTGGAATATTACTAGGCCGATTATTTAATTGTCAATTAGAAGGGGGGCACTTGCGCCCCCCCCCCCCTGACGCGACGCCTATGGTCTGGACAGTCGATTAACGAGTGTAAAACTTGATAAAACATAAGGAGGTCAAAATTATTACGTCTATAATATATAAGGAATAAACAGACGTTCCAATAGAGTTTCAATCAAGTCATACGAGAGACGAGGGAAACTCCGGGTCGAATGTAATTTGTCGTTGACTAGTTGGCAAGCGGCGATACTTGACAATACTTGAGCTGTTCGATTAATTGTACGCGACCTGTCCGCTCGTTAGCGGCCGTTAAGTGACCGCTTGATCGGCGTCGAGCGCACGCCGTCGATAGTTGGCGCGAGCCTCGGGCGACTTGAACGGTTGAGCAACGTCATCGTCGGCAGACAAAAGAACGACAAGTACTAGCGGCAGTTAAGTTTTATCGGGCCTCCATAAACGCACGAATAGGAGCCGGTTTTTTCTACCTCGAATATCGGCCGCAGCGCTAGTTTTATTAGCGTTGCATAACATAAGTCGAAAGTGATTGGCTCGGGTGGTGATTTTTTCGCAATTACAATTGAAAATAATCGGAAAATCCGAAAGATGCTATGGGAGAGAATTTTGGTTTATTATTCAATAATAAACCATTATGTAATCGCCCAAGAAAATTTTTTTTCTAATCCCCCTCAAAATTTGATGTTTTACGTTTCAAGGCATGTAGAATCCGATTATACAATAAATAAAAAATCCTGTCCGTCCGCCGACAACGCTTTTCTGACGAAACTATAAAAGCTACATAACTGAAATTTTCACCAAAAATCAATCTTGTCTTGACAACGACCCAATTCTTGAACCACATTGCTAGCTCAATTTTAATGGTATTTTTGGGGGGTTTTGAAGGGGGAGGAATTGATTATTTTTCAACGATTTCAGGACAAAGGTGTGTTTGGTATCAATATCCATAGATTTCTGGACGCTAAATCTACCGAGACCATTGAGGGGGTCGATATTTTCATTGGTTGACGAGCTATCACAGCTTTCGTGCAGAATTTGGGAGATTTTCAGAAATTCTGCATGAAAGTTTGTAGGGTTCGAGAATTTTCGGAGCTATAAAAATCGTTCTATACTCGTTGAAATGCTCGTCGAACAATCTTCAGTTGAACCGTCAGACAAATAATTTAGCTTTTAATTTGAAAATTCAGAAAAATAAAAATGATTAATATTACTATAATTGCTTCGTGGTTTTACCCTATAGTTACCACTCTGGTGGTTTATTATTAATAAACCATTTGTTGTAATTGCAATTGCAATCGCTCAAAGAAAATACAATTTTCTACCCCTCCTAAAAATTTGATAAAAATAGTAGTGATGATGTTCTTTTTTTATTTTTTTATTACTTTTTTTTTTAATTTAATTTTTTTTTTTTTTTTGTGGAAACATTCACAAATTTTCGAAATAGTTACTATAGCAAATGGATGGTATTTAAATCATAATTGAACGAAGAAAAATAATAAACCACTGTCCAACCATTTGCAGCGTTTTTCGATCACATCTCGGGGGAATTTAACCCTCGACGAAAACAGCATAATCGGCGATACCGCAACGGTTTCTTCCTCTGCGGATGTACATGTAGCCGTCCTGGCCCCATTGGTCGGTCCACCAATTTTTGAGTATCCAAGCATCGCGAGTGTAGCCGATGAGGAGCATAGCGTGGTTGAGACTGTCGTCAGGACAATCGGGGTCGTCGTAAATTCCGCTGTGGTACAATTGGAACGTGTACGGGCTCGCGTTTACCGATACGGCGAGCGGACCGATGGCTACCAAAGCGGCTCTCAAAGCTTCTTCGTCTCTGGCAGGCAAAACCTGGACAGAAATCCGAATCAGAGGTTTCGAGGATATAAAATACTAGAGCTATAAAAATAGCTCTTACTCGTTGGAAGATCGTCAAACACTCTCTTAACTGTTTTTCTTCAATCGTAAGGCGAAAAATGCAGATTTTGAAATTATGAAAAATAGAATCGATTAAAAATTTCACTCGTTGCTGCGGAAGTTTCCTCTACAGTTACCAAAAAAAAGAAGGAAAAAAGAAGGCACTTGGCAACTGATTCCACAGAGCTTAAAATTAAAATTTTAAAAAAATTAAAAATTAAAAATTAAAATTTTTAAGTATAGGTACCAGATGGACCTATGCAGCCCTGAAGATGCCCGAATGGGCGAAAGATCTCGGCCGAGGAATAAAAATATGGAGAAAAAGTCGCAATCTCAATCTCCCCCTCATCCTGACAATATTAAAAATTTTAGGAATTTTCGAATTCTGTTGCTCACCTTCCAATCTTTAATGCGAACGTGCTCTTTGAGCAACGTGTTTTTACAAAGGTTTTGCCTCGCGTTGTAAGGATAGTCCTTATCGGTCATGAGGCCTGCAAGTTCAACGTAGAGCAAAGTATTTTTGAACGAGCCTCCTCCGCAGCCCGAATTGCCAGTTAGCACAGAGCAGTCCACCAATTGCTGCTTGCTCAAATCTTTCAATTCTCCATTATTTTTGAAAAGCTGAAAAGAGAAAAAAATAAAATAAAAATGAAACCCGCGGTCAATTTTTTTAAATTTAAATTATTATTATTTTTTAAATTTATTTATTTATTTTTTTTATTTTTTTATTTTATTTATTTTTTTTTTTTGTTTTTGTTTTGGTGGAGCTTATGAACACAGACCTGGCCTTGAACAGAAGCTGCGATGCTAAAGGCGTAGCAGGACCCGCATTCTTCCTGATTCCAAGCAGGTGTCACAAATCCCTTCGAACGCCAGTCAAACTCGTCTGGCAACGCTGTCGTGTTATGCGGCGAATGTCTGAGCAAAGTTTCATCCGCTAGTTTCCTGTGGCGGCTAGGCTTCAAACCGATCTATGGAATAAAAATCATCGAAAACCGACGGTACCGATAGGAATAAAATACACCGATGAAGCATAAGTGCTGGACATTTTTTCCATCCGCCTTTGGCTCCGTTATAAACCTCACTCGATCGGAAAAATAAAAAACCAAAGAAAAAATAAATTTTTTATTTTATTTTTATTTTTGCACGTATACGGGACGAGCCCAATAACAGGAAAAAATTAATAAATAATTTTTTTTTTTAATTCGTGCATCTGAACCGAATGAACTTTTTACTTATATCCGAGTTACTATTTTCGAAACATAATTATTATGTACTTATGATTCGTTTTTTATTACGTCTTCGAGTTAGGAAAAATTGCGATTGAATTTTCAAGGCATATCTCTATAATTATTAACCTTAATAATAACGATTTTTTCCGACCGAAAAGTTCTCAATTCAATTGTTTCGTAAATCGCTCACCAATTTCAAATAATCCCTCCTGTGTAAGTCCGCCAAGTGATTCGCTTTCAAATTATAAGTATGGACGCCGTTTTCAAATTCCAAATTGTGTTTCAACACTTTTTCCGCATTTTTCAACCAGTTCATTCGCCTGATCGGTTCGCTCACAATGTAGCTCTTATTGTACAACTCTTTATAACCGTTCCAATGTTGCTCGAAGCACGCGACGCTCGAAATTGACAAAGCGAGCGTTAGATATTGTATTAACATTTGGACGAAAATTATTTAAACGAATAATAAAAAGTTGAGTTGAATCGGGATGCAGAGAACCGTTTAGGGCGTCACTGACACGCAGACTGGAACACATAGCACGTTTTGATAGCTGCAACCTTTTCCATAAACAATCAACAATCTTCGCGAGGAAGATTTAAGCTCCGTTTACATAGAGCGGAAGTCCGCGCAGACGGAAGATTACTCAGAACCTTTTTTTTTCTTTTTTTTCATATTGGCGTTTTGTTCATTGTTTAATAATAAACCAATTTAAATGCAGATAAATTTCTCGATGCCATTGACGATTATAAATCAATTGTCAAAACTATGTTAAAATAATGACGAATTAATTATAAAAGCTAGGAAACTATATGATTTTTTAATTGTACAAATTGTAGTATGAAAAGTGTACGCTCGCGTCTGTTTTTCCTGGTTAAATTGTCAGTTTTTATTTATTTATTTTTTTCATTTTTTTTTTTTTTTTTTAATGTGTCGAAATTTTTTGGCGAGTGTTGACACATTTTGGACATTTTTCACTCTGAATCGAATGATTGTCTAGTTGTATTCTTTCAAAATTGAAATTACCATAAGTCATCATCATTTGGGTTTTTTGAAAACTTTAACGTAAAAGTTTTCGGAAGACGGAAAATGCACTAAAACTCTCCTAATTATTTTTTTAACTAACCAAAAGAGGGTGGTAGCTATTTAAATATTGATTGCTTGGATATTAAATTATTTAACTATAAATAGTGTTTCTCGTGAATAAATCATTTTCTTGATTTATTATGATTAACTCGTTTTTTCACAATTTAAGCTCGTTTTCTATTTGAAATTCAATAAGAGCCCATTTTTTAAAGGAATATCGCCCACTTTAATGTCCTCCTGAGTGAGTACCATTGTGAAAAGAGTATTTTCGAAGATACACGCAATTGAGAGAAAAACGTCTTCAAAATTGCTTGATATGTTGTATTTTTCCACATTTTACAATTTTGTTTTCTGTAACCAAAAAAATTGAAATAAATAACTGATTAAAATGCATACCTATAAGAATTGATTAAAATTCATAAAAATACATTATAAAAAATATACTTTTAAAAAATCCGCACCAATGAGTAATACGAATATTGATTCACATAAAATATCGAAAAATTAGATCTGTACAGACCGCACCAAATTCTCCCAGTGTACCCCCCCCCCCCTCAACAGCTGAGTGGTGGTTCTGGCCAATCAGTAAATTTTCCGCGTTCCGCGCCATGTGAACCCAGCGTTAATTTTGTGTACCAATTGATTCCATAAACGTCTCGACGAGGACCGCCGACGAAATGAAGACGCATTTAAATCAAAGCTTTATTACAATCAGTGCAAGGTATAATTTAAATAAAATCTTCATATAGAGCAGATGTAGAACGAGTTCGTGGGCATTACTCATCTCCACCAGTCATGACCTCCATGAATTCTGAAAAAAAAATCCCAATAGATTTTTTTCAATCAAATGAACAAAATGGCGACTATTGTTCACGTTTCTGATATTATTCACGCATTCTGATATTCGAAATATCAAGTATCGAATAAATTAATAGAATATGGTTTAATTCATCGATTTATCTAATATTTTTAAATAATTAATTAGGCCCTACTTTTGGGCAGTTGATTTAGATTTTTTTCTTACCGTTGAAATCCACAGTTCCTGATCCGTCCGAGTCGATTTCGTCGATTATCATATCCAAGTCGTAATCCGATAGGTCCGGTTCGAGTTCCCACAGAATTTCCCTTAGCACGTCCGTCGTTATGTAGCCATTGCCTAGAATAAAATAAATTATTTCGAAAACTGAGAAAAGGCGCGTAAAATCAGTGTTGCCAGGGCTCAAGTGGAGATTTTGGGGAAACCTCGACTAGAAAAAGGGGAAATGAGTAATTAAAAAAGGGGGAGAAATATACAGGGTCATATATGCAGTTGATCTCCTTCCCCATTCTTTTATTTTTTATTTTTTTGGTAATGCAAGTTACATTTTTATGTACGCCCGACTATCAAGAGAATTTGGTTACTCAACAGCGATGGTATTTTTATATCGATAGTCAATATATCGAAATTGTTTTTCGATAGTTTGATCCCGAAGTACGAGAAAATTGAACGATTCTCAAGTTGAAAAACGCGAGTGAAAATTAAAAAAATTGTAAGATTTTTTCCTTGCGATATATCGAAATTTCTTACTGTATATCGATTAATTTCGACAATTTTCACATTTCGATAGATCGCAGCATAATTATCAAAACGATACTAACGCACCTTAAAATATTTTCCTTACCTAAAAATAGTTATAAATTCAGTTTCGGCTAAGGAAAAACCGTCGGGAAAGCATTGATTTATTTTATATCGATATTCAATATATCGGTATGGGGTTTTGATAGTTTAATCCCGAGGTATGTGAAAATTGAACTGAAAACTAAATGAAAAACGCGCGAGGAAAATAGCGAAATTATACGAGTAAAAAGTACGAGGTGTCATCCGAACGACAAAAATCGCGTCTTCGAAAAACACAATTTATGTCTGTTGTAGACTTTTACATTTTCACAGCATCAGCTGACCGCTATCTATAACCGCAACGAAGGTTGCTTCGAAATCAGGTTATCAGTTTTACTTGTTAGCTTATTGAAGCAAAAAATTTTGCTCGTCTTTTTCGTGCGTTACCATTTTTCACGGTTATTGCAGTTAGCAGCTTGAGATGGCTCTTCTAAAGCCGTCTTTGTTGTTCAACGTCGCTAGGAGAACACTAGGTACTTCGCAGTCGTTGGCTGCTGCTTGGAACAAAGATTGGAAGCCCAGTCCGTACCCGAAAACCGAAGAAGAGCGACTCGAAGCTGCAAAGAAGTACAATTTATTCCCGGAGGAATACAAACCGATTCCTGACGACGGCGATGGAGCTGGCGACTATCCGGATTTCAAACCGTACTCCTACGAGGGAAGAGATCCTCATTATCCTTGGGATTATCCCGAGTACAGGCGAAACTTCAACGAGCCTCTTCACGAGAATTTCAACATTTACGGATACGATAGGTGAGGAATATCGTGATGGCTGGTTTAATTACGATTGTATCCTCGATTGAGCTTATTTTTCGTTAGTTCTTGAACAAACTGTTCAAGTTTGGCATTTCGCTTTTAGACACTTCCTCAGTCCTAAAACGAACTCTCATTTTCTGTGAATTTTGACTTCGCGAACTCGTTCTTTGTCAAGAAGAGCAAACCGCGAGCAAAATCGTCAATTTTTTTACTTCCATTTTCTCGTAGTAAATGGAAGTATTGAGATCGTCTGGAAGTCGAATTGGAATCGAAGTCCTGTTAGAAGAAATCTTCATAGTACTATACTCAGAATCACTTTCTGAACAAGTGTCTGTCTGTGGTCACAAAATGACATAAATGGCCATAAATCTTCCTGAAAAATGAATGAAATTCAATGACATTTCCAGAAAATGTGTTTCTAGTGAATGGGCCAAATTAGGTTTTTTCAAAATTTGAAAAACACACTGCGCATTTGAAATATAAGTTTTCAAAGTTTTTTCTGTTTGGATTTTTACCGGCTATAAAAGTCAATATTTTTCTACGTTTGAAGGCTTGAAGTGTCGGTTATGGCAAGGAGAAAACACCAGATATTTTTTTTTATATTGGGTCACACACAGTACCTCCGCGTTATGAGCACTTTTCACGATTTCACTAGTGCATGTTTTGTATTTTTATTTTCATTTATAACCTTATAATAATTTAGTTGATTTAAACAAAATATTCTATAAAACGTGCGGAAAAAAGAAATAAAACGTCGTCGATGTAAAGCTCTAAAGCATCCACAAGAATACATTTCATTGATGTATTTTGTTTTTAAGTTCTAACACCGCCTACTAAATCACTTTTCAAGTAATAGTCGAATTTCAATAAACATTGACGACACCTTCTGAATAAAAAAGAAAAGGAAATCTACATAAGTAGTTGCCCATTAAATAGGAAGACAGAAACACCAACGATAACAGAAATGTCTCTGGAGTTCGGTTGCTCTGTACCACGAGCGCTAGTGAGGTCGCAACACCGGCCGTGTTCCAGACGCTGCTAATTTGATCGATTGAAAAAGTCGGGTAGAAGCGTGACCAATCGGATCCCAGTTAGCTCTTTCCATTTCCACATTTTCAGTTAACCAGCTTTAACTTCGATTCTTTCAACAGTGAAATTTCACCATTTTGAAAAACTCACGTTTCCTTTTCAGGATAAACGTCGACCCTAAGCTACGCTATCCTCAGTGGGCCATGCTTACTTCTTTCCTCGCAGTATTGGCAGGCCTTACATATTTTTGCAAAGCCACAGAAAATATGTGGATGACGCCAGCGCTACCTAGGCACATGCCAGCAGAAGGCACGCACTACAAATACCCGTCATCGTGAGAACACTGAGATCGACTGTTTCATAGTAATGCGATGTTTCCTTTCAAGCTGCAATCTATATAGAGCTCACAGCTTTTCGAATTGGTAGGTTCAAATTAAAAATCCGTTTTTTCTTGGCAGTTGCTCTTTGTTGAACCTTGTACTTTTGAATGTACAATTGCTATAGTTAGACGGGGAAATTAGATTCATCGGATGAGTGTGTACAACGGTGTCCTCTATTATTCGTTTCTTTGGGGCCTGTTTCTTGAACCACTGCAGATCACGGTGTTAGCCAACCCGTTGTCAAATTCAATTGACACCGGATCAGCAAAAAGCGTTTTTGGAACCACAATCACTCGGGGGTGAGCTAACCATGCCGTCAAAGCTGTTATTAGCGTGCGTACGATAACATTCATACAGTTTTGTCAAACGATGCTGCCAAGATTCCCAATTTCGTTAACAACTTCTACCCCTCTGAATTTACTTCTATTTAAAAAATTTAATTTTCACATCTGAGAAACAATGTCACTTCGCACAATACTTTTTTTTTAATGAAAATAACATGTAACTTTCAAGATGAAAATTTTGTTCTTTGCTGTAAAATCCTTTTTTTGCAAGGCTTATTCGTTTTTCAGCCAGATCAGAGCAGTGGGCTGTGTTAAAACGAGCACGAGTTTATTCGAAAAATGCAAAAAATCTAGCTTTTTCTATAATTATTTCAATTTACTACGTATCCCTTTATGGAAGTAAGAAGAGCCCTATCTATTGCTTTAGCAGCTAACTTTGAAAAAGACGTTCTATGCCAATCAATTAGGCCATAACAATCGTCTCCATTCTTTATAATATTCTTCAAACAGTCAATTTTCAAAAATTGGCAAATCCGGTTATACTGCTTGATTTAGCTGCTTTTTAAACTTATTAAAAATTGCATTAATTTACTACCTATTTGCGGTTTTTGAACTGACACTACAAATATAAACTAAGGAGGCATTCGATGGGATTGGCACTAGGCACTGGCATTGGCATTGGTTGGGACTAGGAAGAATAATTCAGTTAACTGTGAAAAAATCAATTACTGTCTTCACAGCTAATGCTGTTGGCAAGCGAGTGAGAAATTTCCCTTAGCTGGTCAACTACTGAATATTTACATACAATAAAACACACGTGTAGCCGTTCTTTATCTTTCCACAAATAAATGTTTTCTAATATTTGGGTTAACTAACCTTCTTTATCGTACAGCCTGAAGGCTTCTCTCAGCTCATGCTGCATCGCATTTGGATCCTCCTCTTCCGTCAGGTATCGGGCGGCCAATTCTTTGAACGTGTCAAAATCTAATTTTCCAGTGTCTGCAATTATTTTTGCGATGTTAAACATTGGGTATTTATTGAGATATTTTTGATCTGTAAAAACAACATGAGTAACACTTCTACTCACTCCATGGGTCGAATTCGTCCATTAAAAAGGCCAACGAGCTCGCCGACTGCGCTTTGCCCAACATTTCCAACACTGTTCCAACTTCAGATGTCGGTATTTTATGCTCGGCTTCGATTTCGAACGCTTCAAACGCTCTTTTGAGCACTGGAGATGAGAAAATTTTCTAATTATGTCCGTGGTTTTTTTTCAATTAGTTTTTGAGGGATTATGGGTTTTTCTGGGGCCATTTTCTAATTATGTTCACAATTGTTTGTGGGATGAAATTGAAGGGAAATAAGCGATGCGCTCTTTATCATTTTTCGTGTATTCCAAGTTGTGTCACTTTGGGCATTGTCAGAGCTGTTTAGTAAAGTGGATTGGATCCAGATTTACCTACATTGCCCAGACGATTCCCGAAGCGAGAAAAATGCTCAGAGTTTACGAAAAGTTTATAGAGAACGAGTCGCTAATTTTATATTTTTCCAACAGACAACCTCGAAAGCGTCGACTTATAATGAGAATAATAATTTCATTCTAACCAATCTTCTCTCACTCACTTTGAAGCTGTCCTTTTGAAAGATTTTGCGGATCCTGAAACAAAGAAAATGTGCACTTTTCTAGCGTAGTTTCCCATGGTTGTTTTTCATTGAAGAGATTTTTCATTTTCTAATCGGCAAAGCTGTCGTTTTGTGATTGGAGTGAGTGAAAACACATCAATCTATTGATTGAAATCTGCTGAATTTCAATCGATCGATTTCGTCTTTAGAAATTCATATTATTTGAACGCATTTTGTTGAGCGTGGAAAACGGTTTTTTTAATCTGTCGCATTTATCTTGAAAAAATCGTTCGCAAGTTCAGGAGACAGCATATTGGATGAAATCATCTTTCATTCGGTACTTACCATTTGTCAGTCCTTTGAGAACCCTTCGAGAAAACTAATTCTTAAAGACTCCTAAATACTGACTTGAAGACGCTTTCCCCTTCTTAAATCTATTTCGACGTGACCGTTTTTAAATCGACAGTAATCGCCGATCTGTCAACGAATCATAATCGATGAGCGATTTATTTTTATATCTATTCAGTTCATGCAGTGCAATCGGCAGTAATGTCCGTGTAACCTTTGTGAACCTCCCTCTCCTACGACTGGTAAAATCGAGGGTCAAAGGTGATTTTGCCTTGGCTCTGGCTCGAACTGTCACTTCCACGTGCCACTGTATGACCTAATGCCACTTTTGGCTCGCTTCTCAGAACAATATAAGGCACTGCGGTTCTACGCATTTGCTCTATCGTTTCTCAATTTTTTCTTCTACCTGGTGCGATGGTTTTTTGGTACCTAATGGTTCTACAGGCTCAGTAGTGTTAGAATGATGGCAAGAAAGGGAATATCTTTGCTCTGGGAGTCTTCCGCATTAAATTCGAATTTCAGAGCAATAGTCGCCTAAATATCTGCAAAGATTCCTTCCGACAAAATTCTTCCGTGTGTCAAATTTTTATTTCAACTCACCCGTTTTGGTAGCTGAGGTAAAGCCAAGCCACGCATATTACAATGAGCCCTTTTGCGAACAATCCCATGTACATAGCCAGCGCTTGGAAGCCGAAAATTGAAAGGAAATTCGATATAATTGCCAACATGATCGCCATCGCTGTCAGCTGTGCTGGCATGCGAAGAACTCGGAGCATATTCCTGTTTTCGTTTGCGGTTCGAATTCGCTTGAACGATTTGTCGATATCCTTTTCGAGTTTGGCGCTGAAAACGCTCGTAAAGGAGGAGCTTCCGAGTTTTCTTTTTTTCGAGAACATTTCCATCGCGTTCGCTTTCGATTTGTTATGGAGGTCTTCGACTGTGGAAGTGTTTACGTATGATCTTCCGCTAACAATTGTTTGCATAGACGTATTGTAGAGTTCCAACGCTTCCGAAGCCGCTGACAAATTGTTGGCTTCGGCTGTAGCCATAAACATTGATTTTGGCTCGGGCAGCTCGTCGCTGTTGAAAATCGCGGTGTAGCATTTTAAATACGTGACGAGTTCCTTGGTCGTCACTATGTTGCCGTTGATGCGTTTCGGTATGAGGTGGTCGGGTGACATAACGAGGGATACGAATTCTTCCAAGTAGACAATAAATATGGGATCTATATCCGAAATTTTACCACTGAACGAAGGATCAGTCGCTACTGTCAGACCCGGATGCGGCAAGAGGAAGCATTCTATGTGCTCAAAACAGGATTTGATGTTCCGACGTATGTCTTGCAACTCTTTGTGCTGATTATCGCTGACTTTCAGACGTTTTTTCAAAAGCGAGTTTCCTCCTTCGGGTCCGTATCGATGCTCGTACGGGTAGCTCCAGTCTCTCACGAGGAACTGTAACCTTTGAAACGGCCTGTGTCCCGTCTCCATCAGAGCCAGCCGTCCGTATTCGGTGAAGAACTCCAAATGCTGCAAATCGTCTTCCTGAATGTTCTGGCTGATGTTGTAAATCTGAACCGAACTGATCATCGTGCTGATCGCAAAGACTGTAGCCCATTCTCGAACGGAACTGCCGCTGTCGAAGGTTCCCTGCGTATCCATAATTACGACGCAGACGTCCCCTTTTTTCTTCGTAGTACACACGAACAGGTTCGACCAGATGAGAATGCCCGATGTATTCCTGCTGGAGCCTGAGGACCAAGGGAATCCTGTTAAAGGTTCTTCTGTATCGCCCAACCAGTTGCCATCTTTTTCACTTTCCAAACCGTACTGTTCGTAGGCGAACTTGAGGAAGAAATCCAACAAAAACGATTTGCCCTTTCTGAACGCTCCGGCCACAGAAATAACAGCCACTGGCAAATCTTTGACGTTCTCTTGCAGCAAAAGCCTCTTCAATGCCCCTTCGTCGAGAAAAAATTTATTGTGCCCAGTGATCGATACGATTGCAACACTCGAATGGCTACCAGCCATTGAATTTTATCAAGTTCCCATATTTTCTATTTTCCCAGAATTGAATCCTCCCTTAGAAACGAAATTTTGTGCGAAACATTGTTGTCAAATATTGTTTGCTGTGTAAACAAGAAATGCTTCCATGGTTGTCATCAGTGATTTCTAAAGACTAATTGATCGAATGAAGGCGCTTAATAAGGGAAAGTGCTGCAAATTATTGTACCGTGATTTGATTCGATTATGATTCATGGAGACCATCCACTTGTACTAGTAACTATCCCAAACATTTGTGAACGTTTCTTTTAACGACAAAGAGGCAATTATAAGTGCAAACTCGTACAATTTCATCTAATCTTATTCTTTACTAAAATAAAGGTTAATTTAAAACACACAAAATTTGAAAAATTAATAAAACATAATAATATTAAACAAATAAATATATTTTTTTAAATATAATAAATTTTAATTAAATATAATAGTAATAATATTTAAATGGTAATAATAAAATATAATAATCATAATATATTATACAAAAATAATATTGAATGTATTAATATATTTTTATGTAATTTTCTTTTTTAAATTTATTTCATTGCCTATTGATAGAGATTAAGTCAGTTTTGGACTCGCGTTCCAACGAGTGTGTTCAGCTCAAAACCTCCGCTTCTAAAGCTTGTAATTTCTATCCAAGGTCTAAAACTTGGTTTCTTTTACGTTACCTGAAGCAATCAAATATGGAATGGGGTTATAAAGTTCAAAATGGCGTTCAATAATTTGTTTTTTATTTATAAAAATTAAACGTATCACAGCCTCGATTATATCGGTTTAGCCAAAAAAAATCCATGTCTACAGTTGATGATCTATTTTTATTCCCAAATCCAGTCTATCCCTGTATTACTCTATTTTCCTCGCTCTAATTTACGAGAGAAATCATCTCTGCAGTCATATCTTAGTCATTAAAATAGGTAAATAAATTATAAAAAGGTGAACCGATCTATTCATCGATCGTCAAAATCAATTTGCGAATTCTAGCCAATTGCAGGAATTGGCCCTTGGTCGCCTCCCAAATGCTGCACGTTTTCAATTCGATCCCAAACTCTTTGCAAGTCTTTGCAAGCTCAGGGTACAGCGAGGGCAGAATCATGTGGTCCAATGATGGAAAGAGATGGTGCAGAGTGTGATCACCGAACAAAGCGAGGCTGAGAATATTGTCGTTCGCTTGGTGTCGATCTCTGACAGACAGAATTTGATAGATTCCCCAGTCGATGGTTCCTTTGCTCCTGTAAATTTGAAAACCACTATTTAAACTAATGTAAACTTCTGGTGGCAGAGAATGAATCAGTAAAAACGAGTGGCTATAGCTATATATAAAACGCCTCCACATTTGTGGACATTCAACGTCTGTCATTGTTTATTCTTCCCTGATACCAATCAGCAACATCATCTTGATATCCAAACCAGTGAGAATTCCGCTTCAGCTTCCTCCCTATGGGGAAAACCACACAAGCATATCTCAACAGCCATTTTCAGAGCCGCTAATTAACAGAGATGCAATATCGATGGAATATATTCCTTGTAATTGGGCCGCGCCAAGGCCATTGAGATATGTTCAGGGTTTCCTCACTCCATAGTCTGGCTTTAGTGGGTAGCAAAAACTCACTGTAAATGACACATGGTGCTAGAAAACTATGAATTTTATCCCTCGTACGGTAATAACAGCTTTGATGGCATGGTTTGCTAGCTGAGTGACCGTGATTCGAATAAAACATTCTACTGACCCGGAGTAAATTGGATTTTACGATAGGTTGGCTAACACCACGGTGCGCAGTGATTCGAGAAACCGGCAACAAAGGTACATCAAGGTTTGCGCTGGCTGCAAGGCTAACTATTTTGAGTAACCGAGCTTCTTCATATTGGCATTCAGTCCGAACTAGCTAACAGACTGAATAACTGGTCCGCCAACTTTCTTTTTAAAACTAGAGATTTTCTTACTGTATTATTCTGTCTCCGTCGTGGAACAAATCAGGATGATGGTGGCCAGCGTTGACGCCGATCAAGCCGAAGAAAAAGCTCGTTATAAAAATTATGGCTAGCCACCAATAAATTGTGACCCAAATATTGAATATGGTGATGCCTTGACCCACCCAAATCAACATTGGTATGACAAGAGAGACAGCTTCGATTGCTCCGTCATGACCAGAGATTCCCCATCTGAAAAAATTCCATAAACAACGTAAGCACTTTTTGGAGGACGCAACTGACTACGTTTGGCAGCTGTCAGTTGACACAGTCTCAGAAGAGAGAACTGAGCTAACTACCTAACGTTATAGAATTCAAAGATTAATTGTTAAGGTGGGCAGTTATTATTATTATTTTTTTTTAATCTCTTTAAAATAATGAAAAGAAAATAATTTTTTTACTATGACATAAACAAGACAGAAATAAAACCTATTCTGTTTCAGCTCTTTTGCCAAAAAAAAATTAAACAATCGCAACAGCTAATGAGCTCACGATCAATCTGCTATTCGGATTCTACTTTTTAGCCGTTTCTGCTTCCTGCTTGTCATTTTATTGTGTTGTCTGTTACTGGAATTTTTTTCCACACGCTTTTTGGCTAACTGTTTAAAATACATGTTAACGGAAAAAATGAAAAATCTGTTACACCGTCTGCAGATTAACAGTTGAATAAAAACAGAACGATCCCTTCACAAACAAAACGTTTCCGTAGTTTTTTCCATCCAGTAATCTAACCATTGGTATATTTTTTCAATTAAAATTGCTTTCTGTAAAAAACACAAAAATCAAAATATGCATTTCAGTAAAAATTCACTTAAGCCTGTATTACACGTTAGACAATTCTCCCCTCTATGACAGACCATTGACACGGTCGCTCTCGTGCAAGGGTGGGGATGAAGTTGGCAAACGACGTTATGTGACATGGGATCGTATTGCTATATGAAATGATATGTACGAGAAAACCAGTACAGGAAGGTCACGCAGGCAGTGCAAAATGATTCCACCGAGGAATCTTTGGTTAAGTTGGTGTGGGAGCCGAACGCAAGCGCGACTCACTCTGATTGGCTAATCCTTTCTTCCATTAGACCGACCCCCGGTTGATGTCTTCTTGTAGGTTAGTGGGCTGTTGTGGAGAAATGTCTGACGTGCGATACAGGCTTTACAGGTTTTCGCAACGTGGCAATCGTCCTGTACTTTTAGCTAACCGCAACTTTTCAACTTATCTCAAAGTAGAACGTTCATACCTCACCAAAATCCCCATGGGAAGTATGAGCGTGTACACGACGGGAGAGTAAATCCAGGAGACGAATCGGTGGAAGAGATTTTTCGAAGTGGGACACCACTGGAGCCAAGGTTCCAACATTTGCATCTCAAGATCATGGACCGAATTCGGGTACATGTGATGCGACATAGCGTG
Organism: Tupiocoris notatus; assembly: GCA_037159825.1. Lineage (NCBI taxonomy): Eukaryota > Metazoa > Arthropoda > Insecta > Hemiptera > Miridae > Tupiocoris > Tupiocoris notatus. The sequence continues at coordinate 223,175 of JASJUZ010000228.1, read as the reverse complement.
GCTCACTCTCCATCCGCTAGAAAAAGCGTCGCCTGATTAAACAAATGTAATTTCAAGTTATCGATCAAGGATCGTGCACTTACTTCACTGAGAGTCCGCCGAGGCGGAAATAATGCATGCGCAAATTATCCCTTTGGTGGAAAAAGTTGTGCGCGCAAATGGTCAACGCGCAGAGAAAAAGACCCGACAGCGCGGCAATTAAGTGGCTTTTGAATTTAGCTGTAACCCAGCAGCTTGCCAAAGTCAGAACTAAAAGGGCGTCCGCAAAAGTTCTCGCTCTGGAAACAAAATGTCAACATTTCAGTTCGAAGAATTTTTCCATCGGCTATTGAGATAATTTGAATAACAAAACAAAGCCAGCTGATTTAACCTCAAATATGATAGCGAGATTTCTCAATGATACGCACTTAAGGGAAGGTCCTCGCTGCGAATTTTTCAATTTTTCAATAACTCTTCGCCGGAGCATTTCATAAAATCCGTCCCGAGCGAACGTAAACGGCGAGTTCCTCGGGATTTTGGCGCCCTTTACGAAAAAAGCGCCCAAAATTTGACGTGGCGTTTCGGTTATGTGATTGCTTTTGAACAGTTCGGTTATATCTGTCCCCTAAAAATTTCACCGTGTGAATATTTGCAGATCTTCAGGAGATTTTAGCCGAACTCAGGATTCAAACCTTAGTCAGTTCAATCCATTGCCTGCCGCCTGGGTGATTTTTGGCGAAGCTTGTGAGATCGTAAATCGAATTTTCAACCCTCCAAAGGCCTTCGGCGCCGTCCAGTTTCCGCCGATTTTTCAACCACGCCGTTTCTTCTGGAAATGTGTTGAACTGAGGGGCTATCCATTTGTCGAAGCTTTCGGATTTCATCTGGGAAACGACAGTTGAATAGAATAAGTAAACTTTATGCAATATTTTCTAATATATTTTTTTCGACGTTGGAGAATCAACACTGCCCCAATTAGATTTTTGGCGGTTTTGGATTTTGGTGAATTTCTGAAGAGTAAAGTACAAGATTTTATAGGAAATTTCACTCTCCATCCAATAATGGTGTATATGAAGTTGGATGACGGAAAATTAGATAATAAAAACGCTGCAAATGATTGTACACTCGTTTATTATTCCTAAGCTTCAATAATGATTTTAGAAGGCTATACATTTGTAATAATTATTCCAAACATTTGTTGTAAACGTTCCCACAAAAAAAAAAAAAAAAAAAAAAAAAAAAAAAAAAAAAGAGTAGCTATTGTACTTTGAATCATTTTTATTTTTCTTAATTTCCAAATCAACAGTTAAATTTTTTGCCATACGGTACAGTTGAATAGTGTTTGACGAGCGTTGCAACGAGTATAGAACGTTGAAAAAAAACGAAAATTTCCGTAATTAAGAAAAACGAAAATTGTTTCTATCGCAAGAAAAAAAAACTATTTCATAGCTCTAGTAATTCACGAGTATTTAGCGTCCAAAAATCCATAGACATTGATACCAAATACACATTTTTCTCTAAAAAAAAAAAGTTGGAAAATACTTGGATTCAATAGGCTAACGAAACGCTCAGTAGTAATTGAGTCAGCCTCGAAAAAGGAAATTCTTTCCCCTCTGAAAACAGGACAGCGGCATGCAAAGTGCTCAGGCGACTTAGTCTTTTATTTTATTATTTATTTATTTTATTATTATTATTTTTTTGTTAGTTGGAGTTATAATAATTAATATATCAATAGCTTATAGTTGCATTTAAATAACATGTTGTAGGCATTGGTCATTTTGCTGTGGTGCCTGAAAATTTCATTTTTGTACCACAAAAATGTCATCAGTGTGAAAAAAAGTTGAACTCTACACAATATTGACGACGCAAAATCGACTAGATTTCTGCCAATTTTCATTGAAAAAATTTCAACCTCATTTTTACCGATTCAACAACTCACCCTGGCAGGAGCCGTCAGCAATGATACGACTACGGATTTAATCCTGTCAAACAAGCCGGTTCGGGACATCGTGAACCCGCCTTATTTGTCGAATAATGGCTGATGAGCTAGTAAAATAATAACCTAGCACGACTGACTAGCACAATCGGTCAAACTCGCGTGCCCCCTCTTCCATGACGAGTTGTGACGTCCTTCGTTAGCTCGAGGGCAATTAAAGTTGGCGGTCAGAAATCTACGACTCTTTTCCCATCTCGGATACGAATATCTCTGCGCGAGGACTAATAGTCTTCGCTTAGAATACGCGACACCTGTAAATATCAGGCCTGAAATCGAGTCTAATGCTTGGTTCACATGTGTCCGTAAAATGCGTTTCATGCGTTTGCGTTGAATCTGGCAAAACGTGGTGGGGACATCTAATCTCCGCCCAATGCGATGCGGCAGTTCATAAGCATTTAAATTTTGCTTTGACGTACTTGACGCAATACGCATGAAACGCATTAAGCCGCGTTCCCACGGAGCGTGGCACGCTGGCGTGCCTCACGCATTCGTGAAAGACGACCCGTGTGAACGATGTGTAGTGAGTTTGCCTCAGTAGCCTCCGGAAGCGTGGAGAGTCCACGACCGCTCACGTCCCATATCAAACGTGTTTGATTTTGAAGCGTGAACACGACAGTTGCCAACTACTTTCAACTAGGAGCTCGTTCATCGCGGTCGGCTTTGCAAGGAAAACTGAATTGTGAATGTGACTGTGTGTGAACAGCCCACGACACTCAGCTGGTTCGCTACTCCAGTCGTGAGCCAAGACAGTGAGTACAAGAGAGTGGCACGATTTCGTATTTTCGCCCCGTGGGAACGCAGCTTTAGACGAACACATGTGAACCAAGCTTTAGGAGGAAATTATTGCTATTTTATCATCGTGTCAGTAGGGTTGGTACGATTTACGTACAAGTTCGAAATTAAGAGAACGCTCAATATATTATTTTAACGCTCAATTTATTATTTTTAGCGAATTTTCGCAGAAAATGATGCGATTGGATCGTTCCAAAATCGACCGTTTTGAATTTTGTCCCGAAAACACGTTAAAAAAAAATCCGTTTCGCACAGCAGAGGATCGAATTCTAGAAATCATTTTTCATAATAATTATGTCTAAATAAAAAATATTGAAAATATAAAAAAAATAGCCACATAAAAAAAATTTTATGAAACAAAAAATGATGAATAAAAATGTACGTAAAATTGTATGATATATAAACAAATATCAACAGACATAAAAAAATATCATGAAATAAAAAAAGCGAAAAACGCTGCAAATGTTACAACAGCTAAAACAAATCCGCATGGCAAGCATTTTCACATAGAAAAAAATTATCAACCGCGAAAATTAGATCAAAATTACGTTTCAAGATTTAACGCACTTAATTATTCTTCAAACCGCAAATGCAAAAAAAAATTTTAATCCTTCAAATTGCCCTTTTTTTAATTGTAGTTGGCAAGAATTGATATTAGCTTAGCTTATTTTTTTCTAACAAAACTGACAAGAAAAACAAGGGAATTTCAGCGCGTTTATTAGGAAAATAGACTTCCATCTTCTCCGCCTCTATAAAACATCTCGATCTTAGAGGTGCGGAAAAAGTTTCTCTTGTTTTTCGAATTCTTTTCAAATGGCGATCGAATGAAGCATAGTCGACGCTACGCCTTTAGCTGGAAAGGAAAAAGTTCGTTTTACATTTATTAGCCGAAGTGGAGAAAAAATATAATGAAAAACGCTGCAAATGATTGTTATTCCTTCGCTTCAATAATAATTCAAGAAGACTATCAATTATTGATTAGTGATAGTAATTATTCCGAACATTTGTGAACGTTCCCACCGAGAAACAGGTTGGTAACTATAGAGGAAAACTCCTTAGTAACTATTGTAATTTTAATAATTTTTATTTTTCTTAATTTCCTAATTAAAATCTGAATTTTTTGCCTTACAGTATAAGTAGTTATAGAGAGTGTTCGACGAGCATTGCAACAAGTATAGAACGATTTTTTTTAGCTCCAAGAACTCTCGAGTTATACCATCGTGTCAAATTTCTGAAAATCTCCCATATTCGACACAAAAGCTGCGATAACTCGAGAACCAATAGAACTATCGACGCCGCGATGATCTCATTCGATTCAGCGTCCAAAAATCTATAGAAATTGATACCAAATACATCTTTTTCTAAAAAAAAAAAAAAAAAAAACTTGGAAAATGCGAATTTTCTCTCCCTCAAAACCCCCAAAAATACACTTAAAATTGAGCTAGCAATGTGATTCAAGAATTGGGCCGTTGTGAGACCGAGATTGATTTTTGATGAAAATATGTGATAGGAAGAAAGGGTTTTGAAGTTTTGGATGATTTGCATTCGGAATTTCAAGCCGAATTTCGTGGTGGCCTCAGTTTTTCTTTATTCCCGCTTAAACAGATTCCTAGATTACAAAGCATGTAGCATGATATCACAGGTTCAACCCACAAACCTCCTTTTTTCACTTCTGCACTCTTCATAGCAGCAATTGCTCCATTATTTTTAAAACGTTTTTTCTCTCCCCTGAAAACCAGCCAAATTTTTATAACGCATGTCCTGTAGCCATCGAAATGTTAGCTAGTTTGGCCGGAAAAGTGTTGACGGCGGACAGAGAAAATTTTTTTAATTTAATCTTCGGATTCTACACGCCTTGAAACGTAAAATATCAAATTTTGAGGGGTCAGAAAATTTTTTTCTTGGATATTCGGATTCTACATACCTTGAAACGTAAAATATCAAAGTTTGAGAGGGTTAGAAAATTTTTTTCATTGTCGATTACAATGGTTTATTATTATAATAAACCAAAATTTGGAGCGAAAAATAAGCTGAAGCAGATGAAGCGATCTGATCAAATTAATCCAACCTAAGGGAGAAAAGTCGAAATTTTATTCTCCCCTCAACAAAGCACTCTTGCGATACTATTTCCCATTTTCGAATTAACTACGCATAAAATGCTTCGATTCAATTTTGAAAAATCCGACCGCTTCGAAACATAGCTATTGCCGGCGTTGCAACGATATAGGAAACACAAAATGAATAAAAACGCGCCATGGCGCCGAAACGACGCCATAACAAAAATTAACATTCAATCGTACAATTAAATCAGCGCAGTACACAAAAACCAAGACAAGACTCACGAACGAAATGGGCCGCTTATCTTTGTAGTCATTCCAATGCTATCGAAGCAATGGACGAGGACGACTGTCCGTTGGACCGGCAAAAATTGGGCCGCATGAGTTGGGGCTTTCTGCACACAATGGCGGCGTATTATCCAAAATATCCGACAAGGCAAGATCAAGACGATATGCTCACATTTATCCACCTACTGGCCAAATTCTACCCGTGCCCCGTCTGCGCTCGGCATTTTCAACGGGAGCTCCAAATGGCGCCGCCGGACGTCAGCAGCCAAAACGCGCTCGTCGCTTGGTTCTGCCTAGTGCACAACAGGGTCAACCGAAGACTGGGAAAGCCGATATTCGACTGCTCGAAAGTCTGGCAACGCTGGAAGTACGGATGGGACGACGGTTCTTGCAACTATTGACGGACATGTCCGAGAGACCGAATAATTGTACCCCGAAGGCGTATCGTTATCTTCAAATAAATCCTTGTTACACCGGCGTATTACGAAGCGTTTAGTGAATTGAAATATCCGTAAAAACCAGCCGCAATTAGACACGTAATAGATTGATGGATTTTTTATTTGGCGCGGCGTAAAAATGTGTAAAAAATGGTATAATAGAATGGAATTTATTCTTTTGCAGCGGCCAATAAATGTCGACAACTTAAAATATAAAGATTAAGAGAAATGAGTTGAAAAAAAAAACGCTGCAAATGATTGTACAGTGGTTTATTATTCCATCGCTTCAATAATTATTTAAGAAGATTATACATTTGTGATAATAATTATTTGGTAATTATTGATTGGTAACTATAGAGGAAAACTCCTTAGTAGTAACTATTGTAATTTAATCATTTTTATTTTTCTTAATTTCCTAATTAAAATCTGAATTTTTCGCCTTACAGTATAATTGAAGAGTGCTCGACGACCATTACAAGTATAGAACGATTTTTATAGTTCCAAGAAGAACTCTCGAGTTATACTCTCATGTCAAATTTCTGAAAATCTCTCAAATTCGACAAAAAAAAAAAAGCAGCGATAACTCGAGAACCAATTAAGCTAACGATGAAATTAATACCTAATTTTTTTTTTCTTCTTTTTTTTAAAACCTTGAAAAATACGAATTTTCTCCCCCTCAAAAATACCCTTAAAATTGAGCTAGCTATGTGGTTCAATCGAGCCGTTGTGAGACCGAGATTGATTTTTTGGTGAAAAATTCAAAGATGTAGCTATTAGCTATGTAGCAAATTTTGAGGGGGTTAGAAAAAAAAATTTCTTGGGCGATTACAGTGGTATAATACCGAATAATAAACCAAAAGCGTTAGATGTAATTTAAAAAAAATCAATTCAAATGATTATAGAGTTTAATCTTAACATAATTCTTTTTTTAACCTATAACTGATTTTCACAAAATTGAACATTACAAAATATATAAAAATAAAAATTTGGAATATAAAAAAAATTAAATTAATATAATATTAATATAAAAACTAAATTAAAAAGGAAAATTTGGAAAATAAGTGATTGTTTTTTAATAGTTGACATGCTAAAAAGTTGAGTGATGATTTTTATGTGCAATATGAGTGCCCTAACCTCTCTTGATAATCGAGTGTTCATACTTCAAGCCTGCTTTGCCTTTAATACACAACGATGGCGTCTACCTGTTTTACCATGTAGGCATAATTGAAACGATAACTTTTTTATATAATTTTTCAGGTTTTATGGCGATTTTGATTTTATTCCAATTTTTTTACCTAATGTATTTCAATTTATTTCTTAATAATTGATAATACCGTGCGCCTCCCTCTCTCCAAAACAATTTTTTGTTGAATCTGCAAGTTTTTTGCATGCATGTTTCAAATAATAAGACAAAATCGCTCAACCGGCATTTGCCCGATTGATAATTTTATATTTTGGCTCTGTATATTTCCCCTTTTTGTTTTAAAAATACAAATTTCCCTTTTTTCTGATCGAAATTTCCCCCAAATCTCCGCTTGGGAGCTGGCAACACTGACAACCATGGGGCGTAACTTGATACACCAGGAGTTGGAATTCTAGTGGCCCATTCTACTCAATTTTATTCCTTTCTATTCAATTCTATTCCATTTTATTACTTTCTTTTCAATTATATTCCGATATTTTCCATTCTATTCTATTTTTTAAGATGTTCAGCATAACAGTGTCTGAAAGCCCTAGATAAAATACTTATCATGGACGTAACGTATAAATAAATCTTTTCAAATTAAAAATTAAGGGCAAACTATTTTTAGCTTAACGAGTGCTTACCCTTATTCCATTCCAAGGTTTTTGTGCTGAAGCAACCGACGTAAATGAAATTCGCAAAGAAGTACAGTAGAGCTGCCAAATAGAGTTTGGTTTTGAACACCCGAGGATCAGACTGTGATAAGGAATTCATTAATTAATTTAACCAAGTGTTGGAGGCGAGAGTGGAACTTTTAAGATGGCCCGGTAGATTTATTGTCTGGCTTTGCCGATACTGGACTCATCAGGGATTTACACAGACAAGCGCCAAATGGCAATTTAGTGACGAGGCAAAAACCATTAAGCAGCCACGATGAGGCTGCTATTAAGTACAAGGCAATTAATAAATCTACCAGGAGATCATAACAATTTTCCTCTCGCCGTGTGACACAACATTAAAAACGCTGCAAATTATTTTACAGTGGTTTCTTATGATTTAAATTAAAACAATTATGATTTAAATTTAAAACAATTATGATTTAAATTTAAAAAATTATGATTCAAATGAAAAAAATTATGATTTAAATTAAAACAATTATGATTCAAATTAAAACAATTATGATTTAAATTAAAACAATTATGATTTAAAGAGACCACCCATTAGTGATAATAACACTATTTCGAACAGTTGTTAACGTTTCCACCAGATTGGCAACTATAAAGGAAAACTCCTTAGCAACTATGATAATTTAAATTATTTTTTATAATTATCTCACTGCAAGTTTTTTTGGTGGAATCCACCGTTATTATAGTATCAAATAAAAACTCTTATGAACGTTTCCACCTCCAAACATATCGAAGCACTTGGCAACTATCGTAATACAAAATATTTTCATTTTTCCCAGTCACTTAATATATTACAGTAAAATAAATCACCCAAGGATACAGTTAGAGAGAGTGTTTGACCATCTTTCCAACGAGTATAGAACGATTTATATAGCTCCACAAATGATCGAGTTATAGCATCTGGCCAAATTTCTGAAAATCTCGAAAATGTCACATAAAAACTGCGATAGTTCGAGAACCATCAAAGCTATCGACTTCGTTATGGTCACATTCGATTTAGCATTAAAAAAACTATATAAATTGACTTCAAAAATCTTGAAAGAAAAAATCCCCCAGCTCTTGTAGTTTCGTCAGAGAAGTATTGACCGCTTACAGCGAATGGAAAGATTTTTTTTGGAAATTCGAATTCTACATGCATCGAAACGTAAATTATCGCATTTTGAGAAGGTTAAAAAAGTTTGATATTTTCGTGAGCAAAAATTGAAACTAAGTCAGACTAGAATAGTGTTTTTTTTAAATGCATATTTGGATTTTGCATGCTTTGAAACGTAAAACATCAAACTTTGAAAGGGAGTTTTATCGTGAACAATTACAATGTTTGTTTTTTTTTTTTTTTTTTTAAATTGAATTATACATTTAAAGTGGAAATTTGATGGCTCACATCATTAAAGAAAGCGTTGGTAATTATCAATATCATGACTTGAGGAATGGCCGTCAGAGATATGACCACTGCATAGATGAGGCCGCTGTAGTTAGGTGCCATTTCTAAGTAAGCAACGTCGGATCCGACAATGGCAAAAACTGAGCACACGACGATGGCCAAAGACGCCATAACGCGCGTTGTATAGGCTGAAGAATATCCATAGAGCACCATCGCAATTGCAGTTCCCCAGAATCCTGCAAAACCCACTCGTATTTATTGGCTCGATAAAAACTATGCGGCTGTCGAAACAATGGTGAGAATCAATAAAATGAACCAATTATTTAATGTAATCTGAACTCCATAAAGTGAAAATTTCGAAATTGACAGGGTTAGGAGGTTCAATAGCTTTTTTTCGGGTGAGATTTGACTCGAGCAATGGGGCTTTCATCAGTCAGAAAATCTTTTTTTTCAGCAGTTATAGAAGGCAAATGGCCCACAAGTACAAAAACCGCGACGTAGTACACAATAAATGTCATTGAAAATTAAACAAGGGACCCAAGAATAAGCCAAAGGTGTGCATATACCACACAGTACTTCCTGACCATCCAATTTTCCGCCGTTAACGAGCATTCGTATTTTTCAAATGAAATGAACACTTTTCATGAGAATCACCCGACTGGAAAATTTCCAAATGTGTGAGAAATGTGGGAGGGTGAGAAGTACTTGGAAAAATTTTTTAGCCGTCGGAAGAGCGTCTAGCACCAATGCGCAGGTTGGGGAGCAAGTGCAAATGTGACACGATTCCATATTACGCTTTGAGCTTACCAATGGAATTGCAAGTTTTCCTCTGATGAGACGAAGCAAGTATTTCGTGGCTAACGATCCGATCCGATATCACACCGACCGATACAGCGAGGACAAGTAGCACGACGTGGTAGAAGAATATACCTAATAACTGCAAATTGAGACAAAAACTTTTCAATCGCAAATCGGCAAAAATTTTCTCAACTCCAATAAAACCGAACCAAAGTATTATATTCTTGCCTACATTAGCAGATTGAGCTATCATCTGACATGATACTTGAAAGTGAGCGAAAAGTTACCTGGAGTTCGCCATTGTCGTCTGTGAAGTACTGTTGGAATTTCCATAGCATAAATCGAGGTACGAGAATGGGCGATTTGCACCACTGCACTAAAAAGTTGGTGATCAGGATTACCCAAACGTCCTTCGAGGTGAATATTTTCTTCCAGCACAAAGGACGCTTCTGCGAATCGAATAGTTAGTAAATATTTCTCGCAGCAAGAAAAGCTGGCAGTTGAGATATTGCAAGGTTTTTATAGCGTCACGATTCAAATTTTCACGCACACATCAAACGGCAAGGTTAACGAGATCATTTCAATTTCCCTTTGAATTTACCCCGCTATCCGGCATCAGATCGAACGAGTCGAGATCGCTCGTATTGTGGATCATATAGGTTTTTTCGTCGGACGATATGTAAAAGCAAGTTCGAAAATCTCGAGAGCCGAAAGTGAAATAAGCGACGCACCAGAGAAGGCCCAGGTTGCCAGAGGTGTAGAAGACGCTTGCCCAGCCCATGACGCTTCTGCCGATGAAATACATAGCTCCTTGCAATACGAAGTTACCCGATATTGTTCCTGGAATGGAAATTATCCATAAATAACTGTCGAACAACGTCGAGGAAAGTGTTCAATTTTTTTTTAAATAAAAAAAATTATAGGTATTACAATTCTATCGATTTAAAAAGAAAAAATTTTGTACGCGATGTCTTCTTTCATTGGCGTTATTTTATATGATTTTTTCAACTCTCGTTTTCTTAATATTTTCCCTTCAGGTTTCAAATTATCAGCAATGTTCGCTATTATAGTGCTATGTAGTACCGATGACGCAAAGTAAACTCGCATTGCAGAGGTCCTTATTGGTTGCCCAGCGGCCGATAATTTGGTACGAAACGGGTTCGCTTATTCCCTACAAACGAAATGCAATTATGAAACCTTATCTTATAGATAAGATACAAGAAAGATTAGATAACAAAATAAAGATAAGATAAATAGATATGTTGGAAGAAAAAATCTTATCTTATGCAATTATGAATTTTCACGCCCGTCGAACAAATGATTTTGATGGCAAAATAGAGTTAAAAATTAGCCTAAGGATAATTTTGTTGGAAAAAACAGCTGTAATACTAATTTTTTTAAAATTATTATCAATAACTACTTTTTTTGCAATAAAAATTAAATTTCACATTGAGCTCTATTGAACTGGATTTTCTCTTCAGTCCCCAGGAGTTACCTGCAAAATTCCGACGATCGTTCTTGCTGAAAAAATAGAAACCCATGCGACACGTTCGGATTTCGCTTGAACCAATGAAGGGAGGGCGTACGCTATCAAGGATAGGATGAAAATGACGCCCAAGAGAAGGTATTTGTTGTTGTAACTGTTGCTAAGGATCCCACCAACGAAACAGGAAATCGGGATAACGTAGTGCCACATTGCCACCAGGAGATTTATATCCTTGGTCTCCCAAGTGGCCACCTGAGGAACAAATGAATTGACTCGTTAGTAAAATACCGAACTCTAGGCCGATGACAAATAGTTTTCCAACGTTGAGAAGTTAGACGCGATATCAAACGTACGCACGGTATTTTTAAAATTATCCTCGTGATACGAAGAACTGTCGGTCATTTCCGTTTGGGCGAGGGCTATAGCGATTATCGGGCATTGGCGGAATATGTGTACGACAGAGAAGGAAAAACAGATGAGCAAAAGCTGAACGTGGCGGACGCCGAAGCCGCAGCACTGCTTGCAAACTGAAAGCATCAATATCGGTATTACTTTACAGGAATAATGCGTGAAAAAATTGCAAGAAGTATGACAGAAGGGAGAAATTGTCTTCAAAGTTGAAAACAAAAATTAAAAAATTGATCTCATAGCGAAGTATTTTTGATTCTTGGAATAAAAACCAAAGTAACTCCGACGCAGAAATTAAATTAACGAACCCATTTTACGACTTGACGCTCGCGCGTGAAGATTAGCCTTGGCTGCCCATCAGCAATTTCGAGCAGCTGCAATATCGCGGGACAAAACATGAAATAGAAAAGGCGACAGTAAACATACACAATCAATTAAACCAGGACGACAGATAAACACCATAGAACCCATACATACCTTGGTATCAAGAAATTCCATTTAATTGCTGAAGCCAACAAATTATTGAAGAGATGAACAACCCAAGGGGACTGAGTCAATAAAATAGAGCCACGGTTTGAAAAAAATTTATTTGAACGTTTAAAATCAACGGGTTATTTACATTTCCACTACATAATTGGGATGGACGACCAGAAGTGGATCTTCTTCATCTTCGTCTTCCGCCTCTCTTTCATCATCTTCGCCGCGGATTTGCGTCAAGGGAATAATAACTGTATCCTAAGGAAGAAAAAAGTTCAAGAGAACTGCACTGTGAAAATAAATAATTTCAAAATACACTCACTATAATTATAGTTTATTCAATGGGCGAATCATGACGAAGAATGAAATACTGTACGGCCCAGCTTAAAAGATTTTCATTTGGCCTGTCATGAAATTCCCGCTGTTCAACCGAATTTCTATAGTCATGATGGAAGGTCAACAATTAAATCTCTACGATTGTTGCTCGCTTCCTATGACATTTAATTATTTCAAAAATAGAACAATGTTTTCTGAAGAATTAAGCGAGGTTCTGATTATCTCCATCATCCGATCTGCTCCCTGATCAGCCAGAGCGAAGCTGAATCAACACTGCTACACAATAGACAATAAGCGCTAACCTAAAAATAGTGATCAGCATGTATATCTCTTTCCACGTTCCCTGTAACTGCATCTTGATTCTTCTGCTATCATGTTCCATTGTCTTCTGTCTTTTCTCGTCTACTCTCTGCCAAGTGCATTCCCCCTGCGTTCTGCAGATTACCCCTAAATATATTCCTATTTTTATACTCGGCCTCTTCCCTGATTTTCGACCTGGCTCTTCTCAACCGACTTCAATTAGACAAACATTAACTCTCAGGATCAAAACAACATTTCATGATTGAATCGAAATAGCTGGCAGTTGCTGCGAAAAAATACTACTTTTCAACAACATTAACTCTAGATTGATCAATTGCCGCTTGTAGCGCTGCAGATCAACATATGCCCAAGACTCTCCTGGTATGTACCGCAAAAAATTAAAACAAAGGAACCGTTCCAACAGGGATATTTTATGTTAGATATCAGTATCTTTGATAACACATCGACAACTTACGTGGTAAATCAAGCGGTCCAAAACTTTGGCAATGAAAATTTTCTTTTGGACGAGTTCTTCTTCGGAGTCGATCAAATGGCTGAATCGATCCAAATACCAATGAATCAACTCGCTCCTTCGAATTCCATTTTCTAGAAATGTCAAACGCGTTCAAAATAATAAACATTACACTGAAACTAACTCAACGTTCTGCATCAATTCATGATACATTTAATAAGAAAAAAAATTATAGTAACGTACCTTCGATGGATCCGCTTCTCATGTGTGTGATTAGCAGAGTCGATAATCGTTTGTATTCTTCGAACGAAAGGGTCAAATTCTTCTTCGTCACGCGAGTTTCCTCAGAATCAGCGGCGGGAGTGTTGTTATCTGTGAATTAAATATAAAATGCACGGTTAAGAGAATATCGCAATTAGATGGAGAATGTGTGTCTTCAATTGCCTACGATTTGACAACTAGTCAATTTAGTACACACCGACAATGAAATTATTCTCGATTATAAAGTAAACGAAAAATAGCTAGCGCAATAATCATGATTGAAGATTCATTCTTACCGGCAACATCGACTGCAATTGCTGCATCGTCATCCTCATCCAAATGAATGTCAGGCTGTTCGACGCGGATAATCGATTTATTGAGAAGGTTGTAAGCTTCGGATACGTGACGCGCCAAAACCTGCAAATAGTAGAGGATAAAATTCTGTAGAATACAACTTTAACCAGCATAGGTCACACTTCCATGAGTCGGTAACAGTTATGACCAACTATAAAATCAAGAAACTTATACTAAGGCCACAACGTTAGTACTCTATTTACAACTGTTATTGAAAAACATTCACCACGCAATAAAGCAAAAAAAAACACCCAGGAAATTAAAATATAAATACATTGACTGTTGGTGAATCAGAAGATTTCTACAAATAATAAGCAAATCGGTGGGAAGTAAGGTGTGTGACCCTAGCAATAAAATCAGGCGTCATTCATTCAAACGTTTAAGACCACTAGCGTCAAATTTATTGTCACTCTTCCGCACCGGCATAAAATGTGTGAGATCCTAACGAAATAAGACAAGTTTTATGAAATGGGGTCGTTTTTACAGCAAGGAGACACAAATGTACAAAGAGCTCAAATAAAATAACTGAAAATACGATTCACGAGGAAGTAAGGTGTGTGACACTAATCATCAAAAGCAAGCTTCATTCAGTTGCCTAAAAAAAAAAAATCAAGAAGACCCCCAGCGTTCAAATATGTTTATTTTTGAGGCCTGTAAAAACAAAATACGCACAACCGAACTAGCAGGAAAAAAGCACATAACGTGGAAGTATTGTGTGTGAGCCAAAAGATAAAAATCAAGAGCCATCTGCCCGCCAAACAAATATTTAAAGACCTCAAACGTTAAAAATAATAATTATAATAGCCTGTAAACATCTAAACAGAAAAACTCTCTGAACGGTGATATCTTGCTGTGTGTTACACAAATTCAGAAACGGCTAATTTTGCTCATTCACTCGGAGAACATATTCTGAAAATTTCATCCATTTTTCACTGAGAAATGGCAACTTTTGTCACTTACATCACAGACACTTACTGGTTCACTACGATAGACATGCGTGCACAGGCACTTGATTAGAAAGCGTTTCTGAGTATAGTACTGGAAAAATGTCTTTAAAAAAAAAAAAAAAAAAAAAAAAACCAGCTAGATATCTCATTTCTATTGTGAGCTGAAACCTATTCTCTCCACTCCTTGTTAAGCCACCTTAATTGCGATTGTGACTAGGTTGAAGAGAAAACCAGGCGATAATTTCTTCATTGTTTTTCTTTTCTTTCGTAAGGTACTTTCCAAAATCGAGCATCTTCAGGGCAGTATAGTGCCCAGATACACCATATGGGCCCAATGGTAACGAATGGACCAGTACTATAATGACCGAGTGCTATGAGGACTATTATAGAATGGACCAGAAAACTGACCGAATGGCGAAAGTACAAGTCAAATAAGGAAAAAATAATTAATAACCAGTCGGGAACAATATTTTCAAAATAGACACTTGCCTCATCTAAACATTCCATTTTGGCGTTGGCCTCCGAAAGCCGAATCATACTTTCAAGCTGTCTGACAGTGATGCGCCAGGCTGCCCTTGCACCTGAGCTGCTGTCTCTTTGCCTCAGCTGCTTATAAAGTGTTACCAGCAACTTGCTAGCTTCCTAAAACAAAATTTAAAATAAATAAAAAACCGACAAATAATTTTCATAGTGGAAATTTCGATTCGCGGACAACTCACTTCGCTTAAAATTGGCTTAAACTGCCTTGCGAATGTGATGTAGCGGAGCACTTCTTTCTGCGTGTAAACTCTGTCGACATTCTCTTCAACGTTATTGTGTAATGCGACTATTTTTCGAGCGATTGCATAATCTATAACCTAAACAGGAAAGTGAATTTGAAAAAATCAAGTAAAACGTGAATGAAAATTATTACATTACTACGACGCTAGAATCGACGGCAAATAAAAATCTGGCTCACTTCGTTGCACTCGTCTAGAAGGACAAAGAACAAGTCAAACCGAGACATGATTGGGGCTGACATCATGATATTCTGTTGGAGTGATTTCGTACGGTCATAGTGGCCCCCGATTGGATTGGCTGCTGCCAGAATCGACGTCCTTGCGTTCAAAGTAGCCCTGACACCAGCCTGAGAAAATACAATGCAACTGGTAGAAAGACTAAGAAAATAATTATAATTATTGTCCTTGTCGTCGCATTTTTAGTCCAGAGGGCGTGAGGGGGAGAAAAACTAGGCGAATCATTCCCCGATTCTTTATTTGCTGCCCGAACGGGCAAAAGTGCTAGGCCAGCAAATAAAGAATCGGAGAACGAGTCGCCTGGTTCATCTCCCCCTCACACCCCTGGACAATAATTATAATGATGAAGCGATTTACACTTTACCGTTGGAACATTAGACTTACTTTGGCCAGAGAAATCGTTTGCTGTTCCATAGCCTCGTGAATGGCGACTTGGTCGTGTGGGTCCATTTTGTCGAATTCGTCAATACAGCAAACGCCATTGTCAGCCAACATAAGGGCACCCGCTTCAATGACGAAATCGTTCGACTCTTCGTCCCTAACAACGGCAGCAGTTAGGCCAGCAGCGCTCGACGCTTTGCCTGACGTGTATACAGCGCGAGGTGACATTTCCGCAACCTGAGGAAGCCACAATAATATTTGATGGTAAGAGGGGGAGGGGTAAGTGATTGAGAAATTGGCTCTTGAACAATAATCAAAATTGAAAAAAGTTTATGTTGATGATAGAAAAATTTTGACATTGTCTAAACTAATTGCACCTGTTTGAGCAGTTGAGATTTAGCTGTACTGGGATCACCGACAATGCAGCAGTTGATATCGCCTCGAAGAGTAGTCCCTTCAGTGGTCACCTTTGGAACGCCCCCAAAAAGCATCAATAGTATTCCTAAAAACATTAGGTCCACCATTGGAATTAACAATTGACATAAAATAATCAGCGATAAAATACAATATAATCGTATAGAGTAATTACCTTTTTTAACCTGGTCACATCCGTGCACTGATGGGAACAAGCTGCTGACTAAATTGTGATACAGATTTTTATCCTGATTCATTTCATAAATTTTCGCCCACTCGGCTTCGGTCATGTTCTTTCTCATCATTTCAGGCGTGACGTCTTCCATGAGCAGTTCGCCGCAACCGCCAAACTATATTTTGAAAAAATACATTTTTTTGTACAGCGTCAAAACCTTGTCTTATAATTTTTAATTCTCACAATTGCCGAAAGGAAGAAATCAGCCTTGTGAGAATCAAAGTGCTACAATTTGGCTCGCCCTCTTACCTGTTGAATAGGCTCACATTCATGTTTAAGGTACAAGGCAGGAATAGGAGAAATGTTGGTCGAATAATTCAGATTCCAAGCCATGCGAACCGAATTATGAATAGATCTTTCGCAGTGCAGGGAGCAATATTTGGATCTTTTTTATTCCAGTGTAGTATCATTAAGAGAAACATTGAAAGAGAAACTTTTAGAGACCTATAATTAATATTTTCACATCTTTTTTAGTGTCTATTATTATTTTCCATCAATGTAAAAGTAACAATTTCTTTCCTTTTTTCATTGTGATTTGAATACAGTAATTTAATGTGTTTCTGAATTTAATTTACGGTGTTGAATTTAATTTAATGCGTTTCTTTTTCAATAATGATCTCAGCACCGAAATGTCCAAGAAGGATGGAAAAGAGGACCTTACGGCCTTACCCTCCTTGGTGGATAAATAGTCAAATTAAATTCTTTAACGGCTCTAACAATTTTCGTCGATCAATTAACGACGTAAAAAATCATCATGCCTAAAGTGAGTGAAGCTGTACTTGAATTGCACACGCGGGGATTAAAAATTAAGTTATCGCTGAACGAGTATTTCAAAAGATATTGTTTAGATAGAAGTACTTACCCGAGGGCTTGTCGGCGTCACACTGCACGCAAGGAATGACATTTTGTAGGACAAGTCGCGAACGCCAAGAGATTTCAGGCCGCGGATACCTTCATCTTGTGATTCACCTGCAATAGATGAAAAATTAATGGAGAAATGAGAATTGACGAGCCTTCTCTCTTAACACAGTGCACGAGGGAGTTTTTTATAGACAGGCTTGAGAAAATCGCTGCGTAAAATGTAGACAATAATAATAATGAATTTTTCTTCTCCAGGTGGTCGTATTCCTTCTTTCTGCAGGTTGAGGGGGAGAGTAACGAGACGACCTCTTCTCCATTTTTTCCTTTTTATTACGCCGAGTACTTTCGCCCGTTCGGGCTTCTTCAGGGCATTATAGGACCAATGCCCATAGGTACCATTGGTCTTATAATGCCCTGAAGAAGCCCGAACGGGCGAAAGTACTCGGCGTAGTAAAAAGGAAAAAAATGGAGAAGAGGTCGTCTCGTTACTCTCCCCCTCAACCTGCAGAAATAATAATGAAGTTAAGAAATCGCTTTGCATTTCCTCCGATAATTCTACTAAGCAGAGAAATTAATTTATGGCACACTTATCACTTATCAACATTTCATGGGACTCGATCACATATGAAACTAGCAAACTTGCCTGGTTTTTTCCTAACGTCCGGATCTGCTTTGGCGCCAGGAAGGGAAATCGCACTCACATCAGGAATGACAATTGGAGTTCCAGTGAAATCGTAGCGATCACCAGCCTGAACGAGTTCGACAACTTCTCCTCGAAGCACAACTTCAACGCTGGAAGAAAAATTATTGTGAAAAAACAGCATCCTACGAGTTGAAACGTTAAAAAAATGCACTTCTTTACCTTCGAGGAATGCATCCTTTGGGAAGTTCAGATTGTGATTCTTGGATGCGAATTTTTTGAAAATCTACGAACTTGGATTTATCAATGTCCAACGTAAAGCGTCGTCTATTGGCACACACATTGTTGCGGCAAACAGCTGGCTGCGTATACTGAAAAAGATCAATCGAGGTTAAATATTGAAATACAAAGCGAATAAGATTAGGACGTCGAAATAAATAGATCTAAGCTTCAAACTCATACCTTGAACTGTTGTTCAACGTCTGTGATGACTGTTTGGCAATCGAGGCAGACAAAAGTGCCCGAGACCAGTTCAGGATGAACAGGATGCGTCCTAACCACTTGACCAGAAATTCTCACGAGCGAACCGATCTTAGAAGTGGTCAACTGGCGAATGTTCACTTTCGTAGGAACGTCCGTGAAACCGACGTAGAATTCTTTATTAGCATGCACTTCGCCGTGATCTTTGACGAAGTTTTTCACCCCGCGGCACAAATATGGAAAGATCCTAGAAAGGGCATAAAGGATTAGTGTATCGAGCGAATAAAAATCTAAAAGCACAAGATGTTCGAATGACATACCTATAGTACTCCTCAATAATAGCTGTTGCGAGGTTCTGATTGTATTTTTCGACATCTTCGAAATTTACTTCCAACGTACATCGTTCGATCGATGTGAGCTCTTTTGCGAAATCGATGTATTTAACTTCGCCGTCTTCTTTGAACCTGGAAAATAAACAACAATGGCTAATTGATAGCACTTGGAACGACCGTGCTAAGGAATAGACAGGAAGTCTAAGGATAGGCAAACTGAATTGAAACGTAGTTCCACAGCTGTTGCAACAGAATGAAATACATATCCCTTCATTACGCAAAGGAAATGAACAGCTTGCTTACTCTTCGAGGAAATCTTGAAACAGCTTCTGGCACCGAACGCCGATTTCGTCAGCTACTTTTATTTGTCCGTTTTGCGTTTCGCCGGTATCCATGATTATGTATTGAACGGAGCTAATAAAAATCTAACAGCAAAGATAAGTTCTTTACAAATACGGAAACTCTGGATGCAGAAAAATTTACCGAGCGAAATTCACCACACGAATACTAACTTGTTGATTCTTAAGACGATACACAACACTCACAACAGAGCATAGCCATGATTGAGAAGATGAGCGCTATTTTGCCGTAAAACGCGGGAAACCAGTGTCGCCAACTACGGAGCCGGTAAATATTTAAACTAGGTGCAGATTTGCTCCTTCACTTATGCATAAGGTTGGAATCATGACCATTTAACGTTGTTTTTCCAGAGAAAACTATTTCCCAACATTTACTTTCGTGAGGTTCGTTGGGACATTCACGCTTGCTACAATAATTATCATTTCTTACGAACTATAGTTATATCGAACCAATGTAGAGATTATTCGATATATCGATCTGTTCGATACTGACACCTTTCGATAGTGCATTAGTCTTTCCAATATGTCTTCAAATCATTCCTACGGTAGGATTACAGAATAGAAATTAAATTAAAAAGTAGTGCCTATTCGACTTTTCATAAAATTTATGACTACGATTTGATCTTACTTTCAAAGATTCACATGAATATCGAAAAAATCTGTCGATTACGGCAATCGATTGAAATACTGAACATTATTTTTTTAATTATCGTTTCATTTTACCATTTATTGAAAAATTATTGTCTAAAGAGAAACATTTTCGACCTTATACATACTAAATTTCATCTAATAAAATATTAACAATTTTTTTCTTTCTCTTTACAAAGAAAACCAAACCGATTCTACTCTTGAGCCAAATGTGCGCACTAGACCTCTACTCGGATCACCCCTTCCGCTTCCAGGAAAAATATCGAAAAACTGCGATCACCACTACAGCAGCTTACAGACCACAACGTCAATCGCCAATGGCGTCTAATCTGTAATGAAGTTTGTAAAGTATTTACGTTGTCCCGTTTTATTATCAGTTGGTGTTTTTAAATAGTCGAAGACCGATCCTGTTTCGGTGATGGAGTCTACTCAACGGTTGGAATGCACCCAATTGATTGAACTTGAGGACATCGACGAACTCCCCGGCGACTGTGTCGGTCTCGTTCAGGTTCGACATTTTTCCACCGATTGACGACATTGTCGCGTTCGAATAAATAAATGTTCACTTCTTATGACATCTTGACAATTTCGACTTCGAAGTTGAAGCGATTCGTGTTGGATCAGATCGGAAAAAATCGGTTTATTTAGATCTCTTGCTATTCAGTGCTCGAAACCTCGGAATTGTCTTAGATTTATAATGATATTTCTTTAAAGATGCGTTTCTATTTCAGGTTGCCAAATTATCAATTGACGGTGTCGAACATTCTATATGGAACAAGGTGAACACAATTGGTCGTGCTGCTGATTGTGACGTCGTCATTGACAACGAAGTAAGTCAGTGCTGAATCTAACATCGCTGACAGTAGTTTCCCATTGGAAGCTAACTCTTCAAATTTTTCGCATATTTGTCCACTTTTCTTGCATGAGCTGATGAAGGTACCGATAGAAAACGCTGCAATGATTGTACAGCGGTTTATTATTCCTTCGCCATGAACTTGTATCATTAACTATCCCGAACATTTGTGAACACACATAACACGTTTCCACATAACAACAGTTTGATAACCACGGGAACTCCGTAGCGACTATCTTAATTTTAATAATCTTTTTTTTTCTCAATTTTTTCTAATGAAAAGTTGAATTAATTGAATGAATGAATTAATTGAATTTAATTTAATTTCTGAATTGAATTTAATTTAATTTAATTTCTGAATTGAATTTAATTTAATTTCTGAATTGAATTGAAATTGAATGAAAAGTTGAATATCTTTATTTTTCTCAATTTTTTCTAACGAAATGTTGAATATCCTCCTTACGATACATTTAAGAGAATGACGAGCTTTTGAACGAGTATAGAACGTTTTTTTATATCTCTCTAAAGTCTCGAATTATGCCATCTTGCGAAATTTCTCTAAACCTGGAAATTGCTTCGCAAAAGCTGTGATAACTTGAGATCCATCAAATCTATCGGCTCTGTTGTGATCTCTTTCGATCCAGCACCAAAAAATGACATCCCTTTTTCGAAAATAGGAATTTTCCCCCTAAAACCCCCAAATACCTTTGAAATTGAAGTAGCGATTTAGTTAAAGAATTGGGCCATTTTCAGGTCGAGATTGATTTTTGGTGAAAAATTTCAATAGCAAGTAGCTTTCATATTTTTCTCAGAAAAGTGTTGACGGCGGAAAGACAGAAATTTTTATTATTTGCTCTTCAGATTGTATTATATTGAAATTTGAAACATCAAATTTTGAAGGGGTTATCTAGGTTATTATTATTTATTGTTATTTTATTATTATTATTTATTTTTTGTGTGAACGAGTACATAACAATGGTTCATTATTGGAAAATAAACCAAAAATACAAGCCAATTACAACAACACAATTACTCGAGAAAAACTTCGATAAGAAGGGAGATTTTTGTACATTGTTCGATATTTGGAATGAAAAGGAGGAGCCTGATTAGTTGTTGCACAATACTTCTTCAGTTTCTTTAATAAACAATTTTTAATAGGCGGCTGAGTATCAAAATTTTTCGGCATAAATCAAAACTACTTTTCTTGACGCAACAATGAAAAAAATGAAAATAATAGCAAATAAAAAAACGCTAATAAAGAAGTAATGAATATTTAAAAATAAATAAACGAGTGGGTTGGATAATAGCGACTTTCATAATATCATAACTAATTGTTTGCGTAAACCACACCGTACTACCATGAGTCGTTCCTGGGTTTTTTTCTTCTTTTTTTTGAAAGAGGGAGATGAGAACAAATCTTATCCGAATTTTCACTTTTTATAGAAAAGAAATAGAAAACAGGGAAGCAAAAAATGATATTGAGGGAGGATTCGGGGAAAGAGTAACTGTGTCTACCATTTGGGGGTTTTCCCCCAAAAAAGGGGAGACCTGGCAATACTGCAAGGCCTCGGCCCAACCCACTGCTGCCACTACACTACTCAGGGTTACCCACCTCGACTCGGCAGTAGGCCAGGTGCAGGATTTGTCCGATTGTACCTCAATAATCATCATTAATTAATAAACGATAAATCAATTTGCATGAGACCAATCCAACAAATAACTCCCTCCATAAATCAAGAACAGATGAGTCCGCCCACATCTCCTGAGCACGGAGGCAATAATGTAGGTCTTTTAGGGACATATATTTATTTTCAGATGGACGATTTCTTTATTTGAATTTCAATCAGTTTATCATCCTGTCCACCTCATTTCAGGCTGTTTCAAGCAAGCATGCAGTCATTGAAGCGAATACACGCGGTCGACATGAAATCACTGATCTCGGAAGTACGAACAAGACGCGGATTGGGAGAGTAAGTGTTCAGAGTGATAATAATAATGTTCCTGTTGCGATTCAGGGCTAGCTACTATTAAATTTTTCTCCACGAATTTCGTTACTAGCCACATGTTATTTCTTGTGTTCAAAATTAGTTCAATTATTTCATGTCGAGCTTTTTTCTACAATACTGGGCTCATTTTAAAGTTTATTGATGATAAAGATTTGAAATTCGTTCGTTTTCAGGAGATTCTCCCCCCAAGAGTTCCTAAATTTATCGAAAACGGTGCCACGCTGAAAATTGCAAATGTACACGCTGTTTACATTCATCTTCCATGCAATGTCGTCTTCCCACCGAATAGAGCTGAAAGTAAATGCCAGTTTTTGGATCCTCATTTACTGAATGATGCATTGTTTCATAAATTTTACATATTAGTTGATATTATAGATTTTAGTTTACTCGGGGTCATGCATTGTTGAAGAATGTATTGATACATCATGCAATTCCAGGAACACCTGATCGAGCTTGCGATTTGCTCGAAATTCCCGCATCTCCGGAGGCTAAGGATGATGAAAAAGTAGCTGAAATCTCAGTTATAGCTGAGACTCCTGAGAACCGAAGCGAGGTCGGTATTTTGCAGGCTAGTATATTTTCTGTTAAAACAATCTTTCTTAGATTACCTTCTTCGCGTTGCCCTGTCACCTCAATACAAAAATAAAATAATAAAATTTGAGATTAAAACTAGCACATCTGTCTTAACTTCTTTCTTTGCAGGCTGACCTGATATCCGACGATGACCTGTTTGGAGCCGGTTTAGATGCGTCAATAGCGTGCAAGTTGGATCGCAGCGATGGTGTTCTAAACAGCTCTAAGCTGACTCGAGCTGAGCAGAATCCAGCTTCAGCCACATGTGAACCTAAGTATTCTTTAACCTTTGACGTTCCTCCTTCCGACAGAGCTGGAGGTCAAGTATTGGACAGCAGCAATGAAGATTCGCAAGATATCGTTGCTGGCTCCCAACCTTTCTTCTCTTCCAACGCGAAAAGTGAGGTTGAAAACATTTACGATGCTGAAACCGAACCGATAGAAGGTTTTACGAATCTTTCAGAACTGACTGCACCGAATTTGCCGCCTGGCTGGGACAATATTGACGACTCTTTAGGCGCGCTAAATGAAAAAATGGACGCGATCGATACTCTCATCAAGATTAATTCGCCTCAAGTCACACCTGTGAAAGAGAAGAATGTCGAAAGTGGGGAAGCTGGTAAAGTGGTTCCCGAGTCTAGGGAATGCTTTGAAGGGGACGTCAGTTTTTCAGCTCTGGAGACCCAAAAGTCAAAAGTTTCTGAAGAGAAATTCTCAAAGGAATATCAAGCTGTTGTTGAAGACAATTCAAAATCGAATGAGGTTCCAACTGAACAGCAGATGTACGGTTATACCCAAAGTTTCTCGTCGATGCTTACTCAGGAACATGTTCCAAGGAATGGAAATGATCTCGAGCCAGGGAACCAAATTATCGATCAGAGCATCTCAGACCTGCTCACCCAAGTTCGCAATCCTGGCCATGGTTTAAAGGAAATTCATGCACCGGCTGCGCCAAGCTCTTGCGACCAGAGCATTTCAGATCTGCTCACCCAGCAAAACAGCCCATTACTCAAAAAAGAGGAATTTCTTGTATCGGCTGTGCAGAGCGCTTGCGACCAAAGTATTTCAGACTTGTTGACCCAGCAGAATAAACCGATACTTGGAAAAAAAGATTTCCTCAAATCAACCGAGACAATAGATGAAAGCATCTCAGATTTGCTCACTCAGCAGCATTGTCCGACGCCTCGAAAATCGGATATTGTTTTACCTGAGAAGATAGCTGCCTGCGATCAGAGTATAAGCGACCTCTTAACTCAGCAACACAGTCCGGCAAATAATAGGAGTAATATTACTTCTAAGCCTTGCGATGGCGACGAGAGTATCTCAGATATGCTCACTCAGCAGCAAAGTCGGCCGCTTATAAAAACAGAAAATCTCCCACTAACAGGACAAAGTGCGTATGCGAATTGCTCCGAAGCGGTTACCCAATCTCAAAACACAGAGCTGACGCATTTGTCAGCTGATAAAAGCATCTCAGATTTGCCAGTCCAAGATGCCAAACTTGGTGTACCTGACATTAGTTTTACAGATTTGGAGACGCAACCGAGAGCAATATTTGAAGAGAAACCACCAAAAGCTACTGTAAACATCAATGAGCTTGAAACTGAAATTGCGAAGAAAATTGCCGAAATTGGCAAGATTCCGCCGGATTCAGGTGAAAGTTTTTCCGCATTGGCGACTCAAGTTCGTAATCAAGCATTCCTCGAGGCAGATACTGAACCAAGCGATAAATTGTCCCCTGATATTCCCCAGAAACCTATAGAACTTCAGGAACCGGCTGAAGAAAAAATGGAGGAAAGTTTTTCAGATATGCTTACCCCAGTTCGCAGCCCGCTTTTAAAACCTGTTGTTGAAAACTGCTCGGAAGAAGTGAACGATAAAATCGTCGACATAGATGATGACGAAACTCAATTTGTCAAATCTGACCTTGAGCTGGATTATGGGACTGACGAAATAATCGATATTGCGGAAATGGAAACCCAACCGATTCCGTCCGATTTCATTATTTGTGGGGACGGAACGGCGCCAATTCCATGCGATTCGGAAAACATTTACAACGCTGATACTCAAATACCGATTAGTAACAGTCAAATAATTTTTGAAACCCCGGGTGATAAAGACGGTATTCCAGATGCTCAAGGTACTTTTATCCCCGAAATGAAATTATTTCACCTTGATGAGAGTATTATCAATACCACGAGTGAAAAAGGTATCCGCGTTTCTGATAGCTCCAATTCGGTTAACGGCTCTGACCATGGTGATCAAATCAAACCAGTTTGCACAGAAAATGGCGACTCTTCTGGCGTCCTTGAAGTTCCTGTTGATGAAAAAACTGCTTCGGTGCCCATCGGGGTAGAGCAACCTAATGATGTGACTTCCAATAGTCCACCACACGTTTTTAAAAAACTCGTGGGAAGAACTCAGAAGAAAAATCCAGACAAATTGGATGAAATTTCGGAGACCGTAGCTAAAACCGAAGTTGATGAAGTTCCTGGAAACAACAAGTTGACTCCAAAAGGAGATACGGTTCCATCATCATGTGAAAACTTGCTAGCTGAGAAGATTGCCCATGAAATGCAGGAATCGGGAAACATTGAAGACCGTATTGAGGCAATGAGCGATAGGAACATGTATTCAGCAATGACTCAAGAGATAATGCGTTCTGCGATCCGGAAATCGACCGTCAATGAGCTCCTCGAGACATTGGAGGATTCCAAGCGTTCTGATGCTCGAGAAGTTTCAAAGCCGAGTGCTAGCTCCAATACTGATGATCCTGACTCCTCTTCGATAGCCGATTCCCAATTCCCTATCACTCGAGTTGCTAAGACAATCGACTACTCGGACACAGAAGACAGCGCACCAGTAGTTGCAGAAGATTCGCAATTTCCAGTTCCTCGAGTCACAAAAACTTTGGTTTACTCCGACTCCGAAGATACAAGCAGTGTAGTAGTAGCTGATGGATCCCAATTTCCTATTGCCCGAACTGCTAAACCGATAGTCTCCTCCGATTCGGAGGAAAACCTTTCCATGGCGGAGAAACCATTGACTTTATCGAATGACGTGAACAATGTTATTAGCACAGCGACCGCATCGGAAACCGATTCGACTGAATCCAAATTATTCGATCAGATCACAGCCAAAAGTCCGAGTTCCTCCTCTCCTGAAGTAAATCAGAGGCCAAAGAGGAGAAAAACCTATTCGAAAAAGCTCTCTCCGGAACAAAAACAATTGCAAACAGAGACAATAGTAAAATCATCTGTCTCACAAGAAATTGACGAACCCGTGGCGTCTCCACTCAACTCCAAACCATCGCCATCCGAAGCTGAAACTGTAAAACAGAAGAGCTCCAAGGCCAAAAAACAGACCTCCCTTCGCAAGTCCGACGAACTATCTGGTTCTTTCCATTTACATATTTCGGTCGACCCGAACGAAACTGTAGAAAAAACCAGCCCTCAGAAAATTGACAGCAAATCCAGCACTCCAAAATCGACTAATTCTTCCGGTTCGGGGACTCCTTTATTTACTGAGAAACCTACGCCGAAGCAGTATTTCAACAGGAAGAAGAGAAGTTCAAGCTCGTCTCTAATGTCAGGGCCGAATGCCTCGAGTACGCCATTGTCAGATATGAATTCCAAAAGCTTAGTGGACATGGAGGAGACTTTGCCTGTCGGTTTGTCGGTTGAAAATCGGTCAAAATCCACCTCCGAAATCACAGCTGGTAGTTCATCAGCAATAACAGGATCCCAGCGTTGCAAATCAACGCCGAGAAATATTAAAAAATTCAGAAAAGCCTCTTCTCAAGAGGTCTCTAATAAATCTTCGACTGAGCCTGACATTCCTGACATGATTCCATGCTCTCAAGAACTGCCAAGCAGTCAAGAATGGGACACCCTGGAGTTAGGAAGGGGCAAAAGAAAGAAGACAAGGAAAAGTTTTTTCGGTGATGATGAAAGGATCCCTCTGTTTTCCAAATTCAGCCCACTGAGGTTAAGCGGAGCTTCTCCGCCCAAAAAGCAGCGTAGTCTGAGTCCTGTGAACAAATCTGGAAACGAAACCTCTCCAGGTAAATCTGGTTCGACAACGAAACCGGACGAACCACCAGCTAACTCAACTCTTGGTAATAGGCTAGAGCGACCGCGCAAACAATCTTTTATGAGCTGCGATGCTGATGAAGTGAAGAAAGCAACATTGAGTGACCACGATTCGTCATCCTCTCCGTCTCAGAGAGTTAGCAAAAAAGAACCGAGCGAAGAAGAAATTATTCAGCCTGTCAACGTGAAAAAATTCAAGAGGGCATCTCCTATCAAACAAGGGATTGTTGACTCAATAAAGCCAGTTCACAACGTCCAGGAAAATCTGACTAGTTCGAGCAATGAAAAAGAAGTAGCATCAGTTGAGAAGAAGACTACTGTGAAAAGCAAGCCTAAGACAGTTCCGCCAGTCAAAACTGATACTATGAAGACCTCACCTGTGAATCTTCGTTCCACCAGGAGCTATAAACAAGCTGGAAAACATAGTTTGGAAGCCTCATTGAGAAAAAGCTCTCCTGTTCCAGCTCCAGCGGTAATTGACAATAAAACAGATGCTACTGCCAACACATCGGCTCAATCTGCCTCTAAGCCCACTGCTGACACTTTTCAGAAAGAAAATATTTCTTCTCCAAATATTGACATAAGTCCACCCGAGCCGAGCCGTAAGGGAAGAAAGCGTTCTGCTAGTGATGCTAACCATGCTGAAAATGTTCAGGTTGACAGTGTATCTCCACGCGCCAGTAAAAGGAGGAAATCCCCTGTTGTACCAGAGTCATCAGAAGTCTCTTCACCCATCGCTGTCTCTACTCTTCCTCCAGGCAGCAAAAATTCTATTTTCCCAAAGGTGACAAAGACTGATGCTCTTAATGCTGGAACGGATCGTAGGACTAGAAAACGCAGCGCATGTGAATCGAATGGTGCTTTGCCATTACAAGAGAGTGCCGCAACTGTGGAAGAAACGTCCAGAGCAAGCGAAACTGCAGTTCAACCTGAAGAAGTGCCATCATCTAAAGGTAAGAGTCGTAAAGCAATGAAACCTTCAGCTGCTGTTCAAAAGTCAAGCGGAGCATTGCAAGTATCTGTGAGTGAACCAACTGAACAAACACCTGCTCTTCGTCGGGGCCGTAGACGTTTAGTGATTCCCCCTGAAGAAACAACGCCCAATGCCTCAGACACTGTTCCTGTTGATGATGTTTCTGGTTCAAATAGTAGAGCAAGTAAACGCTCTGCTAAAGAGACAATCCAAGTTTGCATTCCTTCAGTGAAGAAATCAGTTCAAGAGAAGTCCAACGGTACTGAAGAAGCTCCAGTTCCAAGTCTTCCTAAAGAGCCTGCGGCCAAAGTCAAAAGTCAAAAAGCTGCTCAACCAACGAGAGCAGCAAGTTTGAGGCGGTCCAAAGCCGTCGAGGCAACTTCATCATCTCCTGCAACAGAAACTGATTCAGACTCCACACTCGCACGTCGTACTAGACGTAAGACTGATCAAGAATCACCAGGATCAACAGATGTTGTTCCCGAGCTTGCACCATCCCTGAGGGCATCTTCCAGAGGCAAAAGAGGGAAAGAGTCTTCCAAACCTGAAAGCAGTCTCTCGAGCGAACAGCTTGAAAATCTCTCAGCGAACCTGTGCAACGTTCCTGCAGCTTCCACTCCTAAGAATCGAATTCGGCGAGCACGTAGCCTGCGAAACGGGTCCGATTCGGGTGTGGAAGAAATATGCGACAGTCAGGACAGTCAGCTATCCGATGGTCGACGGTCGCAAAGACTCAGAAAGCAGAAACAGCCGTTCGACGACCTCGTGTTGCAGAAAGAGGAGGAACTCAAGGGGAAGAAGAGTACAGCTAAATCTCCAGGTGTGCCATCAAGTTCAAATATTTCAAGGAGCGTTTCAGAATTGAGCGTTGCCTTGTCGAATGTTTCTTCTTGTGAGGGAAGCGCACTGCTTTCAGCCCAGTCTGGCTCTTTGTCTGCCAGCCTTTCATGCGCAAGTTCAACTGCAGCGAGGCGAAGCTCGTCACGAACATCGAATGCATCGTCGAATATCAACCCCAGAGATACCAAGGTACTTTAATCTAAAAGAGTATTTAATCTATGGGTGATTGTCGGAAGGAAAAATTGTCTTAAACTAGCAATCAGTCCATTGATAACATGATGTAATATTTTTCACCTTTTTCGGTTTCAAAACGTATACTTAGTAGTCTATTTTATTGTTTCAGTCACTACCTGCCGCTTCCTTCGCCCGACCGTCTTCTTCCGCTGATCAAACTCACCACGTCATGTTCACTAGTCATATAGAAGACTCGAAATTGCGCGCAATCGTGAAGAAATTCGGTACGTATTGGTAAACCTTTAGAAAATTGGCTGAGTTGGAAAAATTAATTGAGCAATATCTTTGGAAAAATGGATAATGTGGAGTGTTGCAATGTTCTGCTGACTAGTTAGAGAGTTATCAACAAGTTTGTTAAGCGTTGAAGGCGGTCAGCAACCACCAACCTGTCTTTGTTCAAATTCGGCCTGATTTTCAACATGATAAGGGCCGCTTGAATTTTAGGGCTGAAACGCCACCGTAATAAAATAGTTCTGACTGAATTTGGTGCGACTGCTGACCAATCCCAATCTACGAAAAACTTGGACAAAAATATCGGATTGGATTTAATTTTTGATTTTTCAATCTTCCCAGGTGGAAAAGTTGTGCGGAAACCGAGCGACTGCACTGTCTTGGTCACGGATAAGGTCCGTCGCACAGCGAACTTCTTGAGCGTTTTGGCTCTTGGCAAGCCAATCGTGTCGGCGAATTGGCTTTTCAAAACTAAAGCATTCAACAAATTCGCAGGTAGTTTACTGCAGAGTTGTGTTCGTAGTAGACATCATCAACCTATTCATCATCCCAATAAAAAAATCCATTTCTATTTCAGACCCGTATGAATGTCTGCTGAAAGATACCGACAACGAGCAGACGTACAATTTTTCGCTGACAGATTCACTCGCCAAAGCTCAGAGTAGCCAATTGTTGAAAGACTATACGGTTTACGTAACGCCGTCTGTCCTCCCGCCTCCGAAAGAGATGCAGCGTAGGTTCCAACTAATTTTGCTGTCTCAGCGGTTCTTCGATTATATTATAGTCATGAGCTATTGTTGACTTTTTTTTTTTAGAAATTATCGAGTGCTCGGGCGGTGTATTCAAGACGAGATTCCCTTCTGCTTGGCCGCCGAAGGCTGTTGTTATTTCAAGCCCAAACGACTCAACATCGTGGCGTCATCTTACCAAAAACGGCGTCACGCCTCCCATATTCTCAGCCGAAGCCATCCTATCCGGTGTCTTGCGGCAAGAATTCGACACCTCAAAACATAGACTTCATTGAGACCGACTCTCGGCGGAATATCTCTTTTCTCAAGTTACTTAATTGTACATTGGTTCCAATTATTTGTATAAATGATGTTCCTTTTCTGTATGTTATCTAGATTTTGCCAACTTGGAGTCTTCCAGGGTTGACCTGTTTAGCGAAAATAGATCGGGAGGGAGGAAAAATTTGGCTGTTTGGTTTTCGTTGATTAGAATATGTTAGTCTGAGCCAATCAATAACAATAGCCTAGCGAGTCTTTTGTAAAAAATTCTATACTTCGACTCGGCTATTTTTCCACTTCAACCTTTCGTTTCCTGCACCGATGAATTCTTCGTTGTCCGGTCGGGGCTGGTTTTCTGCTACTCCTCAACTATTTAGGGCCTTTATGGCCACGCAAATCCAACCATCTCTTTCGCTGATAAGAGTATCCGCCTTTTTGTTAGCTCCGCAGTTTTGTTAGCTGTTTGAAATCGTACCAGCACAAAATGTAACTACCTCTGGATGTTCTCAAAGCTGTTGACAAGCTGTTCGACACCGAAGTTTTCAGCTTCTTGAGGCTGAGATCTTGTGAAACACAGTAGATGATATTTATGTTAAGTACGAAGCCCCTGCGGACGGGTTTGATTGTGTGCAGGGAAACATTTTCGTCGACACAGTAACTTATTTGTGCCTGTTTAAATGAGTGTCTGTGTCTGCTAGTCCATAAAGTATATTTTACGTTGAAGATTTTCATACTTTTGAACATCGTGTTAAATTTGAAATATATCGACTAAACAATAATTGTACTGACTTTTACCTACTCTCAACGACCGTTTTTTTTTTAAATTTTTTTTTTTACTTTAGCTGATTTTTACTCCAAGCGTATACTTTCAAAACGATGGAGTTTTCGCTAGCATCTTTTGGCAACGCGTGCTTCCTATCAACAGTCTCAAGCTTGAATCACTTGCCGACCGATATGAAGAATTGACTGCGATTGGTCATTCAGTTGCGCAGGTTAGGCGTTTACCACCAATCAGATTGCTTTTCCGTCTTACAAAGCAGTGTTGAGAATTTTTATTGCTCTTTCTGCAACAATTTTCAAGCCAACTTGCGTTATCGATGTTCACAATCAAACCTAACGTTTTCGACGCCATTGTCGTCGTTTCAAAATATCTGTCGCTGCTGCAAATTATGCTCTTGCTGTTTCATCTACTCCGAATCCGCCAATTCGTGCAAGATCATTCAGAAATAAACAGCGTCCTCGGAAATTTCAATCTAGCGTCGCCCGTTTTTATCGCCTTAGACGCGACAATTTTAACCTTTTCCTTCGTCTGTTTGCTGATGAAAAGGGAAATCAACTATTGCCAATATTTAACCGACGGGGAGAATTTTCTTTTTCTTCTATTGATAAGCGCATCTCTCACTGCCAGCTTTGGTTATTTACTTTATTCTTTACAAGTCCTACGAGAAAATTCAGCTTCATCGATTACTTTTGCCCAGGTTAGTTCCGCTGTTGCTGAACTTTTAAACGTGAGAGTTTGTCGATGATAAATTATTTCTTGTTTGCAAAAGAAAATGAAACAAGAAGTCGCCAACTATCCTTGCGGACCGATGAAAAATTTAGTTGACAAAATTCAATTGAAGTACAGATGTTGCGGCATTGAAGGCCCTTGGGATTGGTATTCGAGCAACTGGCTCCAAAAGAATTGCCATGTTAGCGATGCTATTGCTGAAATCGATCCATCAAACTCGGACGGCGACGTTCCCTTCAGCTGTTGCTCTGACGCCATAGGAATACCATGCATTCATCACAAGCTCAAACAAGATGAACATTACGTCCAGCTGAAAGGGTGAGCAAATTTTTTTGTCAACATGAGGAGGTGTCTTTCAAAAATGAATTTGGTCGAAAATTGTTTCATTACTTTGATTTTGTTATTTTATTAAATTATTTTAATTCACCTTTATTTTTATAATAATCATTATTATTTTTATGTTAGCATTATTTTTTAATTTTTATATTTTGTTATTTTTATTTATTATTATTTTCACTAATTATTGATTATTGACTAATCATTTTTATTTTAAATTGTATATTTATTTTTTTAGTATTTAATTATGTTTATTATTTAATATTTCATTATGTTTATTATTTAATATTTCATTATGTTTATTATTTAATATTTCATTATGTTTATTATTTAATATTTAATTATGTTTATTATTTAATATTTAATTATGTTTATTATTTAATGTTTAATATTTAATTATGTTTATTATTTAATGTTTAATATTTAATTATGTTTATTATTTAATTATGTTTATTATTTAATTGGGTTCGAAATTATTTTTCTTCCTCGGATTCTGGTATGGACGCTTGAGTTGAACAACTGCCGAGAGCTGTTTAGTTCAAAACTTGATTTTTGCCACTTTAGCACCTTGAACATCAGTGTTTCTGTCAGAAATGAAGTGATGCACTTTTGTCACATCAAAACCAATTTTTCTAGTACGGCGGACTGTCAGAATTTTTTTTTTTAATTGGATATTCGAATTCTACACGCTTTGAAACGAAAAACGTCAAATTTTGAGGGGGTTAGATAACGAGGAGCGATTACAATGGTTTATTTTTGAATAATAAATCCCCTATAAAGTCCCCAAACCCTTCAAAGCCACAAAAATGTTCGGTAAAAGTGCATTTTTTGGTTTATTATTCTTCTTTAGGTGGAAGCGTGTATAATGTTCGTAATAGTTACCATCACAGATGGTCTTTTTAGGTCACAATTGAAGCCATAGAATAATAAACCACCGTACGATCATTTTCAGCGTTTTAATTTAAATATCACATTGTTCTGGCCAGATGTTTGTTTTGTACCTTCAAAAGTCAACATTTCCAGCTGTTTTCGACAAAACTGAACAAGGTTCGAGACATTTTTACAACTTGGTCGGAAATTATATTTTAAAAGGTTAGTTCTAGGGAGAGGAGAAAAAGATACTTCGCACTTCGTAGTTTAAAAGGCAGTGAGCGTTTGTCAGCTCTCCTGTAAAATTTCCACAAGCCTTTTCCAACTATGCCGTAAAATTTCCCAAGTGGACGTGTCCAGTTTTGAAATACATCCGCACCTATGCATGACAAAACCTAAAATTACCTTCAGCCGTGAAATTTCGTTAGGATTAAAATTCAATACACAGCGCTAAAGGGGGCCATACACTATGCGATTCCCTGCAGGCCGTCGCCTCAACAGGCGATCGTAAGACGAATATCGCCGACTTCCATACACTAGCAGTCAACCGCCTGCAGGCGGCCGTACTGATCTGCAGATGATAGCCTGAAGATAGCACACACTTCAGTCCGGTACCTGCAGGCGGACTGTCGGTCAATGAGGTTTCCCGTCCATCTTTCCTCGCCAGTCCAATCTCGGCAGTTGAATGATCTGACGAAAATGATCTTACGCATAACTGATAGAAACGGTGACAACAGATCGATTGCCTGCAGGCTAACTGACAGTGTGTGGTGGGACCGACATGAGATCATTATCCGACCGTTGCCTGTCGCGAATCTCATCAGGTCCCCGCCTGCCCGGCGACCACACACCTTCAGTCCGGACGAACTGCAGTCCATTATCTTCAGATTAACTGATAAATGTGTGGGCAATCCCGATCGACGGCCTTACAATTATCTTCAGTTAAACTGACAGTGTATGGGGCGCTTAAGACGAGAAAATTCCACAACTGTCTTTTTCAGCTCTCCCACGGCGACAATTTGGCCCGATGGATGCTCTGCGAAATTGGACGACAGTTACAAAGTCGATTTCGAACTGCTAGTCTATTCTGCGATAGCGGTAGCCGCGTTTTCAATTTTTATGGCTCTCGTTGACAAAATGATTCAAGCGGCTGAGGATTCTTTTTGCGTGGACGGAAAAATGCGCATGGGCCTGTTCCCTTCGAAATCGATCGCCCATTGTTTGCAAAGCGAGCCGATGAGCAGAGCGTCGAGTCGCGCCAGAACGCCGAAATCGAGCTCTCGAAGTACGAGGCCGAGAAGCGTTTCGAAGACAGATCGTACGAGTTATTTGAGCGATCCTCCCAGCTGCCGATCGTCGGATGAAAATGCACCGCCGAGCATAATCAAGTACATAAAAGCGGAGCATGATTTTCTCTCGTCTGGATCCAGCGAAGTTTCGCAAGTCGACGCCCGAGGGCAAAACAGCGACTTGCCTTCGAGGGCGTCTTGGAGCAGCTTCGATTTGAAGAGGAAATCATCTCCGACTCTTGTATCGAGTGGAAAGCGACTCAAAGGGTTTCGTTGATTTCTAGATAAAACGAACAAGTATTCAGAAATTAAGAGCTGAAAAGTGCGGCGAAATGTTGTCGCTCTTGGTAAGCGCGCAATGGTCAGCCTGTCTTATTGCACATTGTCAATAAAAATTCGTCGATCAACCTTTAATTTAACTAGTTAATGTTGATATTAAAAAAATAAAATAAAACAAAATATAATAATAAAAAAAAAATAATAAAACTGATTAAAAAAAAAATCCGCATAAAAAACCAGTGGTGCGCATAGATTACACTTCCTTGTTTTGAGTGGGCAACAGGTATAACCAACTATAAAAACAAGAAACTTATACTAAAGCCGCAAAGTTAGTACTCTACAACTGTTATTGAAAAAAATTCACCTCGCAATAAAGCAAAAACACATACACCCCGGAAAATATATATTGACTTTAGGCGAATGTGAACATTTCTAAATACAAATAACAAGCAAATAGCTCGGGAGTACGTGTGGCCCTAGCAATGAAATCAGGCGTCGTTCACTCGCCATTACAAACGTCTTAACACCTCTAGCGTCAAATATATTGATTTTGGCTGCCTGAAATAGAGGAAAAACCGCACACGGCGGAAGTAAAGTGTGTGATCCAAACGAAATATGGCATGTTTTGTTTGATTGGGGTCATTTTTACTTCAATGAGACCCAAATATACAGAGCTCGAATAAAATAACTGAAAATGCGAATTATGAGGAAGTACGGTGTGTGAAACCAATAATAAAAATCAAACAACACTCAGCTGACATTAAGAAACATTTCAAGTCCCCCAGCGTTTAAATATAAACATTTTTGCAGTCTGAAATATTCAAAATGTAGTCAATATACGTATAGCGGGAAAGTACTGTATGTGACCTACGTGATAAAAGTCAGAGTTCATTCAATCGCTGTACCAAACATTTCAATACCTTAAACGTTCGAATACATTGATTGTTCCGCCCTGAAAAATCAAAATACGCACTAATGAAATCGTGAAAAAGGCTCATAACGTGGAGGTACGGTATGTGACCCAATATATTTATTTTAAAAAAAGAAGAAAGTCATCTACTAGCCATAAAGAGTATTTTAAGACCACAAATGGGTAAAAATATTGACTCTTATAGCCTGTAAAAATCAAAACAGAGAAAACTTTGAACGGTTATAACTCTGAAGTACTGCTAATTTTGCACAATCACTAGACAACATTCTCTGAAAATGTCATCGAGTTTCATTCTCGAAACACGATCGATTATGTCATTTGTTGTACACAGACACTCGCTCGGTAAGTGTTTTTGAGTATGGTATTGAGAAAATTTCTTCCAAATTCATCTCCGTTCTGAATTGGACTTTTCTGACGATCACAATACTTCCATGTTCACTTAGTAAATGGAACACCACCACAAAAATGGCGGTATCTCCATGCCAAGGAATGGATAGACAGAATCTCCTTTTCGGCCAGTGTGAGGGCCAGAAAGATGTTCGACAAATCCCGTGTCGAGATCATTGGGCTTACTTGGCTCGAAAATGAAAAAATTTGTCACCATTAACGGTTTTATTTTTGTACAATTGCCAACATTTTTTAAAACAATCAACAGCATGACTGATTTTTTTTTCTTCACAATTTACATTCGGTAAAATTGCCATTGTGTTCATCGCTCCGAATACTCTGAGATAGTTAAACACGATCAGCAGAATACTTAACAATTTCATCAACAGAGCGTCGCCAACTCCTGAAGAACATCGCGTTCGAAAAAAAATTTTCTTTATAAGGCAGTCTTTTAATTTGTCCTCGTGCTGAACAATATTTATAACAATAACCGCAACAGTTCCCCGGCGTTGTTTTCATCAGTGAGCCCGATTGGAAAGGAAGCCGGTGGGGAGAAATTCTTAAGCTTGACTAGAATTACAATGCTAAATTCCTAGTGACGACAACTAAATCTAGAAACGGCGTTAACTTGAAAACGATCACAGATTCCTATTGATGAATTCTACAGCTCTGTAGCGAATTCCTGCTCGACAATGATATCAACATCCGATATTCAGTCTCATCCAAATATGTACAACTCGGTGCGGGAAAATTGCTATTTCGCCGATACGATGCCGACATTAATACGATATTTACACCATCAACACGGACGACATTTTGGTTCGCAGATAGAAACGCGGCGAGCGCTAGTTTCGTTTATAGCTCTTTGATTCAGCATATATACACGATGAAAATCAGATTTGAAAGCGGTACGAAATTGGATCGAAAAATAGAGCAGAAAGAACATAAGAAAAAGATAGCAAATATAGAGCGTGAGCTGAAGCAGTTTTAACCATGAAGAGATGCACATTTATTTTCTATTAGTGGGGAAAATCTATCTTTCAGCTGAGAAGCTCGCTTTTTTACCATTTTATTCAGTGAAGACGACAAGTGAAATGAATGGTTGAAATTGTGGATTGAAATTTTTTTTAAAAATTTATAAAATATTAAAGAAAATGCACAGATGTGTTATTGATATTAATTCTTTGGAAGCCAAAACCAAATTTGACTGGAAAAATGCGGCGGCCGAATAAAAAAATTTGGAGCTGGTGATGATGGGAAAAACGAGAAGCGGAGTATTTCAACCGGTTAAAAAACAAGTACATAACAAGAAAATTGTAACGAATCCATTAAATAACATTGCCATTTGACACTGAAAGTGAAACTGATGATATATTTACAAATTTCTCCAACTCGGGATCAAGGGTGAAACCAGTTTAGCAACCGCCGGAGGAAAAAGAGAATTAACGTTACTTGGCATGGAATAAGTTCAGCCTGTAATGTCCATTTTCCCAAAAAAATAAAAATAATTAACACTTGCCAGGCAAAGTGTTACATCATAAAAACACGAAGGTTTATTGAGGGAGAATTTCGTGTGAATACCATGTAGAAGAAAATATGGAAACATAAATTCGATTCGACGCTGAAACATTATAAGCTATCCCTCGGTAGTCGATATGAAAAAAATCGAATCAAATGGCATTGAAAACCAGTTTCACACCAAGTTTACCCCAGACGAAAAATTTTCTATAATAACCAATGCACCCAATTTAGGCCTACTGATAGGCATTCGTTACATTAGTAGCTAACAGCTTCCCTTCCAATCGTTTGCCGGGGATTTTGAAAATCGTCGTTGCGAAACGAAAAAATCAACGAATCGGGCCCTTTTCAATAATGAGCCGTCATTTTTTTAAACTTGTCAAAAACAAACAGAACGTAAACGTGAAATAGATAACAATATGTTTATCGGCGATGAAACCGAAAAAATCATGACGACTAGGACAATGGTAGCCATGAAATGACGAAGGATATCTAGATAGGATGGATTTTGTAAAACGAGGGAGTTTCCCGAGGCAAAGCCTAGAATTGTCCAATCAATATTTTCAGAACAGGTAGGTACCGGATTCACACTTACAAATCAGTTCATGCTCTTGCGGCGAGAAAACCGCCCCTTACCAAAACCACTTGACATCGGTAGCAGTAAAGGTCAAATCGATAAAGATGTTCATGAGCCCTAAATGCCTAACTGTTTTGAAACATTACTTGAAACGATAATTCATTGTTCAACAATATTTGTTCCGGAGATGGAATAAAAATCTTAACAAATGTTAACAATTGGTTACTACATTTTTCTCACTACTGACATTTTTTTCCCTAAAGTACAAAAAAACCTTCTCGCTTTGCTAAATTTCAACTATGTATGTAACAACTACGAACTCGTACTACAAAAATTCAACTATGAAAACAAACGCTATACTTGTTTTGGAAACCCTTTTTCTGAATAGCTATTCATTCAAAAAAAGCGACACCACGCTTCCACAAGAACCCCGCTAATTCCAATTTGATAATAAATTTCGATCCTGAACAAAAAAAAAAAAAAACTCCGACACTGTCCTTTTGGAGACGTAAAAATCAACTCAAACTTCTGTCTTCAAGTCACATAATTATGTGTTCGTTTTTTAAATCAGGTCATCGGATTCATAGGTAGGTCCTCTTTTGCAGTAAAGCGTTCTTGTTAAATATTCACAAAAAATATGAATAATCGGCACAAAACTATAGGGGAATTTTTCTGATTTTTTACAATAGTTTACTCGTCTTGCGTGATGCAAGGCGTCCTATGGAAGAGGCGTATTGACTATTTCACTTTTGGAAAATACGTATTTACAGTTTCTCAAGAGGACAACCTTTCGTACTTGAAGGAGGAAACGATTCTAAGCGCTTTATATATACACATTATCAAGATCCTCTTCCTGTGAAAACAAATTGAAATGAACAGACAACAAACAATCGAAGATAGTTTGAGATTTGGAAATTTTTCGCCGATAACCAAACTTTTTTTTTCTTTTGACATTCAAGGAACGACGTTAATTTACAAAAATATTAGCAGACTAACACATTTAAACCGAAAATCGAAGAACTAAAAGCTTCTTAGGCTACTTGAATTTCACCTGGCGATGGTTCGTCTCCCTTCAGTTTCAATTTTTCCATTTCAGCTTTGAAGTTGTCAATATCTTGTTGACTGGAAATAAAAATGAGGATCATTTTTTTAACTATTGTCGATTGTCTTAATAGAGTGTTAGAGTTAGCTTTAAATACATAAGCCCAGCCCAGTCATATATCCCCTTTTCTGGAGCAAGCCAATGATGATGCTAATATTTTTCCATGTTTGTGGATTGTGAGGAGAGAAACCAGGCGACTCACTCTCCGATTGTTCATTTTCGGGCATCATCAGGGTGACGTGGAACCATGGGATCCATAGCCCCACATCGCCCTGAAGATGCCCAAACGGGAGAAAGTACTCGGCCAGCTAATAAAGAATCGGAGAATGAGTCGCCTGGTTTCTCTACCCCTCACAATCCACGGACATCGAAAAATAGGACAACAAGAAAGAGAAGTAATATTTTTCTGTACGTCAGGAGTCATTTACATTTGTCACTATCAAAACAAAATGATTTACTCAATATAAGCATGACTTACCTGATCTGGACGAGGAGGATACCATTGATGACGTTGAGCATGTCGAGTACGCTGCCAGTGGAAGGCGGCTGGATTTGAATGGGCGGGAGGTTAGCACCTGGTTTCCCCGTATATATCTCGTTCATCTTCTTCTGCAGGACAACCGCTTGGTGCGTCAGATGTCGCAAACATTCGGACGATTCTTTGGTTTTGTCGTGGTCTTCACCCAACTGCAATTCGGTTCGAATCAGTTTCACCAGCGCGCGAAAATAAATGCTTTTAAAAATATCAGAATTAAATATTCAAACCTGATGCTTGTAAATAGCGTAGGTTTCTTTCTCACTGTTGAGAGCCGAACGGAAGTCGCCCATGCAGCTTTGAGTGCGAGCCACAAGATGATAGCTGACGGCGACTTTTAGAGATTTAGCGCCAAAATATTTCACATTTAGTTCCAATGCCTTCTCCAGGAACCGCAAAGACAATTCGTATTCACCCACTGCGTGAAGTATCAGGCTTATGTTGCTCTGGAATTGAAAATTAAAGCAAAGTTATCAATATACAAATGTTAAGAATTGGAGAGGGAACAATTATTGCAGAATATTTAAAAACGGAGAGGAAATTTTAGCATATTAAATGTAGCATATGTAATTAAAAGTACAAGAACACTTTTTTGCTAATTGTTTGTTTATAATAAAAAGTAGATACAATAATATCATTAAAAAATTATTCATTGTTCAACTTTAGGCAAAACCTGTACGACAAATGGACTTACATCAAGAAGAGCAATGTCTGGATGTTTTTCCCCGCATACAAGCAATGCCAGGTATCTAGCTCTGTACAAGAGCTTCAGGGCTGTGCTTACTTGGCCATTTGCAAAGCAGTATAATGCGAGATGAGTCTAAAAACACAGATAATCAAGGGTTCACAGTACCTCAGCTCGGACATCTAACATTTTCATACCAATGGTTTGATTTATACAAGCGGTCAGCAAACTGTCCTATCCTCAAGCCAACTCTTGATAAAACAGCTCATCAACTCACATATTCTGTGATGGTGTAAGGATGATCGATGCCATTGACTCGTTCAGACATGAGGACAGCCTTTTGCTGAATGGCCATTGCCTCAGCATGATCTCCCATTATGTAATTAAGCCGTGCCAACATTCTCAGACACTGCGCTATTTCTGGATGCATCGCGCCATATACATTGTTCAGCAAGTTCAGCGCCTCATTGATCAGCTCGTAACCTTCTTTAAGGAAGCCCTGTTGAATTTTATTCTGTCCTGTCGTGTAAAAATTGTACGCGTCACTAGCCTGGAGAATAAAAAAATCACTGCTGAACATACGATACTGTTTGTAGAAAACACAAAATTTAAGGATTGTGGAAAACTTACTCTTGGATTGATATGTTTAACGATGGGGAAAATGTTGATGATGTCTTCTTCAAAAAACGTAAACTTGTTCCTTGTATCAAAGGCATATTCGCGAAGTAGAATTTGTATTCCCGTCTTGAGACAGAATGACCTGGAGAGGTTTCAATAGTAATTGAAGAAAATAATATACACATAAACGAGACAGTTTTCGGGCATGGGAACTCAGGATTTAATTTATTAAGCCATGAATTACCTAAGGAGGGAAATCTTCTGGAGGCCATAGGTTTCAACAGCTGAGTCAACATTGTCCGCTTTCAATTCCCAGTCGTAGTAAGCTTTCAATTCGGTTTTGAGCTGGGCCCAGAACGTTTTCGGAGTCAAATTGGCCCATTCGTTGCCATCGGCCAAGAGAGCATTGAGACGCCCTCGCCTCTTTCCGTTTTGCTTTCTCCTCTTGGAAGATTTACCGTTGGTCTGAAATATTGAGAGCAAGAAACGTGCTCTGCTAATTCTATATTTCACTGTTTGCAATGTCCTTCTGTCGAAATTTACAACCGTGAGGTTGAGTTTTAATTATTGGCCGAAATTTGAGCAAAATCACTCTGTTCAGCGGAACGAGGTAGCAAAATAAGTACAAATCAGTAAAATGCGCACGACTCTTAAACCTACCTCCTCCGAGACAGGGTGTACATAATGGGTTTGGCAAGACGACAGGAAGCAGTTGAGGAAATGGCTGATAGCCGCAGAAAGACTCATCATCTCCGTGTTCTGAAAGAAAACAATTGAGTTTAAATCTAACTCGAGTAAAAGTTGCAGTTTCATAACTGAAGAATAAGCCATACCTGCATGTAAGTATTGAAAATATGCTTGGCTGAGCGTGTGATG
Source organism: Tupiocoris notatus (assembly GCA_037159825.1). Taxonomy (NCBI): domain Eukaryota; kingdom Metazoa; phylum Arthropoda; class Insecta; order Hemiptera; family Miridae; genus Tupiocoris; species Tupiocoris notatus. Next base: position 180,850 of record JASJUZ010000228.1, on the reverse strand, counting down.
AGTTCTGATACAGCGATCGTGTGCAGATATTCGAGCATGGTGACTTTAGAGAGCATCGTCGTGATTTTGCCGAGGTAGCGTATGTTGATGCCTCGGGAGTGAAGGCTATCCGAAAGTGTGACACCGTCCATCGGCGCTGACGAGTGGTCCAAAATTTCACGGATCTAAAAAAGAGAAAATAAAATACCGGACAAGTAACCGATTAATTTTACAGCCTTGAATAGTAATAGTTGAATGCAGCCTTTCAGAATCGTAGCGACAAATATTTAAAAAACAGGAATTGAATCATATAAACCACTCACAAAATTCGGTATCTGATTGAGCACAAGGAATTCAGCAGCATCTTTGACAAGCTGGCGCTGTCGTTTCAAAGAGTCGGGGCCGTCCGGATTGTCAACGTGGCGCACTCCGGGCGAATAAACGTCTGGATTGAACCTGATGTCGAACTCAGTCTCTTTCAGAGAACCGACAGCGGATGCCGCACTTCTAACAATCTCTTTTGTGCTTTCTTCGACTGAAACCAGAATCGCTGCTCATTTGAATGAGGACCAAATGGTCCGGAAAGTGATACATAAAAGGAAACCTATGGATTTCAGCGTGGAAACATTCAAAACTTACATCCTTCCTGTTTATCGCCACTAGTGATTGAATCCGTAATGCTCTCGACGATCTTCTTGGCCTCTGCATGGTCGATTGTCGCTTCAGCAGACATTTTTTCAACCTCCGTGTTGACACCTCGTTCTTTTGTCTCCGATTCCTTCTTCTCTTTCTCCTGAAAAATTAATCAACGAATTAATAAAAGTCAACTGAAGCCAGCGCTGAGTAATCGAAAGAGAAACCTTGACCAAAGTTTAAACTACCTTGTTTGTGTCCATGATGCTGTTTGGAATCAATACTTCCCTTTCCTTCTGCTTCTTGGTGCCGAGCTGTTGCAAATGATAAGCTGCATACTTAATGAACATCATGTAGCGGGAGCTGTAACCACATGTAAGTTAGTTGAAATAAGTTTCCAAGACTTTTGGCTAAATGTCGCAAAAAAAAAAAAAAAAAAAAAAAAAAAAAAAAAAAAAAAAAAAAAAAAATCTAATGTATGGACCAAAAAATCTAAAATCTAAAAAAAAAATCTAATGTATGGACCAAAAAATCAAAGTCTTATGTATGGAAGAAAACATAAGTCAAATGTTGAGTAACAAATATTGGCTTCCGGGCGATCCCAATAGCAATAATCCGCCAACCATCAATTATTGTACATTTGAAGTTAGTACTTACTCGACAAATGCGTCAATAAGTTCCTGACGAAGGCAGCAGAGTTTGTGTTTGTGTTCAATAGGGAAACCGAGGGCTTGAACTTCTTTAGAAAGCTCTTCACCTTCCACTGAAAACGAACGAAAATTGTTAACATGTTTGCGACATTAAATGTAAAACGGTAATTATCTGGAGCGGATCAACTAACGTTTGAGAAAGTTAACGTCTGGTGGGAAAGTTCGCAGAAGATCGAGAATGTAGTGACGACCATCGTTGCCGATGATGCCCTTGCACTCGACGCTGCTGCACAATTCGATCTCTTCATCTTTGTCATTGAGAACCTTGTGCGGGAGCATCTTTAGCTGCTGTGCAGCCTTGCTCAACAGATCCATATACTTAGAATGAGAGATGACCGTCTGGCCGAAATCGATCGACCCGTAAACGACGGACTGCTCTTGCTCGCGTTCCAAGATTCCAGGGATGATCGATTGTGCGGTGACTCGGTAGCCTCGATAGTCGATGACGACTGTGCCCAATGTGAATAGATCAGGCAGATCGATGGCACTGTAAACCCTCACACCTTGAAGATCGTTTCGCTGAAAAATACGGTGAACGAAATCACTAAAGAAAACTGTTTATATTGATTGTGAAGAACATGATGCAAAATTAATCCTAACCAACTTCAGGAAACTGTAACCATTCAGATTCATTTAAATTACCGGAGCGACAAACGCAGCTGCATCTCCTCCGAGCTCTTTGTAGTGGTCACGGACGTCGAAGCCCAAAGAGAAGAAAATGTTGTTCCAAATGAACATTTGCATCTTGGAATCTTCCCCAGGATTGATTGCCATGACGTTGCCGTCAATGACAGCCATAGCACCTCGTGTGGCACCCGCAACGAAATCACTGTGCACCTGAGAAACACATCAGAAATTGAGTTTAGATTCAGTTCAGGGGGATATGATCGACCACTGGCTACAGCGAAATTACCTTAAAAATAGCACGCTCCCTTAACAATCTTTCAGGAAGATTTTTCCTCGGAAGCTCTCTCGTCGTGTGGAGCTCTTCATTCCAGTCCCTCGTTTGTCCAGGAATGTGCTCTTCGTAGCCCAATTTGGAAGAGAAAGCTATACACAACATTAGAAACAAAAACAAAATTAAACAAAACTAGAAACATAGTATTGCACACAATTACTCAAAGTCGGCTAAAAATAATATTACTGGCTCAAAAAGGAAACTGACGATATTCCACTAGGTCAGATAGAGTCAGGTCATAGTGACACCTTGAAACAAACTAGGCTCACGCTCTGCAACCAATTCTTCGACCTCATTCTAGAGATCGGAAAACCTTCAGATTCAAGACAAAGCTTGCAGCAATATGGTGAGTGTAAGCAGTACAATTATCTTACTTTCATCACTAACTAATACTTGTGACACACTTACTGTCTTCGGCACGAATGGCATCAATAGTGTGCTCGATCTGAGGTGACGACCAGGCATAAATCTGATAAGGAGTGCCAACTCTTTCAAACGGATGACGCTGAGCTTTTTTCTTCTGCAATATGCTGAAGTTCCGCTTGAATGCTGGACTCAGCTGGTTCAGAAGTTCAATGAGCGAATGGCACAGGTGGCTTGGGATGGCAGGCTTTGGGTTGAACTCTTCTTCAGTCGATCTGGAGGGAAAATTGGGAGTATCAAAACTAACATTCAAGATGACCAATCGATTTGTACGAACAACGATTGGATGAGGACTGCTGCTTACTGGTTGAGGAAGAATCCACGGGTGCATCCTGTGATGTGATAATGCTTATCTTCTATGGTTACTACGTAGAGATACATCAAATCTCCATGGAGCTTCCTGTACCCAGGAGGAGGGTTCCAGCCAGAAGTTGTCAATACCTGTTACCAATGAAATAACATGATATATTAATCAAGCCGCTGTATTAAGTATTACACTCTGCATGGATGAAAATGTGCAAACCTTGATGCACTGAGGTCCTTTCTGCTCTTTTGCCATCGGCTGAAGCGGCAGTAGAGGTGGCTTCTCTTTAGAACCGGGCATGATGTAGTCGGGCGGCGTACAGTCCACACTTTCGGCTCGAGTCTTCTTTTTCTCTGCGGGAAAAAATTTGGTTATTCTTCAACCTCAAAGGATCTCAAAACCCATACCCAATCCGTCTCTATCCACTTCACACATCATTTCCACGGCATACAGAACAATTGTAATTTAAACGAGCGCAAGGCATGAGAATAGTTCTGAATTAACATGGATAGGAATGCTATTCTACAGGCGGAAGTCCTACCCATTATGTCACCTTGGGTGATGACATTGAGAAAACAGAGAGAGTTGCAGTCAACACCGTTATAAGCATCAGCTGGATCCAACGACTTGAGCAAATCTCGAACATGGCGGACATGGATCCTCGCCTCCCTCATGGTGTACGGTTCTTCGACCACCTAGAATAATATTCAAACTCTTATTAGAACCCCAAGAAATAGGAAACTTATAAAGAGTTGGAAAATACGTCATAAAGAAGTTTAACAACAGGTTTTTTTTCAGCAATTACATGCCGTGTTTTGTATATTTACACACAGTACTTCGTTATAATGTCATTTCCACTTTTTTTACATCATTTTCGAATGTCGCTTGATTCCTCCTTCAGCTGCTTATTCATTTTTTGGTGTTTTTGCTATAAAACGATCCCATTTCACAAAACTTGGCTTGTATCGTTAGGCTCATACACTCCACTACCACATTAATTCCCTACTTTGTGCGTGTTTCTATTTTTGGTTCACCAGGATAGTTATTCAATAACAGTTGTAACTAGTTGCGGCCTTATTATGAGGTATATAATTGACTACACAGTTACCGACTCAAACATGGAAGTACATCACTGGTTTCCATTACTTGTAATCGACAGTTCTCCCGCTCACCTTGATAACTGAGCCTTCTTTCAGTCCTTCGATATTCTTCAGTTCGGCGAAGTTATCCAGAGTGTTGTTGTCCAGTTGGAGAGAAAAACAAGTCCTATGGCACGTTTCTTCTCTATCGATCAGCAGCTGGTGAATCTCTTGAACAAGTTCCATGCTTGACACCTGAAATACACAAAAGCATGTTTTAGATTTCCTATTTCATTTAAATAATTAAAAAATAACATTTAAAACCGCATATGAGTCGCTAAATATAGGTCACCTGAATATCAAAAGCTTCAGCACCAGGGCTAACAATCTTCACGGTGAAGCCCATGTCTTGAATAAAAATGACTTCAGCGTCATCTTTTTTGTCACCGTTGGATTTTTCACTCACTTCCATTTCACCTTTTTCGACGACATTTTCTTCCTCACCCTGGAATAAAAATTTACTGGTACTATCAAGTCGAACAGAAAAATTAATATTGCATTCACTCATATTGATGCTCTGATTCTAACCTTGGGAGACAAGGGCTCACTAGAGATTCCATTTGATTCGGAGTTCTCAGATTTCACATCGCCGTTCGTCTCGCTATGGCCGTTGACGACCGGTTCGCTTGTGCTCTCCTCCTTAGGCTCTTCATCTGTGAAAATTGTACAAAAATTGCGTTTGAGTTCAGCATGGCAGCTATTTCCCTAAATCCCTGAATTTTCTTGAAGACACGATGCTTTGGATATATGGAAAATATTTTACAGAAGAATGAAGACAATAACGATTCGGACACGGTAATTTGAAGAACTCTGATTCGACCAGCCCCCCTCCCATTTAGAAAAGGAATAAGGAATAAGGAAGGAAAAGGAAAAGGTCACTTCTGGTAACGCAGAGGTATGACTGGACTTCTTCAGAGTGAAGTTCTCGTTATTGCATAAGAAAACTGCTGAGGAAACAGATTGAAGAGATAGATACATTTATTTCGTGATGGAAAAATATCTAGAAGGCAAAACTATGCCATCAGGTTGAAATTTCCCGAATATTTGATTTCCGCGTCGGGTAGTCAAAAGAAATGCTGAACGCAGCAGCACAGACGCAATTGACAGCAGCGAACTCTGCTCAACAGCGCGATTCGCAATGGTTCGGGAAACCAACGAAGCAATCAAGTTTCCATCAACTGGACTAGGTAAATGTTTCAACCAAGGGATGTGGAAAATCAAGCGAAAAGAGTACGACACTATTCGTCAATAAAAACAGTGAAGATTCAACGAATACTGTGAAGAAAAAATAATAATAAAAAAGAAAAAATAATAATTAATGAATAGGTACGACAATTATTATCTCATCGTCATTTATGGGCAGTCGGGGTGGCCGCGTGTTCATAGGCGATAATGTGATCAGTCTTGATCCTAGCTCTGACTGCCCGCTTTGCAACTGGTCAGCCCCAGACTCACCTGTGCACCTCTTATTGATATGCTCGATGCTCACCCAACCTCGCTAAAAATTTTTAGCACCAGTTCTGCAAACACCTCTTAATGGCATCCCACAATACATTAGGCTTTTCAAATATACCGACCCCAACATCATCATTCGAATTTTCTTTTTCTGCAGGAAGCAGCCTTATAATTTCTGTGTAAATCACTTTGACCCGCCTGTTCTGCAGTTCTCTGGAAACTAGGTACAGTTATTGGTTTTTAAAATTTTTATTATTCCCGTTCTACGTCTTGACAGAAGTGTTTATTTTATTCTACAATGCCAACCCATGTTCTGTTGCTATGGATTTTTTTTATCTAATATACAAATAAAGAATTTTGATTTGATTTTATTTCATCGTTCGATACTCGTTGATTGATTGTGAAGGTCGATTCGACCGAATGAGAAGGCGCTTTGATACAGCGATTGATTGGAAGGTATTTCTTTCAGAAATGAAAAATCCAAAGACACCCGTTCTACGTTAACGCACGAGAAAGTTTTAGTTCTAGGGAAAGGAAGAGGGGAGGGCTGTCCGTTTTTATCTCGCCGACCTCTGAACCAAATCCACGCGATAAAACGCAAATTCGTCAGGGACGATCAGTAGAACTTGCTCAAACCTTGATAAGCACACCAAAAGAAGGCTAAGCCATCAAGCGAGCCTGATTTTTGAGCTATTTTTCTACGAGCGGAAGGTTGACAAAAGAAAAACCTTCCTCTATTCGAATCTAAATATAGGTTAGAGGAGGGGAGAATGACGTAATTTTTCAACACCTCGTATCAACGGTTTGGCTCGAAAAGGCCGTAAATTCGACGAGGAACGGTCGGAAAATCGGCGAAGTTGAGGAAAAATCGCCGGACGATAGGGGGAAAAGGGCACTTCATGGGCGTTATCATCGTGCGATAGCAAAGGAGGTTAAATTTTCTGTAGGAACTTCAACTCGAAAAACGCAAAGACCATCTAATTTGAAAAACGGTCGAAAATTTTCCGAATGCTTTTCTATCTAGAAAAAGTAAATGAATAACGGCTATCAGCCGGTTACATCACGGGTTTTAACAAGGTCCCCCGGACCGAAACGAATATAGAACCCCGTGCGGTATTTAACCGAACTCCGACGAACAATAAAAACTTGAGAGACTCGCTTACTTTTATTATTATCCACCGAAACTTCATTAGCCATTAAAGAAGAAAAGGAGAGCACTGAAGAAGAGCGGATGAAATTTCGTTGAGTTGACGATTGAACAGTGCCGAAATAGAGCGAGGGGACGAGGAACTGGAACTGAAGAAGGAGGGATCACTTTGCCAGTTCGGAGGCTCACCGCTGTTCACTTTACTATATGGTTGGGACATCGACATCGATGTATCGGATTGAAAACATCGATATGTAACATCGATGTCAAGGCTTCGATGTTTTTCAGTCATCGATGTCTATGCTTCGATTTTTTTTTTGTTACATCGACGTAGTAATCATGATTTTTTTATAGAGGCTCTGTTTTTTTTTTGTTTATAGAACATTCGACGGGTTATTAAAACAATCCGTAAAGAAATTGTGGGATTTTCTTATTTATTTTTCAGTGTGTACCGGGTGTAAGGCTTTGGTAACACTGGTTTCAGTTTCACCTTTTGAGTTGATAAACGGCAAAGCCTGTAGGTAATTTACTAACAAATGAAAATATCGGTATTATTTTTTATAGATTTTCTGTCGGTGTGTATGAAACATCGATGTTTTTTTTCGATATATCGGTACCATCGATGTTGTCGACTTTCGATGTTTGAAACATCGAACATCGATGTTGAAGCTTCGATGTCCCAACCCTACTTTACTACGAGCTCGACCAACACCACTCAGCACTCAGATCGCACATGTGCTCGCTTATCTTGGGGGCTTTGACAATAGGTCGAATCCGATTGGCTGGTCTCTCAGACCCACCCACTTCGGTCGACAAGTTTGAAAAGTCTAACGAAAACGGTTGAAATCGTCGGCCGAATCGAAATACGATCGTACTTCATACAAACTTGGAAAATATCGGTTGAATGATTGGGCAAATAAATTTTCATTATGCAGAAAACAGATCGTCTCTGTTGATAACGGCTGGTAAACGGTGACCACTGTATTAAAATTGCAAAAACCTAGTTAGAACCGTGTTTCCTTTTTTGAAAAAAATACAATAAATGGCAAAAAATCAGATTTTTCATTTGGAATAGTTTTTTACGCGGGTTCAATCAAAAGAGCAATGTTGGTACTGCACGTCTGGGGAAAATTCGACATTAATTTAGTTGTCGAAGTGCCAATGTTTCCCCACAAAGAGAGAAATAGGGAAATCGTCTCTGAAATGATTTCAAGATTTTCTAATTTTTTCTTGATTCTGGATTTTAAACAATTGAATTCATCTATCAAGATTTTTCCATTGATTGTTAAGAATCGGTTGATTCAAGAATTTCAATATGATGCTGATCCTTTAAAACTCGATATCCATACGATCGATTATAACTATCGATATTTCCAGGTTCCTCGGGATCTTGCTGAACTCTCGATTTTCACATGATCGATTAATAACAATCGATAATTTGAATTTAAAGTTTTTTACAAAATTGAAAATCGGTTTCGATGTTCGAGTTGATAGTTTTCATAGCTCGGGATATATTCTGTCTACAGTTGGCAGCATTGGTCGAATATCAGCGAGGCTTGCGGACCGACAGAAATCAAAAATGGTGGCCGATATCGATGATCAACGAACGGAAGGTTAGCGGGGTTCCATGTGGCAAGTTAGTGGCATAAGAGAATTAAGGTCATGTTCGCTCAATGATGTCGCGCTAGTTTTTGCCTTTATATCGATCTAGTTCCGCCGTTTTTCATTTACTACGAATATGGATTTGGACGATTTTTTCGCGAAAAAGGATCGCAAAAAGTCGAAAGGGAAAAAGTTCGCGACTGCGGACGAGATCGCGAAAAAACTCGAAGAGTCCGGACGTCGGAGCGAAAAATTGAAGAAAGAAAAACCGCCCGAGGTCGACGAGGAGGGTAACACCGTGATTCAGGTGAGTGAATTTATTTCAATCAGTCGGAGGCTGATTGGACAAAATCTCGCAATCGATTGAATTTCTTGCCTTATCGGTCATCTGCTGCCTCCGTCCTCCTGCCAGTTTCAAAGGCGCAGGCCACCCTTCGATTTGCACAGCTTGCGAATTTTCGCCTCGTCCCTATCAGCCCTGCCCACATTCGCCAGTGACAGATTGTCGCTGGTTGATACCTGAATTTCGGCTGGGATACATCCTCTTATCAAATACCACCCGCTTTGACTCCCGATGAATTGAAAGGTGCAAAATTATTCGCGATTTTGTGAAAAAAATTTGCGGGTCCGTGGTCGATTTTATTCGGTTGTAGAATTTCAGATTTTCTTCCCTCGAAACCACACGCTGGTTAATTATTGTATTGCGGCCAAACTTAGTATCCCTGAGGATCTCAGTTTCGAAGTTCCATATTGGTATATTGCTCAATATCTAGGCCTTGAGAGTTATAAGCATTGATGTATGGGATTTTCGATAGCCAATGGATGGACCAACAACTTTTCGACGTGTTGAGGTTGAGACATTATTGGCGACGTTATCTCATCTTGCATTTCTATATTTCTAGCGCTTTCGCCACTCTGTGCCTCTTCAGGAAACATCTGTCAATTATTCGCTTCTATATAAAAGAATGTCCTCTATTTATTTTAATTCATTAGACAAAAAGCGGACGTGTTTGAGAAAATTCCCAATTCATGACAATCCCAGCCTTGTGAAGCTATTACAGGACCTATTTTTAAAAACTTATATATAGTAGCGAATAGTTGACAGATGTTTCCTGAGGAGGCCCAGAGTGACGAAAGCGCTAGAAATATAGAAATGCAAGATGAGATAAAGTCGCCAATAATGTCTCAACCTCAACCCCACGTCGAATCAAATTGGTATGCGACAAATTACAACAACTTTTCGACTCTGTTCTACTGGTTTTTGCATAATTTAAAGCCTCAAAAGCTCCACTATATTGATCTTTTGGAAAAGTGCGGATCCAAAATTCTCAAGACAATATTTCAATTCTTATTACGTAGAAATTTCCGTGCTTTCAGCTCTAGAATTTTTTCCTGGAACGAATTTCCAATTATTTATGCACCATTCGGTACTTTTCCCTTTTCGACTTCTCAGCAGTCGTATGTGCTTGAATGGCTTAACTGCGTTTAAATAAGCATAAGTTCAGAATCTATGTCGATCATTTGTTCCAGGATGAAGATGAATGGAGGGAATTCGAAGAAGAGAAAAAAGACTACAGTGGTCTGAAGATCCAGAACTTGACAATCGCTGATTATGAAAATTGGGAAGAAGGCGGTTCTGGAGGAGAAGGTAAATTATTTCCTCCCGATGATCGATTCTACCTTAGTATGAGTCAGACCTGTTTCTGATTCAGTTCTGTTGATTTCGAAAAATGATATGAGTCTGCTGAAAGTCCGAAAGATCTATTAGGAGTTTACCAATATTATATCCGGGGGTTGTGAGGTGGAGAAAAACCAGGCGACTCATTCTCCAATTCTTTACTAGCTGGCCGAGCACTTTTGCCCATTCGGGCATCCTCAGGGCGACGTGGAGCCATAGGGAGCCATGGGGCCATAGGGGCTGTGGACCCTATGGCTCCACGTCGCCCTGAGGATGCCCGCATGGGCGAAAGTGCTCGGCCAGCTAATAAAGAATTGGAGAATGAGTCGCCTGGTTTTTCTCCACCTCACAACCCCCGGACATCAAGAAATGCGACGAGAAGGAAAAGAAAAATATTATATCCGGTGGTTGTGAGGGGGGAAAAAACCCGGCGACTCATTCTTTATTGGTGGCCGAGCACTTTCGCCCATTCGAGGAGCTTCAGGGCGAAGTGGAGCCATAGGGTCAACAGGTGAAGATGCCCAAAAGGGCGAAAGTGCTCGGCCAGCCAATAAAAGACAAGAAAAAGATAATTATTATATGATCTTAATTATATACAATGGTGATAATAATCAGCGATTATTGTGCCGAAATTAAAAGCCAATAAATGACCGAAGCAGTGAACCCTTGATTAGAAAAGCTAGATTTCCTTTTCAGCTTGCTAATTGCACATGAGGGATAACCTAAAACGATTACTATGCTTTTTGTTGATAGAGCCAACATATTAAATTTGATATATTCCAATATATTCCTCGCTTTTCCAATCAAGCGTTGACTGCTTCGGTCCTTTATTAGGGCTTTCTATTCACAATTTAGAATTTCATTTCTCGTGTGTCTTAACCCATCTGATCTTCAGGTGACGAGGAAGGCGGTATGGAAGAGAACGAACAGGGCGAAATGGTGCCAAAGAAAAAGGCCGGCCCTTGGCGCGTTATACAGAATCCGACTCCTGCAGTTGAGGAACAGCCGCAGTCGCAACAGGCCCCTCCTGGAGCCGGGGGCGAACCACCTGCTCAGCAGCCTTCACAGCCTTCAAAGACCTATGTGCCACCGAATCAGCGTAACCAGAACCGGGCCGTGCAACCGTCTCTAACTCCATACAGTAAGTAGCATATAAAAATACAGTATAATCAAACGAGAACAAAATTTTTCAGTAATCTTTCCACAGTTAGTTCAAATATTTTTCCTCTTGTGTCCTTAGTTATCTTAAGAGGCTGCCGATGTTATTCAATCATATATCATTGTAATCACCCACAAAAAATCCAAACTCCCCCCTCCCCCTAAAAATGTGATGTTTTACGTTTCATGGTCTAATTCAAATATCCAATAAATACAATTTCTGTCCGTCCGCCGCCAACACTTATCTGGTGAAACCATAAAAGCTACATAATTGATATTTTTACCAAAAACCGATCTTGGCCCGTCAACTTTTTTTTTTATATTGCCAAATTGCTACTTTAATGTTAAGGGTATTTTTGGGGGGTTTTAAAGGGGGGAATCAGTCTTTTCGGAAGCTTTTTAGACAAAGGTGTGTTTGGTATCAATTTCTATAGATTTTTTGACGCTGAATCGAATGAAACCATAACAAAGTCGATTGCTTTAATGATTCTCAACTTTTTAAGCTTTTTAGTGGCAAATTCGAGGTTTTGAGAAATTTGGCAAGATGGCGTAACTTGAGAGTTTCTAGAGCTATAAAAAAACGTTCTATACTCGTCGGAATGCTCGTCAAACAATCTCTTAAGCTGTGTCATTAGGCGAATAATTCAACTTTTAATTAGATGATTAGAAAAATATATATTAAAATTACGATAGTTATGTTATGTGTTGTGGTGCTATGGAGTTTCCTCTTATTACCAATCTCTTGTTAGGTGGAAACGTCCATAAATATTCGGGATAGTTACTTACGCAAGTTGTGGCAAAAAGATAATAAGCCGTGTTTTATACCAGATATATTCGTGTACTCAGTTATCCGACGCTATCTAGTTAGGACACGAATATAATATACATTCGTCACATATATACTGATATGTTATAACAGTTCAAAACTTTCCCTTTGAACGCGAATATTGGTTAATTATTCAATATTAAACCAAGAAACCTTTGTCTAACCTGCCCTCAAAATTTGATGTTATTATCAAAGTATGAAAAATCCGAATATCCGATTAATAAAATTCTCTGCAGTCATTTGCAGCTTTTTTTCCTAGGTTTTACGTGCTCGATTGTCTCAAGTTGTTTTCTCCTTCCAGACTCACGGTTCAGACGTAAAGATGCTCCCGACGTGAAGAGCGAAGAACTTTTCCCGACGCTTAGTGCCGCTATTGCTCAAGATGGAGCCGGCAGTTCTACAGCATGGGGCAAAAAGTAAGTGAACGCTGAAATCGCGTGATTTTCAAATCAACAAACATCATCTCATTTCTCTCATTCATCTCATAAAAAAGTCTAATTTTTCGCAGGCGTATTGGTTTATTTTTCAATAACTAACCATTGTATTCGCCCAAGAAAATTTTTATTAACCCTCCTCGAAATTCGGTGTTTTTAGGGATTTTGAGTGGGAGAAAATTCGTATTTTCCAGCGGTTTTCAGGAAATAGGTGTATTTGGTGTCAATTTCTACAGATTTTTGGACGCTGAATAGAATGAGATCGCAGTTTAATTTGTCCTCGAATTAGCGCTGCTTTTGTGTTGAATTTAGGAGATTTTCAGAAATTTGGCATGAGGGTATAACTCGAGAGTTCTTGGAGCTATAAAAATCGTTCAATACTCATTGGAATGCTCGTCGAACACTCTCTTCAACTATACCGAAAGGCGAAAAATTCAGATTTTAATTAGGCAATTAAGAAAAATAGAAATGATCAAAATTACAATAATTGCTTCGGAGTTTTCCCCTACAGATACCATCTATTTTTCGGTGGGAACGTTCACAAATGTTCGGAATAATCACTATCACAAATGGATAACCTTCTTGAATCATTATTAAAGCTAAGGAATAATAAACCACTGTACAATAATTTGCAGCGTTTTTATTCGCAATTCGTTGGCTTACTACCAGTTTCTCAAGTTTCGATTGAGCTACTCGTTATATCTGATTAGTCGCATTCAAACGCGGAAACCTTGCGGTGAATGTGAATCAAGCTGGAGAGAAATTATAGCCTGGAAGCCAACGCTAGAATTTAATTAAAGTATTTTAGTTAATAAATACCATTTTAAATACCAATTAATAACATTTTTATTATCCTTTGCAGGAAAACAAACCAAGAACTCGGGTTTGAAGAAGTTCGCAACTCAAAATCGCACAGCGGCCGCCAAATGTCCTCACAAACGACCGTCGCCTTGGGTAACAAATACGGTGCCCTCTATACGGACACGAGTTGATACTTACACTCCGAACCAGCCACCTCTGTCCTCTGAACCGAACCTTTGACCTCCACTCTCTTTGTAATTCAACAATCATACTCAACAATCCTCAATTTGGAATTGCTGCACTATCTCTGGAATACTATACAGTCGTAAACTAATCTTCAATTCCATTATAAATTCAAGTTCCTCGTGCACTTGGTCATCGTCATAATTCCGCAGACGTCTCGCATACAACTAATATGTTGCAGAGATATTTCTGAAATGTTTACAACAATTGAAAATTAGGGACGAAATTTTTCGTTAATTTTTTCTATCAAAGTCAGTTGTTCAAATATTCTTTCGTTTTTGTTTCTATTTTTTTTTTTTTTTTTTTTTTTCTATAACGAAAAGTATCAATTGAAATATAGTTGGAACTCAGCCATAATTATATTACCTACGGATAGACGCTGTAATATTCTTTCTTCGATGTTGAACATAAGAAAAACCTAAATTTCGAATGAACGTCCTCGCCAAAAAATTACAACTTTCGTCTCCAGCGTTTGGCCGAACTCTGGGATACCAGTATTTTGAAGAGTCGTTCTTTCGGTTTACTGATTGCTGTGAGGGACCTACTCGAATTGTAATCCATGAAGTGAACCTAGGTAAATATAAATTATTACAATCGAATATTGATAATAATCTATATTTATAAATAAATTACGAGTCATCGATGAAGGAAAAATGTTTCGCATTTTTATCCTCAAAATTCATTTTTCAGTGTCGAAAGTATAGGGATTTAAAATAATGAAAAACTTTTTTTTCCTCTCTAAATATATTTCGTGATATGACAAGATTCTTTGGTACTTGGTAGTATGTACAAAAATATTAATCTCTCCCTCAAGTGACAAGTATGCGCAGAGCAGTGATGTAGTTTATGAACGCTTCTGAATCGAATTGAGCAGAATAAAGCGAAATTGCACATCATAAGGCACTGTGTATGCGAACAATCGAAGACAAATTACAAGAACATATTTACATCATAACAATTTACAGTGAGGGTTATTTTATCAGATAAAAGATCGGGAAAATGAGAAATCGAGTGAGAAAATTAACACAATTTTGGACATTGGCGGCTTAATTCTTCTACAGGAAACATTACATTTGTTGTCAATTTTAATCCTGATTAATCTACTGACAGGAAATGCTATTTTGTCGCTTGGTATTTTTCACCGCTCATGTCTTCTGTGCTGTCTCAAGCTCAAGAGTCATGTTCGGTTTCAAAAATAAGCAAAATGAACGTGGTAAATTGGATTTGCATGCGATTCAGGGTTTTTAGGGTTATCGCACTAAGTCTTTACTCCGTACCGTGAACCGTTTAAACTTTAAACCGATTAAAATTCCATTAGCCGCAATAACATTGGTGACCAAAAAAATATTTTAAAAAACGCTCTTTGCCTATAGAGTTCATCAATGGTCGAACTATCGAGTATGAGACTGATAATGGCGCCAGTGGAAGACAATGAGAAACGTAACCTGTCCACCTTGTTTCTATTGAACAAAAACTGTTATAAAATTCACTTCTAGACAACCGACCTCGGTCGAAACAGAAAAACCAACCTATTTTCTCCTTATCCTTCGACAATTGGGATTCGGGTAGTTTACAAATTCATCCCCTCCGAATTGGATAGTTTTTCAACCTCATCCTTGGCAATTTTTACAGAGTCTTGGAAAAACGCAGGGTTCACATATAGAATCACATACAAATGCAGTTGGCGTCGCGATTGTCTTTTTTCACACATGCGCGGACGGCTTCGACGAAAATTTCTTTCAGCCCTTCCTGTTTGAGAGCGGAGCATTCCATATATTTGACGGCTTTGATTTTCCTTTTGAGTTTCTTCCCATCTGCCGGGCCAAGTGTGTCGCATTGCTCTCTGAGATCGGTTTTCGTGCCTGGGGAAAAATATTTGCCTGAATTTCAACGGGGAACACGCTCAATAAGCATTTTCAGTTGCCAAAAATTTTTTTTGTTCTACTTTTTTCAATTAGAAAACAATTCGCTTACCTATGAGTATTATAGGAACGTTGGGGCAGTGATGTTTCAATTCTGGATGCCACTTGCTGACAATATTGTCATACGATGTGCGGTTATTCACGGAGAAACATAGCAGGAAGCAGTCAGTCTGCAAAATATTACAATAAATTGTGTTTATTCGTCAAAAATTGCGATGGTCATTCGTGGTTAAAATTTACATTTTGATCACCTACAAAACAGAAAGTCATCTTGCACTATATTTGCTCTGAAAATGAGACAGTTTTGGTTTATTTTTCGATAATAAACCATTGTTATCGCACAGAACAAAAAATTTTACACTCTCCACCCTCTAAATTTGATGTTTTACGTTTCAAGGCATGTCCAATTATCCAATAAAAACGCAAACATGGAAGCAAAAATGTATGTAAAATGAGGGCTTATTTTAAAAAATAAATATTTTTTAAACGTCAGCTATAGGAGGCTCTCGGTGGAGAAAGAGCTAGATTCTAAATATGAATTGTACGAAAAATTCGCACTATTCGCTCTCTCAAATAGTGAAATCAAATTTTTAATGAAGCCTAGTCGCACAAGTTACTCACATTTCAGTGATATTTGCATCAGTTGGGTGAAATTGGTACTTTGGAAGTCACCAGTCATCTATTCGCACAAAATCTATCCACTTTCTAATCACTAATGATCAAAGAAAAACCACAACATTCCACCTAAGCGAAAAAAAAACTAAAAAGAAAATTTCTATCCTTTAAGAAACAGAAATTGAAGTCAAGACGTGAGAAATTTCGGTATTTTTAGTACTTTCTAGAGGCCTAGCCGTTCTCCCAAACAATAGGTGCATTTGAGGAGTGCTTCTTGCTCAGAATTTTTGTGAGTATGTGCCTCAAAGAATGCTTCTTTTTTTAACTGCCAAAGCTGTAGAAATTCAGGGTGCTTTTAGTGCAATCTTGCAATCATATTGTTTTAATAAGATACTTTTCAGGAGTGTATATTTTTTTAAATTGAACTTATTTTGCACTAAGCGGTCCACCTCGGAAAGCGCTCGCTTTTGGTTGATTATTCAAGAATAAATTATTGTAATCGCTCAAGAAAAAAAAGTGTAGCCCCTCAAAATTTGAATTTTACGTTTCGAGGCATGCAGAATCCGAATATTCAATTTTAAAAAATCTGTCCGTCCGCCGTCAACACTTTTCTGAAACTATAATAGCTAAATTCTTGAAATTTTCACCAGAAATCAATCTTGGTCTGACAATGGCTCAATTCTTTCAATTATAAGGGTATTTTTGAGGGGAGAAAATACGTATTTTCCAACATTTTCCAAAAAGAAAAAAAAGTGTATTTGGTATCAATTTCTATAGATTTTTGGACGATGAATCGAATGGGACCATCGCGGGGTCTATAGCTTCATTGGTTCTCGATTTATCGCAGCTTTCGTGTCGAATTTGGGAGATTTTCAGAAATTTGGCATGAGAGTATAACTCGAGAGTTCTTGGAGCTATAAAAATCGTTCTTTACTCGTTCAAATGGTCGTCAAACACTCTTCAACTGCACCTGTACGGCCACGCACCGAGCGGGGATCTGCTCTCAGCCGGGGCTGAGTTCACCAATTGCTCAAAGTGCGATTTTAAATAATAGAGATGTTGTTAACTTAGATGTTTCCTTCCGAAGGACCAGCTCACTGCCTGGATGATTGGGATGAGAGAAAGCGATAGGCGTACTTGAACGATTATATTGAACACGCACGACACGATAAATAACTTATGCAACTAACACAAATACATTTTCTCAATTTGATGTACGAAAACACAAGTTAATAATTGCACGATGACTAGCTGAATCACAACCAAGTGCACGGCCGTAAATTCTTAATTGTTATTATAGATTATTGGCCGTAAGTGTGTAAGATTAGTCGTGGTGTTGATAGAATTTCACAGGTCCGACTTACGTTGATTGCCACCCAGTGCCGCCTCCGACTGTGTTATCCTTACGAGCGACGAATTGCCTGTACCGTAGGTGGGTACACGGGCCCCGAGTTGATGATGAGATGATGTTGAGGTACAGGCGGCTCTGGGACGCGACGGCCGACGCGGGTGTTGACGGTGTTCGCGCACTAAATAAATTCGCGATTGGCGAGAGCGCGGACGAACTGAAAACCGTTCACTGAGGTTTAAGTTGACTTGGTTGATGTTTTGATAGACTGATCTATATTGACTTGCCTTGGTCCCCAGTTTATATAGTCCCGCAGAACATTCCGGACCTGCTGGGCGAAATCCTGCTATAACTTGCTTATCTTTGCATTCGATAGGGAAGTCTGGATCTGCCGATAATCTCGATCTAGGCGAGTCCAGAGTGGCCAGTTTCATCTAACGGCGAATTTAGTTGATAATCGAGCTAATTTGAGTTGAAATGAGTGAATTAAATTGTGCAAGCCTTGTTCTGCGAAAGATCAGGTACGGGCTCTTGGGCTGCGAATTCGAGAGTACCCAACAGCACCGTTAAGCTAAAAATTTAGATTTTGTTCTGGGCATTAAGAAAAATAAAAATGATTAAAATTGCAATAGTTGCTACGGAGTATTCCGTGGGAACGTTCACAAATGTTTGGAATAATTACTTTCGCAAATGGATTGTCTTCATCATTATTGAAGCGAAGGAATAATAAACCACTATACAATTATTTGCAGCGGTATTTTTTTTAATTTTTTTTTTTAATATTGAACCTTTTGAACAGCTAAATATTGAACCTTTTGAACAGCTAAATATTGAAAGTATTTTGAACAGCTAAATATTGAAAGTATTTTGAACAGCTAAATATTGAACGAAGTAGGCAGTATCGAAGTTTATTTGGTTTTTCAACGTGTGCCCGTGAGAATTGAAAATATGGTACCTGAGTGTAGGAAAGTGGTCGCAGTCTTTCGTAATCCTCTTGGCCAGCTGTGTCCCAAAGTACTGCATTGTACTCTTGCCCATCGACTGTAAGAGTGTCCGGGAAGTTATCGAACCTGGGATAAATCAATGAGAAATTATTAATCTACGATTTTATTTTATATCGACGAATTGCATATGCACGACAGAGTATTAATATTTTTAATTAAATTTCCAAGCCTACTTACACAGTGGGGACGTATTTCGTAGGGAAGCTCTTGTTCGTGTAGGTGATGAGAAGGCAGGTTTTTCCGACCATACCGTCACCGACTGCGGTGATTTTGAGCGCCTTGTTTTTCCCTGGGCTCGTACCCCTTTCGCTCATCCTCTTCCCCTCGACCTGAAAAAATTTATAGACGGTCGAATTAATTTTCATACGTCACCAAATTCGTCAAATGTTGGACATTTTCTGGTCTCGGCCCGAAAAACTCGGCCATTATTTGTGTGTTATATAAAGATAAGAGAATCTCAAGATAGCGTTTTCAGTGTTTCCCGACCGCTCGGTAATTTAAAAATACTCTCGAAGTCGCGAGTAGCTCGTGTTTGTCTCGCGATTCTGAATTTCACTATTTTGCGACGTAAAGTGGTGTGATTTATAAAATTTAATTTCTAGTTGTGTCGAGAGAGAGATGAGCTCGAAAACTGATTCTCCGGCCTTTGACCTAGACGAGCACTTTCGCCTCTTCGAACATCCTTGGGCAATATAGAAATTTCTAAAGCCAAAATAAATATCGAGAGAATCAGTCGCCTAGTTTTCTCCCTTTCAACACTACGAGAATAATGCGACCATTAGAAGAATTTCTTACTATTTTTCGTTTATTATTCAATAATCAAACGTTGTCATCGCCCGAGGAAAAAGTTTTTCTAACGTAAATGTGATGTTTTACGAGTAGAATCCATAGGTACATAATTTAAAAAATTTATCGGTCCGCCAACATTTTTCTGACGAAACTATTGAAGCAAAATTCTTGAAATTTCACCAAAAACATGGTCTGACAATGGCTCAATTCTTTAGCCAAATCGCTAACTTAATTTAAGGGTATTTTTGGGGGATTTCGAGGGGATTTATATTTTCAATTCTTTTAAAACATAGGTGTGTTTGATATCAATTTGTATAGATTTTTGGACGCCAAAATAAATGAAATCATAATGTGGTAGATAACTTTTTCGAGTTATCGCTGCTATTGTGTTGAATTTACAAGATTCGGCAAGATGGTAATAATTTGTAAAGCTTTGGAAATCGTTTTATACTCTTTAGAAACCTTTCCAAACAGTGTCTCAAGCGTTTGGTGGCAAATTCGACTTTTAATTAAGCGATTAAGAAAAATATATTAAAAATTTATGCTTTTTCACCAAGAGTTGGCTCTTATACCAGTGCGTTGTTACGTTTACACGTTCACAAATCGTCAGGATAGTTATAAAATCAAGGGGGAAAAGAATTGATGGATTTCTTTTATCATAATTGAAGCTAAGAAATAGTATACCTCTGTACAATAATTTGCAGCAGTTTTTTGAACTAAAAATTTGTTTTCTGCTGGATAAAAAATCCAGAATAGAATAGATTTTATTACTTGATCTGTACAATGTTGGGCCCGAACTGGGCCTCTCTTCCACACTGCACAGGAAAATGAATTCACGTACAAAAAATAAATACAAGTCAAATTCTCGTTCCAATGTATCCTAAATTATGTATTGTTCGCCTAACTGTAATGTATACGATACAATAAAGTTTCCATTATTTATTTTTTTTAAAAATCAAATTCTTCTGAAACGAAAATATAAATTGGAAAAGAAAAAGTGCTCGCTTAGCACAAATCTTAATAAAGCAAAAATTAAACTTGAAAAACAAAAATAAAAACCATTCGCGCAGCTACAAAAATTTACATTGCATATCGCGCCGACAGCTTCGCAAAAAAATTCTGACGAAAGCTAGGCAGTCCTGAGTTTAAATTAAAAACGTCCACATTATCATTATATATTTTTATTCCTTTAGAAATGAAAGATTTGGCATAAAAATTGGTTGCGTTTTGGCAGCTTAATCAATCTTGGTGTATTTCTGGTGACCCTATCGTGCACATCTGTTCGAAAAACAAGCTGATGAGCAATTTCGCCTGTTGAAGTTAATAGCAATTTTTGAGATATCGCTCAGCTTCATTTCAGATATCGAATCAGACGCGGATGTGTGACGGAAAGAGCGAAGGGAAGTTGAAAAGGAAACTGATATAACAAACCGGGAAGTCAAATAGATAAACTATCTCTCGAACGCTAATGTTACATATACCTACTAATTGAAAAATAAAAAAACTATTAGGGAAAGAAATACATAGTTTGTAGTCGCTGATGGGATCACGATCTTGGGCATTAGTTGATTTCTAAAAATTCTCTAACTCAACAAAGGTGAGAAGAGTGTCGCAAAAATTATTTAAATTCTATCATGAAAATTTTCTTACGCTTCGACTCGTTTTTTAAATTTTTTTTTTTTTTTACAGTCTTCTCTTTCGTTTGACCTAGTAGACCACCGCGAGCGTTTTTCGAATAAAAATAAGGCTGAAACGGTGCAGGAAACCGCGCAACCCACGAACGGCCCCCCAGAAGTCACGAGAGTATGCGGGCTCTGCTACCACTTTCATCTCGCTTCCTTGTGTCTTCCTGCAAACGGGAGCGAGAGAGATCGAAATATAGAGTAGAGAGGAAGATCCATTGACCTATACTGACCTGTTTAGCCCTTTTGTTATAGTTTAACGGAAAGGACCTCACACGTTTAAACAGGATTAGTTATTTGCTGTTTAGTGCGAGAATAGGCGAAGGGCAAATCGACGAAAATCGATCAAAAAGTCGAAAATGTAGCAAATAACCGTTATTGAATTTTAGACTACGCGCACTACTTCTTCGATTAAGCGTTCGAAGTTTTTTTTTCTATTTTGATTTTAACTGTTACAAGAACCAATAGAACGCTCAATGATTTTAAATGTTGTTTGAGTAGATAGATCGCACACCTTTGGCTACGAGAATTTTTTGCTATTTTTCCAGTGCGTTTTTTTTCCATTTGGATTTTTAACTCGCTGCCGTTAATAATCAATAAATCAATACATCTGGTCTTGGAATTAAAATCGTTGTAGTTAGAACACTACAATGGCGAGTAAATGCCCAATTATTAACGTTGGGCTCACACAGTTTTTTTTTCCATTTATTGAGGAAACAATTTTTACAAAATATCATAGCATAATATTCAAAATGCTTCAGTTCCCAATAAGTAAAATACTTGTGCCGGGATTAGTGCTTCGGCATTATTCGCAAATTTCGTGGGTTTTTCTATTTTCGGTCGTTTCAAAAGCGATGGTCTCCCGCTTGGAAAATGTGACGCTTCCGAAAGCTTTTAGTTCCTACAGTCTTCCAGGGGATCCTCCTTTGTAGGGTCAATCGAGTCTGGTGCTACAATTGTGACACTTGAAGCACAGTACCGACGGGTCAACTCTCAAGGCGAGATTCATTAAGACGGACACATTCTCTTAAGGGATTTCAAGTGGACGTTTCCTGATGTGAACAGGAAACCAATTACTTTACGTGGCGAAAGCAGCCAAAGACCCTTGCATCGAGTTTCAACGACCCGTCTTCATTAGGTCCTTGTTAATTTCCCCATCACAACGACGGTGAGTCGCTTTATTGGTGAAAATTTCAGTTACGAAAGGATTACTATTAAGTGGGCGATTATTAACAATTTTATAAATTTTCTATATAACGTAGGCTAATGTCAAGTTGAGGAAGCAGAATTTATCGCAGAGCGAAGAATTGATTATTATTTTCCGTAAGAGGGTTTTGAGAAAGCGAAAAACCGCCAAGTCGAATTTACTTGGAATTTCTCACCGTGTGAAAACATTACACCGGGGATAAAATATTTTTAAATAATATAAAATAGGTACCCTTGGTCCTATAATGCCCTGAAGAAGCCCGAACGGGCGAAAGTACTCGGCTGAATAAAAAAATGGAGAAGAGGTCGCCTCGTTTTTCTCCCCCTCAACCTACAGAAAGAATATAAAATAGGTACAATAATATTTACGAATACGTACGTAAATCGATGGCTGCAGGACAACATGTGATGTGAAAAAAATGGGTTTTGGATGATTTTTATTCAGAATTTCAAGCCGAATCTCGTGGTGGCCTCAGTTTTTTTGTTGGTAGCGCTGGGAGTGAGTTATTCCCGCTTAAGTAACATGTGTTTTACCATTCTTGTCGGCAATAAGTGTTATCAAGGTGTTTTCCTGAATATCTAGCTTCCAATGCATGTAGCATGATATCACAGGTGCCCCACTTCTGCACTCTTCATAACACTAATTGCTCCATTATGTTTATAACGTTTTTTCTCTCTCCTGAAAACCAGCCAAACTTTTATAACACAAGTTGTCCTGTAGCCATCGAAATATATATTATATTGTAAATATAATATATCCGTTTTTTCTTATTTTTTTTTTTTAATAATTATTTTATTTTTTTTTTAAATCTAAGACCAGAGAAAAATATTTGAGAAAATTCTATATTAATTTTGTGAAAGGTTGGGCTCAGCTTCTCTTCCTCAGCGCCCATTCTGAGCTGTCTATGGCTTCCATCTATACACCGGAACTTCACGGTCACATACGTCTCTTGAGGCTACAGGTAAGCGCAGGTGGACGTGATCCGATTGTGTAAATAGAACGTGCACGATTTCAGTTAGAGAACGTCTGCTATCCTTTGAATCGTACCGTTTAAAAATTGGAGAAAAATGTGAAAAAACAAGTCACCCAGTAAATCAACGATTTGTTTCTAGTTGGATTCATCAATTATAATTTGAACTTTATTGCTGAAATATATTGCTCCGTCGGGATTACGTAACAAGTAGTCATTCGTGGCTTCCTTTCTCGTCGTTCAATTTGACTTTCCAATCAGCGATCGGGAAGTTGCGGGAGTATATCAATACGGAGCTGCGGTAGGTAGATAATTTCATTTTCAACCGCGTGAGAACTAATTTTTTGCGTAGTCAAAAAAAAAAAAATACATCGACCCGACACAAAATATACGCGGTTCAATTTTGGAGAGAGATGCGTGAAATTTAAAAAAAAAAACCTTTTTGACTAACAATTACTTAACTTATTAGCAGTTCGCTTCCTTTATTTTTATGGGTACCTATTCATGTAGATATATACTTTAAAAACGGTAGGTATATTATTTAAAAACGGCCTTCTGTAAAACAATTATTTCTGAAAATGTTTGTTATTGATTAGATAATTTGTTTCTAGCATTTTTGAAATAAGAAGATACCTACTTTTAAAACTCTATCTCTCTTGCAATAAAATAAATAAATAAAATAATGATTACTAATAATTTTTTGTCAATAATTCAATAATCTTTTCCTAGCATTTTTGAAAAAAAGATACATCTAAAAATCCTTGCTGTGAAAAAAATTGATAAAAAACACCAAATATTTGTTGTGAATTATTCAATATTTCTTCCAGTATTTTTCAAGTACGTAGATAGTTTTAGAACGTTCTCTGTAAAAAAATAATAATAATAATAATAATAATTGTTAAGTTATAATTCAATAAATTTTTTCTACTTTTTTCGAAACAAGAAGGGCTCAGATTTGGAAAATAAATTAGGAAAGAGCACGCGCGGAGGCGCTAAAAAGTGAAAAAAAAATGAATTAGTGCGAAGGCGGGTTCGCTGTAAATCGGTCGGACTTCTGCGCAAAAGATAGGCCTCATTTCAGGCCCGGGCCAATCCAAAGGTGCTCACATCGGATGATTAACTTTCCTCTTCACAAGCGAGTTCCCAGGGGCTCTGGATTTGCCAGAAGAATCCGATTGCTGGAAGGGGCGAGCTTTCTCTTGGACTTTCTATCGGAATCACCGCACGTCAAGTTCCCAAGGTCAGAGTAAAGGCTTGGCTTAGGTTTGATCGATATGTAAGCACAATCTGACGTCATTTCCGCCTTGGACGCAACTGTAGGTCACGTGTGTACCAACTACCGTTGTTCTATTATCTTAATTTATTTTACAAATTTTTTTTCAATAGACAAAAACCGCTCGTTCTAGAGATTGTAGGGTTTTTCCTTTGAAAATGGTATTTTTTACCCCCTCCCACAAAAGAAATGAACTCAAGTCTGCAAATACAAAAAAAAGAAAGAAATTCTGCGAAATTTCTGCAAACATTTTCTTTACTTTTTCTCCTTACTTTTTCCTTGACCTCCCACCCCCCAAAAAATTAATTGAACTCAATGATGCAAAACAACAAAAAAAAGAAAATCTTGGAGACAAAAAAGTTTCTACAATTTTGTCTGCAAAAATGTTTCGTTACCTTTTCCACCTAAAATAAACTAACTAAAAAGAAAAGAACAGGCTGCAAGTGATTGTACAGTGGTCCATTATTCCTTGCTTCAATAAGGATTTCATCCATTTGTGATAAAAATTATTCCGAAGATTTGTAAACAAATGTTGTTTGTTGTTTGTTTGTTTGTTGTTTGTTGTTTCCAAAATTCCGTAGCAACCATTGTATTTTTAATCATTATTATTTTTCTTTATTTCCAAATTAAAAGCTAAATTATTCACATTACGGTACAGTTGGAGAGAGCGTTTGACAAGCATTCCAACAACTCGAGCAAATTTCTGAAAATCTCCCAAATTTTACACAAAGCTGCGATAGGTAACTCCAAATAAAATAAAAAAAAATAAAAAAATATTGAAATCGAAACCAATTAGGTACATCTTTCTATGAAAAACGATGGAAACGACAAATTTCTTTCCAAAAATACCCTTTAAAAAAATTCATTTCGAATAGCAATTAGGATTGTCATGCCCAAAATAGATTTTTTGGTGAAAATTTCAACAATTTAGCTTTTATAGTTTCGTCAGAAAATTGTTGTCGGCGTATAGCGCGCGGACAGAATTTTTTTAATTGGCTATTCGGATTCTACATGCTTCGAATCGTAAAACATCAAATTTTGAGGTGTTGGAAAAAATTTTCTCGGGCGATTACATCGGTATATTATTGAATAATAAATCAAAAATCTGCAAAACAAAAAAAAAACGGCTTTTAAAACTGGCGAAATTATTCTAGCGATTCATGAAAAATTAATTAATCTTGAAAATTCATGAAAACAATCTTCAATCGCAATCAGTTCGTAAATATTTTCTCGAAGCTGTAGAGACGCAATAAACGAACGCTCCGGCGCGAATCGGTCGACCTTGAAGTTCTGACATCATAGGCGAATTTACATAAACGGCTATAACCTTTAGTGATTACCTGGACCTCGACGCTTTCGAGATTCGGCCGAAAAAGTTTGAATTCTTCGAATCATCAGAGCGATCCTACGAACCGAAATTTCGACCTTTCGAATCGCCCACAGAAGAACGTCTGATGACATCGAGCCGATAAGAGGAAATTGATCGCATCAACATTCGACTCGAGTGTTAGTCAAACATGGAAATACCGTTCTGAAATGCTCGCTCAATAAAATCGTCAAATTCTTACGTTCAGGTGTAGAAAATTCGGATCGTTCGAATTTTCCATTCTTTAGGCCGAACGCCGATCTTCTCGATGTCGCTTCGAATCGAAGCCGTTTCGGACACGGGATTTCGAAAGTTCGATCAAAACAATAGATTCATTGACAGGACAAAGCTCCACCTTGATACCTTTTGATTCCATGGTCTTTCAATAGTGTCAAAAGCCCGCAACAAAGACAATATAAGATTCAACGACCTAGAATTGAAGGACGATGTGGATGTTGAACTGACTCAGGATCCGTTAACTCGCGTTCCGAGTGAGACGTCCGATCTTGATCAGAAAAACCGTCTAACTGCGCCCGAGTTGTGGAACCGGAATAAGTTGGTACGAATCACTGAATGGTTCATTCAGAAAATTTATAAAAATCTCTTTTACTTTTTTTTTTTTTAATTTAAATGATAACTTCATTTGTATTAAAAAATACAATTTCAATTATTACAACAGAATTATTAATAACAACATGGGACGTGGGGGGGGAGTATCTTTTACTTACCGTTTAAATTGAATTGACGCTCCGAAAGGGAAATAATATAGAAATATTCCCAACTCAGAATCGCTTTCAAATTGTTACATACTTTTTTCTCAAAGTTTATCTATTATTTTTTTTAATTTCTCATTTTTTTTTTTTTTTTTTTTAGTCCATGATTTTACAGCGGTTTATTTGCTTCAATCAAGACCATTTCCACCGGACAACATTAATTACATTGGTAGGTATTTTGGTAACTGAAAAGGCTCTACTTAGCGAATATTGAATTATTTTTAATTACTATGTAGTTCAAAAGTCAAATTAATTTTTTAAAAAATAAAAATTGAATAAATAAAAATTAAATTAAAAAATACCTGACCTTGATTTTCAACTAGTTGATTGTTCAACTAGTTGATTGTTCAACTAGTTGATTTTTCAACGAGTGATGTGAATAAATAATAAATACGAATCCCTCTTAAATTGAGCCACTTTTAGGTGGCGAATAATTATTTATGAAAATGTTTAGAATTTTGTGGTATATTATTCAACAATAAACCATAATAATCGCCGAAAAAAATGCTGCGAATGATTGTCCAGTGGATTATTATAATTGCTTCAATTATGATTTTAGAAGACCATCTATTTGTATTGTGAACATTTCAACCGGAACACTATAGCGGAAAACTCCGTGGCAACCATTGTAATTTTATACAAATTTCTGAAAATCTCCAAATTCGGCACAAAAGCTGCGATAACTCGAGAACCAATAGAGCTATCGACCCCGCGATGGTCTCATTCGATTCAGCGTCCAAAAATCTATATAATTTGATACTAAATACACATTTTTCTGGAACCTTACAATATACGAATTTTCTCCCCCTTAAAACCACCCAAAAAATACCCTTAAAATTGAGCTAGCAATGTGGTTCAGGAATTGGGCCGTCGTAGGACCGAGATTGATTTTTGGTGAAAATTTCAAGAATGTATAGCCATATTATAGTTTGGACGGAAAAGTGTTGACGGCGTACAGCGGACGGAAAGAATTTTTTTATTTTGATATTCGTATTTTACATGCCTTGAAACGTAAAACATCAAATTTTGAGGGGGGGGGGGTTGGAAATTTTTTTTCTTGGGCGATCACAATGGTAAATTATTGAATAATAAACCAAAACGAAGATTACAGTAGCGGATGTGTTTTGAAGGGATATGAATTCACGATAGGAACCACCGTAGATTACCAAGGCTGGCAGTAATAGCCTAATCATAATACGGATAGTGATAAAATAAAACATCTCAGAAGCGGTTGTGATTCATTGCTATAAGATAGATTAGATTATGCGCTAATTGAGCTGTACATCGCGCTCGAAACTATATCGCAGCGATAGAATGGAACATTAGGTGTGAAGAGAACCATTTACCGAGGTGATGTCGATATCGCACATGAATTTTAAGAATTTAATATTCAATATTGTCTTTGCTTTAACCGATTTTTCCACGGTGGCCGTAAGAAGTAAAATCATGCGTATTTAAAGGTAACCTTCATTTGTGGCGGTGGTTTTCTATGAGAGAGGTACGATTTTACAAAATAACCAAAACACCCACGGTCACAGCGGCAGAAAATTGGGCAAAAGCAAAAACTTCCTACTAATAAAAAATTTTGATCGCCCGAAAATGTTTTCAAACCATTCGAAATTAGATTTTATACCTACGTTTTAAGACATAATTGATCCAAAAATATCCAATAAAAAAAATAATAAAAAATTTTAGAAAAATAAAACCGGCTTCAAAATTAATTGCCTATATAGGTAAGTATATATTTAAAAAAAAAAAAAAAAAACTGTTAAAAGGAAAAAATAACAAAAATGTCCCAACTTCACAGCAACTTCAAAGGAAAGTCGAAGGGAAATAATAAGTAGTAAGTACCATGATTATGTTTAAGCGAAATATGCAATGGCTTCTAACTGGAAAACACGCTTCAAAATATTATTTTTTTTTTTGCATAGTTAAAACGTAGGTATATAATAACAAATTTCCGAAATATTAGAAAACAACTTTCCTCTATCTTCTCCTCTCTTAACAATCAATTAATAATCTAATTAATCTTATCTAGTTCAAATTTTTTCGCTTTACGGCCGCATTGTTTAGAATCCAGAAGTAGTCGAGGTGTAAGTATAAAGAGAAAGAAAACAAACCAAATTTGGAAAAAGTCCATTTTTTCACCGCTTTCCAAAATCTACTACGATCAAGTGGCCAAACAACTTTGAATACGTTTTGTCACGATTAGTTCCCGCTTTCAACGCCCTTCGCCGACCGAAAGTAATTTCAACATTTCGCCAGTTCGGTAACGGGAGATTCAAGGCGAAAAAATAATGACAATCGCAATCTGCAATGGAAGATGTTCGGCTCGGATCGAATACAAAAGAGACTCCGATTCGAATAGTTTGAACAGGGCGTATTCCGGTGACGCTATTACAACATCCGGTTTCCGGAGTTGATTGTATCGGATGGCGAAAACGATCCTCGCATTTCACGGTATTATTTGTATTTCTGTTGTAGTAAATATCTTCGTAACCTATTTTGAAAAAGTAATAGTTTACTCAAGAAATTCTTGTGCAAAAAGGTCAAGGTGGCATATAAACCATAACTCCAAAACTGACATTTTAGAATTTTGAGAGCCCCTTGATTTCAGCTAACTTGCTAATTAAATATCAAATTTTGAGTTTGCGATCGCCTTCATTATTTTTCTCGCATGGAATAAAACTATCGTCCGTTTTAAAGTTCATTCGAGGGGCGAGAGTATAACCTTGCAATGAAACGTTCAAATTGGGTAAGTGGGTGTTAAAACAAGAATGCCATCAAGATGACGTTCGCTCATGCTTGGAACGTGACTCATTCGCTGTAAGGCCCCAGAGGCACGAGGAAACTGTTATACTACCTGAATCTAGCTATTACTCAGCTGATAAGTTCGCTCGGGTTGAAGAACAATACACTTCCGAGGCGGATTGTGCCTAATTGGGGATTATATTGAAAAATAAAAGCGTTCCAATATTATTTCTTCATCAG
Source organism: Tupiocoris notatus (assembly GCA_037159825.1). Classification (NCBI taxonomy): domain Eukaryota; kingdom Metazoa; phylum Arthropoda; class Insecta; order Hemiptera; family Miridae; genus Tupiocoris; species Tupiocoris notatus. Next base: position 151,420 of record JASJUZ010000228.1, on the reverse strand, counting down.
GACCGTCTATTTAGGTTTTCAGATCACAGCAAAATTAGATTCAAATATGCACATAACACTACGAGAAAAAAGAATGTGATTTTTTTTGTAAATGTTATTATTATTATTTTAATATTTATTTAAAAAATGTATTTAATTTTTTTTTTTTTGATGAGAAAAATATTGAAAATTTAGAACTTTGTTTGAGATAAGGAACTTTTGGAAAAAAGAAACCAATGGAATGGATTAGTGGAAAATAAATTGTTCAAATTTAAAGACCCAGCAGAATTTATTTGGCTCTTTTTTCTCTCTCTCGAATAACCACTTTCTTCCGTTGAGCGCTTGTTGACAAACCAAGGATTTTCATCAGCTGAAATTACCATTCACCAAATTCTCTACCATCTATTAATTTACCAAAATTACATATTATAAACATTACACTTGTAGCAAAAAATTTCACTTACAAAACCACGATTTTTTACAGCCAGTTTGAAGAATCTCAACCAAACTTTTGTCATTGAAGCTTTAATAATCTTCTATGAAACTCAATCCCAAAATTACAGCAATATGAAGGTTGCAACCAAAATGCTGGCTTCGGTGACAGCCCACGTTAGGCGGAAATTTTATTTAAACCCTTCATTCTTCTCACTTGAAGAAATACGAAAGTTTGTAACTATTGGCAACTTTTCTTAAAGCCCTGAAGTAATTAAGTCCTAATGCCTTAAAAAATAATCTGTCCAAGACACGAGGTGCTTCATCAGAGTGCTAAAAATGAAAAAATATAATAATAATATATTAATAAATATGTATAATAATATATTAATAGATATGCATGAATAATATTGTATATCTCTCTCACATTCACATCTCTCTCTTTCACTTTTAGCACTCTGATGAAGGCATCACCTGTCTTGGGCAGATTATTCTGCTTTATATGAGCTATACATTATTAGATTTCTATATATTATTACAAATAAAATAAATAAAACTCTCCCTCAGCCCGATGAAAAATTAAAATAGCTAAAATTCTCGCGTAAAATTATCACCGCTCATCATCAACGTATTTTCGCTTTTTACAGCTCGGAAAATATTTATGCTCGAAAAGAATCTTACCATGCTTCTGCACTTGAGAGAACGGGACGTTCGACGGATGGGAAGCCGGATGTAGGCGCGTGTGGCGAAGACCAAAAAACGCGCGTTACCCCTCGCATCCAATAAACAACAGACAACCGCCCTACAGAAGCAGAGATGCCTGCTAACTAACACTCGACTGTCAGATCTGTCCGCTCGTTGTTTTGTACGACAGGCACACTAGAATACGGAGATTGTTAGGAGCGCGGACTGAACAGGCAGGAAATGTAGAAGCTATCTCGAAGAAGGACGGCACGCTACTAGAGAGCAACAAGCTGTTGCCTCGCCCCCCACAAGCTTAGCCAGGACGTCATACGGACAGTTGATCTGTCAGACGAAAATCCGCTCCATCTGTTCCGTGCGAGTTGTTGCATTGGCGCGCAGAATTAGCGAGCGACCTGGAGTAAAAATGCATAGTGATATTTTCCGAGCATCTCGTCAAGGGATTTAAAATATAGATTTGTAAATTCGAAAAATTAGCGCGATGGCTTAAAAATAGTCGCACTTTTTCGTTTTTTTACTTTACCACGTAAACGATCGATTCTAGTCAATAGCTTATCCTTTCTCGAAGTAAATTAAATTTACTGCGATTTGAATCCAGAACGAATTCGGTAGAATCTACGATTAAAGCTTTGCAAAGCCGTCAATTTATTTAAATGCTGGGCTGAAATTCCTAAGATTAATAATATAATGTATTTCTGGAGTTTTTCTGATTTTTTATTTTAATTTTCCTTTTTTTTGTATTTCCTTCAAATTAAATTTACTTGAGAAAATTGAAGATTATTCGATAGAGCCAAGGTCAAAGATATTGATTTTTCTGCGGTCTGTAAAAATCGTAATAGCGAAAAACCGGCATATTAAGGCGGATGTAAGGTGTGTGATCGAATCAATACAAAATACGTTTTGTGAAATGGAGTCATTTTTATAGCAATTAGACCCAAATATACAATAGTGCACAAATAAGATAACTGACAATGCGAATTACGAAGAAGTACGGTGTGTGACCCCAATAATAAAAATCAAGCGATATTCAGCTGTCATATAGAAAATTTAAAGTCCTCCAGCGTTCAATTATATTCATTTTTGCGGTCTGTAAAAATCATAGTATTGCCAATATGCGAATAACGCGGAAGTACCGTATGTGACCCGCTTGATAAAATTCAGGCATAATTCAATTGCTATTTCAAACATTTCAAGTCCTCGAACGTTCTAATATATATATTTTTCCGGCCTGTAAAAATCAAAATACAAAATACGTACTAGCCAAATCGTGAAAAAGGCTCATAACGTTGAGCTACAATGTGTGGCCAATATCCTAAAAATCAAGCGACATCTGCTCGCCATAACAAACATTTTGAGACCTCAAACGTTTAAAAATATTGACTCTTCTACCCTTAAAAATCGAAATAGAAAAAAAAGTGAACGCTTATATCTCGGAAGTACTGTGTGTTATCGAAAATCCAGAAACGGCTAATTTTGCACAATCGCTAGGAAAACGTTCTTTGAAAATTTCACCGAGTTTCATTAATTTTTCACGATGATATGACGATTTATGTCATTTTCTGACAGTCACTCGTTTAGAAAGTGTTGCTGAGTATAGTAATATAAAAATTTCTTCCAACTTCACCTCCGTTCCGAATTCTACTTTTCAGACGATCACAATACTTCCATTTACAAAGGGGATTTAAAGTAACGTTGAACTAATACAAAGCACGGGAAAGAGAATAGAAGGAGGCCGTAGAGGCGAAAGCGCAAAAGTCGAATTATTCATATTATTATATTTCGTACCGTCGTAATATTTTTTGTAGTAAGCAGTGAGAAGAATTCATTTAGGGTAACTAAACAGTACGATGATATTTAAAAAAAAGCTTGTTAGCTATTATTCAAGGATATGCTACAGAAAGACTGCGAGTGAAATAAGTAAATAAATGAGAATGAGATTTTCGTTTCTAGTTCATATCAATCTGGATTGCTCATTGTTCGTTTGATAATTCGGACGTTTCAGAACAATAATGGGTATTATTGGAATTATCATCATTAGTAACATATAATGCTGACCTGAAGATGCACAAAGAGGCGAAAATGCTCAGACTATACGACAAAGTATGGAGAAACAGTCGCTGTTTTGTATCTCCATCAAACCGCAGAACGAGCGATGTTTTATTGTAAATAGCTCCTAAGCACAACGATGACTCAGTAAGTTGCATCAGCAGCTAACATAACCGAAGATTATAGTCACTTAAAAATAGGAAAATAACCGCAGAGCTAACAGAAGTCGGATGTAGCCCTAATTGAAGAAGCATAATATTATTAAATGTATTTATTAAAAAAAAAAAAAAATTGAATAAGACAGCCAAAGCATTATACTGGAAAACTAAAAAATGGTGATAATTAAGTTTCATTGGCTCCTAATCCGAACAGGCCACGCTCTATTCGCTTATCAACTAAACAATAGTCAACGTAGATGAATACATAGCACGAATACAGACGCGTTTGATGTAATTTATCACAGGTCACTTAAAATCGGCTATACAATTCGTAACTGACGTTTCCCTTGACGAAGTCATTCCTCCCGAATCTGATATTTGCCGAGGAACCTTCCCTGCCGGCAATGAGGATGAAACAGCGAGCACGAATTTCGGACGAAAACTCACGATTCGAACGGAGAAGTATCAGAGTCTTTCGATGGCGATGAGGATTCAGGTATTCCCGGAACCACATGAGCGTATTCCTTCTCCAGTTCTGCCAACTGACGCCTCAGTTTGACAGCCGTGCTTCGAAGTTCCTTCTCTTTGCTTTTCAGTTCGGCGATTCTCGTCCATGCTTGTCGATCGTTCGATAGGTCGATCACCCACTTAAGGTAAAGTTCCGACCACAAATTCTGAACAGCAGAAGGGAAACTATCTTGAATTCAACAATCTATAAATACTTTGTTGGCGATACATTATTATTGTACATAATTCAATATCAATCGATAGTATTCTTGTATAATATCAACGACAGATGAGACGACAAAGGAAGCTAAATTATGGAAAATTCTCATCGGCATTGTACAAAATAAGAATGATACTTACCAAACTAACCGGAGCAACAGAAGGCCAAATCACAGCTTTATTCGGTTCATAGATCGGGTTTAAAATTGTTTCAAGGACCTCAGGTTGGTTAAAGTAGGACCACAAACTGGTTGTAGTTGCGAACAATTTCAATTCCTCCCTATCTTTGATGTTGTTGCCTAAGAACGTGCCTGAAACGGTATAACGAACAAATGTCAACCAAAGCTGGTTGACAAGCCATGATGCTCACTCTCCCTGATGGTAAGATAAAACAATTCGATCAATTTTAATTGTTTCATTCCAGCTAACAGAGGACACTCACTTAACACATTCAGTGCGGCCGTCCCGGATGCGAGCTAGCTTCTACTTTTGTTATGCGCTCATACGACTATCCCACACAGATTATCGACTCAGTTTTTATCCCCAGGGGATCTGAAGTGTGAACGTATTGTCAGTTTTAATTTTCACGATATAAATATTTGGAGATAACTGAGTTTAAAGGTAACTGGGATTTAATGCAGGTTTTCCCAATTGGCGATCCGCAGTGAATGTGTTAACGAGGCAAATATTTATATAACTCACCGAACTGTGAAGAATACGAGTGTTCGAAGAGCCAAATCAGAAATTGGATTGAAAACTCAAAACTGCACGGGAACTGCGAGTGAATTTGGTGGACGCAGTCCAAAAACAGAAGGAAACTAGGAGCCTCCTGCTTGTTCCTGGTGTGCGACTGCGAATAGCAGGATTTCTTGTGTCGGGAAGAAAAGGGGTAGCCGGCTTGAAGCCATTCTCTCTCAACAATGGCCTGAAACCTAAATAGGAAGGAAAATCAATCAAATCTGCCACCTACTCATTTAATAACGTATGATCCCTGCGATAATTTAAAATTACGCAAGAGACAAAATTCGCTATATTATCTCCTGGGATTACACAGAAATTTTTAGTTTTAGCTTTTATTATTAATAGATTTTCTTACCCTCGAACAGTTCTGCAGTCTGGATTGAGAATAATCTGGCTGAGCGAAGTGACAAGAAGAGTTGAGTCAGTTCCAGCACCACCGTGGACAAGAACTGACACGTTATCCTGGGATTGAATCATATAATAAATGAAGAAAAATACTGTAGAATCAACGAACAGCATATAGTACAATAGCGATGAAAACTAGCAGACTATACCTTATCCAGTAGTTGAGCGACAGTACATGCGCAAGTTAAGATGTCTTGCACGTGCGTCAACCACGAACTGTTTTCCAATTTTGACAGCCATTTGTCCATCGGCAAGGACGTATCGTTGCACGCTGAAAAGATAAATTAATCTGTAACAGCGCAGTAATAACAGAGAGTTTTGTCGGCCAAAGGTGAACTTAGGTACACTTTTACTATAAATAGAAATGAAAACTATTATTAAATCTGATATAACTAGTAATACTAATATATAACTAGTTATTAAATCTGAAAATACTTTTTGACTGTCGTTTCTGGAAAACAAAATTTGAAGGAAAAAAATCTGGAATTTTTTTGATAACTCTGGATTGTTTTTGTTTTCAAAATATTTCGAACATAAAAAAAAACGAGTTTCCAAGTTTTTGAAAGAATAACCCTCAAACGAACCAATATTCTATATTGGTCAAACTCACACTACTGGAAACGGATTATTCGCAAAACTCCAGTAGGTACTTCCTTTTTTCCAATATCCCCAGAATTTTCTGTGTTAAATGGGAAGAATTTTTCAACTATAGTTTTAGTCTCAGACCCTAAATCTAGAAATAACCAATGGAAAATAGAGACAGTTTTAAAATTTCAACTTTTTGCCTAGATTGTGCTAAATAATATTGAACAATTACCTTCCATGAGTTTGGTAAACGAATCAAGCCAATTCTGGTGTCGTTCAATGTTCGAATTGACTCTTTTCCATTGAGGGTAATGCATTTCAATTTCATATCCTCCACCTTTAGCCTGGAAAAGAGTCAATTTGCTAAAAATAAAACATTCGACAACTTTCAAGCTCCAAAACGAGCATGTGCGTATTATGATACTACAATAATTTTAATAAAACGTATCATGGAATAAAAACCTTGGCCGACTGAGAAGCATTAACCGTTCTGGTATCAATAATGTACCCTCGCCCAGTATTCGTGATAACCGAATTAATTAACCGTTCATCTTCGCGCGATCGTCGATTATTCGGTCCAGTGAGAGGTTGACTGCTCCGGATGAGGGCCGCCTGAAAAATATTCGTTCCATGTAACTAATATTTGATAGTGTCAAAAAAATTTTTTTCGCAAATAAGGATAGAAGACAAAGAGATTGTCACAAATTCCACTGATTTTAAATGATATTTTCCGTGGACTGTGAGGAGCTAGAATATTGAGACGGCTAAACTCGAAGGTACCTTTCCTCAGTTTCAGCTGTTATGATGGTGGAATGTTGTTATTGTTCAAGAAACATATAACAGCTATCTTGGGGTTCCAATCTCATACAGAATATAGAAGTAGAATTAAATCAGGTTTTTAACAAAATTAAAGAGTTACATGTCGATGCAAAATTAATAGTTGGAGTTGATTGGAATTCAGAGGATATCAGTGGAGTAATTATGAACTATTCTCTGGAACACAACTAATGGACTGTATATCGTCCTCAACCAATAAACATAGAAATAAAGTAGGCAGTCAGCTAGCCAGAATGATGTACGGATGGGATGAATCCTGTTGAATGGCCGATCGATCTCTGAATCGGAGGGTAACTTTACTTGTCAAGAAAGGTGAGAAGGCCGATACTGCACGTGATCTACCAGATGAGAAGGCCGATACTGCACGTGCTCTACCAGGGCCAAAGCAGTGACCCGGCTCTGTCCCCTCACAAGTTTCAACTCTCTTCATGGAGTCAAGAATGTTTTGGGACCGACAAAACAATACCAAAAAGAAGCAACAACGCGATGGAAACACTGGCTGAGATGGAGCACATGAAGAACACTCTGGTAGAAGTGTATTTCTTGAGGGGAAGCTTGGGAGTGAGCACTTTCTTGGTTCAGGAAATTACCTAGACAATGGAGAGCCAGTAAAATACGCAGACAGGCTTGCGCAGATACACGTCCGCACTCCTTAGTTGACGCTGGGGGAATAGGGATTAAGTACGCTACCGAATGATTGTCAACAGGGTTTTTTTCTATTAACCTGTGTCTATTGGTCAATATCCTAGTTAGCAATAAATTTGTTTTTCATGTGTTGCAATCTTGCAGTTCTACAGGGTACGGCAGGGAAACTTGGTGATTTGAATGGGGCATCAATGAGCAAGGGGTGGTCAGAAAGGGATGGGGAGGGGATAAAACATAATTAAATCGATATATGAAGTACTTTTTTATTGTCCAGGGGTTGAGGGGGAGAGAAACTATGCGACTCATTCTCCGACTCTTTATTTGCTGGCTGAGCACTTTCACCCTGAGGATGCCCGAACTGGCAAAAGTGCTCGGCCAGCAAATAAAGAATCGGAGATTGAGTCGCAATTTCTCTCCCCCTCACAACCCCTGGTCTAAAAAATTGCGACGACAAGGAAAATACATTTTCTTAAAATTGACTTTTCATATCAGCAAGTTCCCCTATCGCATCCTGTAAGAGTTAAATTAAATTAATTAATTATGTGCATGTTATTGGTGTATGGTGTTGTAATATGATTATGAGTCATACTGCTGTTTTGAGAAAATGTTGTAAGATCCTCGGATAAAAACGAATAAAGACAAAAAAAAATATTGCTCTTACTCCTCCCTCGTGGCGATAGCTAAAAACAGGAAATCGACCGCCTTCTCTGAATCTTGATGCTATTATGATAGTTTCATCGTCGATATTTTTAGGTACGACGACCAATTTAGGGTAACTGGGGCATACCTGGCAACAAAAAAAGAAACTATAAATGGACAGGACGTCTCTCAATAGAGACACATTCCCCCACAAGATAGAGGACATCCACCTCGGACATTCCTTACTTGACTATAATTGCGTCCATTCTGCGAAAATGCAAACAACAATTAACTCACAGAAAATTCCGAATTAACGTGAGATATCCTCCATTCGTCACGATTGATCAATTTCGAGAATTCGTGTTCTGGCGAAAAATCCGTCCACCCGTCTTCCAATATCGTGAAAACCGGACGATAAAAGAACGGGTATTTAAGGTAGAGCTTGTCTGAAAAAGAATTTCACGTCCTACAGGCTCAAGAGACGAGAAAATTAGTTCATCACTTCAGTCTTAATAAATTGATTTTATGTAAAGAGATTTTTCTTGCTTACCTAAGGATGACAGGCATTCGAGGGAGGAGCAAACGTTTTGAAAATCCTGATCCGATGAACTGATCTGAAGAGTGATTATTCGAAGGTCTTTACACTTCAGCGTAACAGTACCACCGGTCGATGTGTTGTTGGATTTTTTCTCGATGCAATCGACATTATCGTGCAGCAGCTGTACGAACATTAACGTAGAGTAAGCGAGAAAGAGAATATGAAAGTAACTGAGGTGAAAAATCGGTACAACAATCGGAAACATTCGAACGAAGAACGTTCGCTGGGTTTGTAGATGCTAGGAATCGGTTTTCCGAATAGTCTAGAGAGAATTATGTTATTGAAATAAACTCACCCATAGTTCATCGTTGACTTCGCTCCGAGCCGATAAAAGAATGTGGTGACCTGTGATACATAAAGTTCCTTCGAGCGGCTTTTGGAAGGGAGCGGAAAAAACAACGTTGTCCAACTTGGGAACAAGGATTAAATCGACAAACTCCATATCGGTGATTAAAAAGACGTAAATTCAAATTTGAAAAACATCAGGCAGCATAGGAACTAAACAGATTTGATAACTTATCGAGCATTCGTATTTTGTGTTTGAGAACGGTATCTGGATGTTTTGAATGTACTATCGAAGATAAGAAACATCGATATATCGATGTATCGATGTATCGAACGCGCGTCGATCTTGGAACTTCGATATTATCAATCTTGTGAAAATTAACGTTGATGGTTTTGCAAAACAAAGCTATTGTTAAAGAAGTTTCTTCTTCGCATTACCCTCTTGAATGAATTTGAACGAATCATTCAATGAATCACTTGAATGAATCATTCAAACGGTAATATGCGATTATTCTTCTTTACATAGCATCTCGATTGTGATGTTTAACTATCGATGTACAATACATCGATTTTTCCAATGAGACCTGTGTGCAATATATTTTATCATCGATTGAATCTGATGATAACATCTTACTCATTGCTACGTGAAAATAATGAAAAATAATATTGAATTATTACGGGAGTAAATTTAATATTTTTCTCTTTTATGATTGAAAAAAATTTGCGAGATTTTGATACAAAAGGCATTAGAAAATAAGATGGTGGCATGGATTAACCTTCATGGATGGCTGTGATGGCTGTGACATTTTAGTTCTCTAGTAGACCGTCAGATAGCGCTCACCTATCAATAATGACACCCGTTTTGGTTTCATACCTAACCTTGCCATTTCTCCTTTCACCGATTGGCAGCACTGGTAACATTTCTGTTGACCTGCGTCTTTCACCCATTAAAAAACAACTTGGGTCGGATGATCATGATCGTACTTCGTGCGTCGATTTCACTTTCTCAAGCATCAATTAGTGGTGAGCATAAGTATTCGGCTAATTACAGTTACGAGCCTGGAAGGCGTTAAATTTTGCATGCGTAAATCGTTGAAATCTTGTTTGAAGAGATGTTCGGCCATGTTCTCTGTCACCATCCTAGGTAGATCATTTGAGGACAGGTAGTACCATTGATTCTGTGCAAATAGTTGGCTGAAATCACGTTGTCCGCCTGCTACCCGATGTAGAGGCCGACTCAGAACGATGCGCCTTAAATTCAGCAATTTATGTTATTGGCTGTATGGCGTGTCGTTAATTTGCAGCAATTGCTGGTCCACCAGTGGTGAACCTGCGCCTTAATTTCCTTCTAAATCCAAGGCTGGGAGTGGACCACTTTGATGATGATTTTCCAGGTTGTAGTGTGATTCAAAGTATTTGGTGATACTATAGTAAGATATATTCCTCTCTTGAAATGCAATCGTTGGTGTGAATGTAGCAAGTGAATTGCTACACATAAAAATCCCATCGGTTGGTGAAAGAATCAGCTCTGTTATTCACGTTACGATCTTTATTTTTGTGTAGGTAGGATGAGCGGGACAAAAACCTGGAGTGAAAGCTAGTAGTGATAATCCTGGGAAAAAGTAACATTATGGTACCTTATGAGAAGCTGTTCCTCTCCTAACTCAGTTGACGATTGCTCATCGTCTGGGAAATTATTATTGCCATTGAGCTACGCATAATTTTTCTTTCAAAATTGGAAAAATCGGCGACTTGTTGTCTTCGTTATTTTCCACCCTAGTACTTCATTCAGGGCTCATTAGGTACATATAAGGAAGACTTAGATAAATATTGAGATAGCTTTATTCTCAAATTATACAACTAGTATTGTACAGAGAATGGAATTATTGCCACAGTATTGGTAAGGTTGATTCCTGTTTTCCTATCTACTTAGACTCTCAACACTCTTCATTTGCTTCACTTTGGTTAGGGTTGTCCAGTTGATTCAGCTTATTATATCCCTTCTTCTATTTCAGGGGAACATCAATTGATGGAGCTTGTGTTTCATCTCTAGTGGATTGTCAAAATCATACTTCATCTTGGACTCCTCTGGTTAATGTCGAATTGTGCGCAACCAGTAAGTTGCGGTTTTACTGTTTTGTATATTATTGATTATTCTTTTCCTTCTCGTCGCATTTCTTGATGTCCGGGGGTTCTGAGGTGGAGAAAAACCAGGCGACTCATTCTCCAATTCTTTATTAGCTGGTCGAGCACTTTCGGGCATCCTCAGGGCGACGTGGAGCCATAGGGTCAACAGCTGAAGATGCCCGAATGGGCGAAAGTGCTCGGCCAGCCAATAAACAATCGGAGGATGAGTCGCCTGGTTTTTCTCCACCTCACAACCCCCGGACATTATTGATTATGTTCAAGTCACAATAGATCAACCACCACAAAACCTCAGGCAGAAAAAAAATGACTAATTATCTCAAAACCGAAGTAACCTAATACCGTCCTGTTTTCAGAAAATGAATTTCAATAAGTAGCGGGGAATTGTCTCCTTTAACAAGGCCAATGTTGAATTGACAGGATGAGTTCAAATTCAAGTTTTGAAGGGGGTGCCGAGGTTGACACTCCCTTGAAGAAGAGTACTGAGAAAAAGGTTAGTCATTTACAGAGCTGTTAATAAAAGGCGGTTGTTGGGAAAAATTAACGCAGTCTAGATATCCTGATCGCTTTTTAGTGTAAGCTTTTTTTCTTTTTTGATGAATAGATTGTCAAACTGAACGGAATGAAAGATGTATTTTGCTGGACGTGTCACCGAATCAACAATCTCATCACTTGTTCACAATGTCCGCGAGCCTTCCATTTAAAATGCAGCCACCTGGATAAATTGCCGGACAAAGCCGACAAATGGGTATGCCTTGAATGTGACAATATACAAAGGGCGAATAGCAGCCCGACAGCGTAAGTCAATATTATCTACAAAAGATTGTTCTTGTGAATTGTGATTAATATTTTTACCTACTATTTTCTTAAAAAATGCCGGGGATAGATTTTTTTACCGGTTTTTATATTTCAGAGCGCGAACACAGAAGGAGCTTGAAAAACTTGCAAAATTATTGTCACTTATCCTTGATCGGCTCGATAATGTCGATTCGGTGAGTTATTTCCTCCATACATGTTATATTTCTGCTGCATTGGTGCTTTGATGTTATTACTATCGTTTTCTGCTCGTTCTGAATTCTAGGAAGATTATTTCGCTGCCCCGGTTGACATTAGCAAATGGCACGACTATCTTGATTTTGTTGTCAAACCGATGGATCTGAGTACACTTCGGAAAAACGTCGAGAAAAAAATGTACAGAAGCACAGAACAGTTTTTAGCTGACTTTAGGTGGCTAGTTCATGATAGTTATGTTTTCAACTCAGGTAAACACATCTAGCTCGTTTTTACCTTTTGTAGTATTCCTCTTCTCACAAATATAAGTTAGTTCGGAGTAGAAGAATATTATTTGAACATACTCGATTTCAGATCTAGTGCTAAATTTTTCTAGTGACGTTTTCTGGAATTTGCTTCGTTTTTGTTGCAGTACATTCGGATTACACGAAGACTGCCAAAAGCATGCTAAATGCTGCCAAGCAGGAGTGTGAAGAGGTGAAGAATTGCCAGGATTGTTATGAACATGCGCATTCGGAAGATCCTGCAGTTTCCTTCATTATACCTTGCGTAAGTTTAATGGCTGTTACTTTTTACAAAGGCTTGCTTTTTGTTGAAAGCTTGTAGATTAATCTCCACGTCAAATTTCCTTACAGGGTGTCCCTCACGTTATTGTTTGGGCTCAGCTTGGTGGCTTCCCTTATTGGCCGGCTAAAATTATTAAACGGCTGAGCGGTGAAATGGTAGACGTCCGGTTCTTCGGCGACCACAGCCGGTATGCGATTTTTCAACTCATTTGAAAACCGGCTCAAAATTACCAACAGTAGCTGAAAACCTTCTTTTCATTTTTAGCGCACACGTTCCAGTTACCTCGTGCTTCTTGTATAGTCGACATATGCCAGCCAACATTGCTAAAAGAAGTAATAAGACTGCAAAAATGGCCAAAGGCATCGAGGTAAAAATGGTTAAATAAATCGAACGATATTTATAACTCGCAAACAGTTTTGACCATTCTGAAGTTACGCTAGAAAATATTTGTCTTCGCAGGAAGCTGAAGATCACATAAAGCTGCTAAAAGCAAAGTATGGCACATTCTGTTTTGCCAAATACAGGATCCCTTATAATTCCAAGGATGAGGAAACCATGCGAAAGTTGCAATTACCAGGGGTAAGTAATAATATACAAAATATCCCTTATGTAATTAGTATTTATTGTATACCTCAATTGCATGTTTTCACTGCGTACCGTACTATAAGACCAAGGTTAGGGCTATTATTTTGCTTTATTCTATTAGGAATATTCTGATTTATTTTTTCCAGTATTCCGAGCCTGATGAATCGTCAGATTTCCTTACGAATGTTGTAAGTCATCTTAAATTTTTATTTGCCTAATAAATGGAATAATTTGACCAGAAATTTGCACTCTTGAAAGACACAATTTCTCAAGGAATGAATGTAAGAGTCTGAAACCTTTCTAAATCACGGTTGAAGTCCGAAATTCATATATTTTATCATTGCAGGAATTATTGAGGCCGATGAAGATGTTAGACGATAAGGACTTCCGTTCAGAAGTGAGGTGCATGAAGAAGAATAATTCTGCAACGAAAAGGAAAAGCGGTGATTTCAAGCTAAGCGGTGCCATAAAATTGCCCAAAGAATTTGTCATGCTCAACACACCAGGTGGCCGCCAATGCGCAGTCGTCAACTGGTCCGGTTCTGAACTCGAATTATCACCGGACAAATTAGAACCGAATGGGGTTCCTCTCCCGAAAAAACTGCCCTCTCCTACAAACAGGCTTACGAAAAATGGATCACTCAAACGTAACCCAAAATCGATGAGATTGGACTTAGCAGGTGATGGTACTTCCAAAGTACAGTCTCCGTCGAGTTCAACTGAAATCTGCGCTCCTGCCAAAAGCACCTTGTCACCTCAAATCACCGCCTCGCTGGAGACCATCATGTCACTCCCTGTCCAAAACCCCAAGCAAAAATTGAACGCTTCTACTGCGCAGCTGGAAGCATCTGATAAAATGACCTCAAAAATATCTCAAGAAGAAGAGTCTCTAAAAATATTCACTCCTCCTGAGAAAGTTCCCCAAGGTCATCAAGTGGTCCCTCTAAAACGAAAGCGATCCCTGCAAGCACCTGGAAAATTTCGTCAGCTAATGACTTCGAAACTGTCTCGGAGAATGGCGAAAAATTTATCGCGAAATGCTCGGGTTCAAATGTGCGAGTCTCAAGAGGAATCTCGAGTGAGCAGTGTTGAGATTAACGAAGTTCTTCTTCCTGATGCCCCTCAATCGAAAGCTATCATACCAGGCGCGCATCAAGTTTCAGATGTCGAATGTGATCGTACTCATGATGATATTTCAGAAGTCTGTACACTTTCCAATGTGCAGCAGGAAGTGAATCAGACTGCATTGCTACAAAGTGCAAACAACGGTGTACCCATGGATCCATCAAAGCCTGATATTGAGAGAAACATCGATTCGCCGACAATTTCTTCAACTTCCACCGATCAGCGTAGCTCTAATTGGACACCTGAGAAACCCGGAAGTAGTTTTATGGATTTGAACGGAGATATATCAAGTTATCTTAAGTCTGTGGAAACCAGTTATATCGATTCTGCCGACGAGGAAGAAGCATCTTACTGTGAAATAAACTACGAACCGGACGATTCGAAAGAGATGATTTTGTCGAATAATGACGAAGAATTGACTAACTTAGCTAGGACTGTTCTTGAAGACGAATCAGAAAAACCCAGTGATAATGAAATCGGTGAAGAAATCAAGTGCAAGGATGAAATAGTTTCATCGTCGCCTCCTTCCAATGTGAATGTGTCTACCACCAAAAATGCAGAATCTGATGATCATCCTGGCATGGAAAGCGCCCAGGCGAGCTGCGAAAAATTGAATACCGGAGAAACTGCTGAGAAAATATTGGATGTGTCGACTGAAAAAACATCGAAGCTCGTTACCATTGATTCATCTGCCGCTTTAGCTGTTATGTGTGAAAATACTCCAAGTCCAGCCCAGCTGACTTCATTTATCTCTACCGAAAACAATGTTAACTCGTCTGAGACTGCTGCTGTTAAAAGTGATGATTCCCTGTCTTCAACTGTTCAGACATTGCCAGCAGTAAGTCCTGACCTCAATTCCTCTACTTCACTCGGGCCGGAAATTTCAGAAAAACGCCCGGGAAGTGATACTCAAACTGTTGCCAATGGTATTGAATCTAAAAGTGCTACTTTGGTGAAAGATATTCAAGAATGTTCTCTGAGCGCACAAGCTTGCTCTTCAAGGTCAATTGAAATCAGTTCCCCTTCAAGAGCTTCAGCAGTAGCTGCTTTTGAAGAGAGCTCACATTCAATTGACCCCAACGGCTCCCATCGACAGGAAACTGATGGGATGGAAAAAATACCGCACTCCGAGAAATCATCGACCTCTATAATCCAATTTGAGCCAGCCGCTGGTCTGATCTGTGATACAAAGAAGAAAACCGAGCCTCCTGTGATACCAAATTTACGTCCTGTTTCTATTGTAAATTCTGACCTTGAAAATAGGAGCGATTCTATGCAGACCTCAAAAACGTCCGATCTGGAAGGCCTGAGAATCGTTCAAGTTCAAACCATTTCCAAAGTTGAAAAGCCCCGGCTGAAGAGAAAATGCTCCCAAGAAACTAGAGGAGGAAATGAAATTTCTATCACGAAAAAGGCGAAAACCTCCGAGTCGGATGAGCCTGCTTCGTCGTCTCTCAAAATTATTGGCTCTATGAGCATGATAAGCGGGGTAAGCCAGGCTGTGAAAAGTGGGCAACTTACGGTTTCAATACTCCCAGCCAACCAGAAGAAAGTTACCAAAAGCAGCCAAGAAGCGGCAAAGCAAGCGACCGATACTCCTGTTACTTCTATGCGTGAGTTAATAACATTTTAGTACTAACTGTAAAAGTAATTGATATCTGCATTGGGCGTGGGATAAAAATTATCTTGCGTCACATTGTACCAGCAGTTGAGGTTGAACCAGGCGACTTTTTTCTATGTAGTCATTGTATTTCAAGCGTTTCAGTGCTATATGTCCATAGAGTTAATTGGTACTACATGTACAGCTGTGAGGCAAAAGTACAAGGATGAGACAAACGATTTACACATTTATAACTGGTTATTTCAGTAAAAACCTGAATTCTTACAACGATCCCTCGTTTCAGCCATTCCTATCATTGATATCAAGACTGAACCTGTCGAGTTTGAAGGAGCGATTTCGCATTTAGCTGCCAAAAGCGAATCTCCAAATAAATTGACCGCCGAAGGAGAGACGTCACCTCAGTTGCAGTTCCGGCTGAAAGTGAAACCGATCAGTTCGTTGATCGGATCCTCGCAGCCGCTTAGAGTCAGCAACACTCCTCCTCCAGCTCTTATACCACTCAATAGTAGGAATTCCTCAAGATCATCAACTCCTAAGAACAATGTGAGTACTTCTGTGATTCATTATAACACTATTTGTTTCCCCTGTTGCTCTCAATTACTTTTTTTCACTTTCCGTTTCTAATCAAAATTGAACTTGCGAAAGAAAAGAGAATTGTGGGTTGTCAATGGATAAGATAGGTCCTAAATGGTGATCTGGTTTGTCTGGATAGTTCCAGCATCCATTTATATAAAACCGATCTTTCAAGCAGACCCCTCGTCATAGTTTTGCAGTTTTGTACGTACAGAGATCAATCCATTTCTGGTTTCGACAAATAGTTACCAAAATTTTATGATGTGTTTTTTCTCAGATGGTTCCACCGTTTGTACCGAAAACAACGTTCGATGACGTTCGGGATCTGATACGAACGAAGGAAAAATTCATCAATTCTCGCCTGAAAGATGACATTTTCTTAAGGCTTAACGAAGTCCAGCATGAGTACGAGTCTCATATAGATTTCGTCACCTCTCTTGCTGGTATGATGTACTTATTTTTCCAGTCATATCCGTGTACCTCTTCTATACCGCTTGTAATATTTTTGCAGCTTATTGCCAATGCCTATTGAATTGCAAAGCAATTTATTTATTTTTTATTTTTATTTTTGAATCTGTTGGACCCCAAAAAGCTCAGTTAATAGAGGATTTTCTGGAGTTAAAAACACGATTCTTTGGGCAAGTCACAATTTTTCTGGGCGTTTTGTGTCGTTTGGCCAGGATTATTTAGAAGAAAAAAAAATTGTCCATGGTGGAAAAACGATTTAAATGATCATTTAATTTCATTTTTCGTTTTCATTTTTAATTCATTTGATTTATATCCCAACGATTGAAGTTCACAATCGTTTAGGCCAATTTCAACCTAGTTCTTGGAAAATGGTCTCAAAATAATGAGGAAACGGGAATAATCTACGGGCATACAATTTTTGGTCAATTTTACATTCTCGATTTCGACATTTCAGCTCCCCTAGATTTTTCCAATTCGGTCAATTCAATACAAGAGAACGTCTTATTTGAGTAATTGAGGATTGAAGGTAAAATAACAAATTTGGTAGAGTTCCTTTGACCGGTCATGGAAATAGTTCATTGCAGAAAGAAGAATTTTCACAAAGCTCACCATAGCGGCTAGTATTGTTTACAATTTTAACTGTACATGTTCCAGAGGGCAATTTGAACGATGTTGAGATGACGCTCGAAAGCAACAAGGTGAAGATGTATGAAGAGATGAAAGATAAAATCAGAGAAGACATGCGCGCGTTGTTAATTGAGGCTAGAAAGAAACAGTGGTGCGTAAAATGTGGAAACGAAGCGAATTTTCACTGTTGCTGGAGCTATTCATACTGCAGCGATCAGTGCCAAGTGAGTACAATAACTGCCTGACATCACTGGTTTATGTTTTTTAGTGAATGAAAAGTTTCTTTTTTTTAATTTATCAGCGCTTGGCAGTTCTGATTTTTTTTTTTTTTTTGTTGATATTTTACCAGAAATCCGATTGGCCCGACCATGTGGAGTTTTGCACTCAGTACCAAATGGACATGAAAGATCCCAATGTCCGACCATCTCCTCATTTCCAGTCTATCATTGACTATCTAAGCCGGCAAATACCCAACAGTAAAGTGACGTTTAAAGTGAGTTTTGTTCCCTTCGGCTTGAAAACTTGCAATTTTTAGTTGTATGGTTTCATTAACGATGGCTCCGTTTCAGCATGCAAGCGAAATGGCAATGAAGTTTCGTTCACCGCAGTCTCCTAGGAAGTACAAGAATCTGGGGTCGAAAACATCGCCGGGAGCATCGGCTTGTTCAATTGTAAGTCAACTTGCTAGAATACTTAGATCGAATATATACGAATATAATACGTTAATCAATTGCTCAGGTAATTTCCGACCCTCGACAGTTATCATATTGTGCTTATATCGATGTGGCAAAAAAGTTCGAGGGTGCTTCTAGTCCACGCTGTTGACTATCCGATGGATTGGGATTGATCAGATAATTTCGGCGGCTCCAATCCTAATTCCGCCTTCAAAATTACTCGATAAAGACACTGATATTCAAATTAAATTTACCTTTCCTCTGGTAGTACTCGTGTTAATACTCATCTTTTCTTGTTTTAAAGGCTTCCAAAAAAATCATTGTTTTATTTGAATCTGATGTAAAAAACCACTGAGTATTTACCGTTGTTAACTACTTGCATTTCTTTCAAGGTACATTCTTAGCAACAATTAATATCGTTCACTTGAATCTTGATCTTGTCTTCCAACACTGCAGCCATCTTGAAATCAAACTCGAATCAGATGATTTTCTTTACTCAGCAATCAGCGTTGATTGGTCATTGTCGACTTGGAGATATACCACAAATTAGCAAGATCTTCAAACTCGTTTCTTTTTGCGTAAAAGAAGAATACAGACGTCGTTTCTTCGTCTGTATTGCCTGGCACGTAGATGAATCGTAGGAGCTTGTTTCAAAAATAAAAATTCTTCATCAGAATCAGAAAACTGTTCTATAGAGGCATCATTACTCCAGAGTTCGGACAAATATTGAGGCAATAGACTATTGGTGTTCGCACAATATTGTTGTAACGGCCTCTGTCAAAACTCTCACATTTCCAGTTTGCAATTTTCCGGATCCAGCGGACGGGATGCCTAAGGAGGGCCTAATATTGAATATATTGGGAATGCATCACGTAGGAACGGCTATTTAAAATGGTTTTTACCATAGTTTGCAGTATTACTGCATTGAAAAAATGGTTCATCTTCTTTTCGCAGGGGACCCCTCCGACCATCAGCATTCCGAACTTGTCACATGCGAATCTCGCAGCGCCGTTCAGTTTCAGGCAGACGGGGGAACCTAATTCGAGCGAACAAGTCCGGCTGAATAATGGCAAAACATTCCCCGTCAAATTCATCTCCCCCGCCAACACGTCTGTTTCGAATATGGGTCCAAGCACAAGCAGCAAGTACTACTTACTACAGCAGCAAAAGGTAATTAGCGTTAAATGTTGTTGGTGGTTTTCTTTTACTATATCTTTTCATCCACGGAATATCTGAGCTACGGTTATGACCAGTTGCCCACAAAAAATAGAACTAGTTCCAGCCAATGTAGCAATTTCTACAGTTCATGTAATAGGCTACCACTTTTTCCAGTGGAAAATGAGTTGCTGTGAGTACTGAAGTTGTCGCCAAGTTGCATATCGATTGCATTTTGTTCGAGAGCTGAGGTCACTCTCTTAACCTGTATCGTAAGGCGACTTGTTTGACTTTTAATGAGATAATTAAGAAAAAAAAAACCAAAATTTGCTATAGAATTACTCCCTTTAGTTACCGATCTGTTAGGTGGAAACGTTAAAAAATGTTATTACTAACACAAGTGCATGGCAAATGAATAATAAACCACAATAATTCACAGGGTTCTTTGGTTTTCAAAGTATTTTCCGATTTGACAGATTGCTCAACTGGGGAAAAACGGGAGAACGGCGAAAACAGCCACGTCACACGTCGTTAACAGGCCGTTACCGTCAACTTCCATCAACAGGCCGATTTCAACCTGTCAACCTGCTCAAAAGCCGGCCAACATGAGCAACAATGTTCGAAACGATCCGTACTCTCGTAATCTGTCCAAAACTAACGGAACTCTTCGCATCATGAATGAAACCGAACTAGCGACGATTCTGAAACGGCGAATTTTGAAACTGTAATTCGTTCCCTCGTTTTTGGCGAAAAGATCTTCAATATTATTTCCTCCCTCCGACTGAATGTAAATATTTCGCCCGTGTATTGTAAATACGCTTTCTTTCTATTTGTAACAAATTCAATGTCGGTTCTTCGTTGTAAGATTTTAGCGTTTTAAAGCCGTTTATAACTGTTAGTTTCTACTTTGGATAAAGAAAACCTCTGTTAAGGGAAACTGTTGTGAAAATTTCAACCGCAGTTCGTTTGTAAATATACATTCTAGCGGTACAAAACCATTAAAGATATTCCAGTCTTTTAGTTTTCGAAATTAATTTCTGCGTAGTCTGTGCAGGGAAATTCGCTTGTTGAACGGGGATAGTTCAACTTGGAAAGAAATAATTGCAGGTACATTATTTTTCAATGCGAGCGATGGAGTTTCGGAAGGTTGTGTAACGTTTCCAAAATGAACGCAAACCTGAAGAGGAAAACATTTCTAATGAATTTTTGAATGATCGGATTTTTGAGATCGGCAATAAAAACGGCTCCATTTCATGTTGAATAGGATGCGCGCGTAAAAAGACTCGCTGATTTACGAACAAACCATTTAAAAGTTTATTTTTCCAAAAAATTATCAATATTTAAATAATTGTGTCCATATTCATAACAATAATAACAAAATTTGTCGATACAGATTCCAATTAGCTGTAGGTTACTGATTATTGTTTTTTATTTCCAACATTGCACTTCGAAAGATAGTTCCGACAGTCGTTTCTTTTCCTAGTTATTTAATAAAGTCTCAGGCCATACGTTCCCATTCCATCGGGACCGACTAACTCACGCAATAACAAAATAGTACATCCGAGTCAGAATAAATGATAACAAAAATATCCTCTCTGAATTTTCGCCCGGTATTCGCTAATTATGTGGAACGATGATCAAATCAACACTACCCGACAAGTTCCTTCGCGACACTGCACACGTAAGCACGCTCAGTTTTTTTCTTTCGTCGTTTACAAACAAAAAAAAAACCCAAAAGAAAAACAAACAGTTCACAACGAAGGTCTACTATTCGAGGGGTACAAGTTCGGGCGAGGGAAGTGGGTATACGTTGAATAATTGGCGCCTGAAACATCAACATGGCAGAAGCGACCTTGCCGAAAAATACCACCGCGCAAAATACACGGCGAATAAATTTCACTATTAGACAACTCCTGGACATCGATTCGACTTCTTCATTATTAGTCGTCTAACTGAAATTACAAATAGAATGAAACAATTCGATAAAGAACGGTTAGGCTAAATGTAACGAGGCTTTTTGACGAATTCGACGCCGTGTCGTTGCAAGAAATTCATAGTAGGAGTGTAAAATAAAATAGGTAGATATAAAAGTAGGGGTGTATAAAATTAGGCGGGGTATGAAAAATCCTCTCGTGATTGTTGGAATTTAAGTGGGAAGCCTTATCCGCTCGTTACATTTGGCCTTAAATTGTAAGACGCTTTTTCATCGGCAGAGACAGAAATAACAATTGATTCCGTTCGAATTTATTTCGAAAAACGGCTGGGTTTACCTTCATGAATACAAAAACTGATAATATCCATGCCATGGGATTACTGCTGTTCTTGATTTAACTCTCTCATACATTTCTAACGACATGATTATTTTTCAAAAAAAAAAATTGAGGTCACATTCGAGTCAATTTTTTTGCACAGGAAATTTTCGAATGAAAATAAACATTTTATATTGAAAATTCACTAATGAAATGCAGGTCCATAAAAAAGAATACGAGAACATAAAATCATCAGGGAGATCAATTTCCGAAAATCTGTAGATAACTGCCTCGGCTGATGATCGAGCGATTAAATGTTCAATACATGTGAATAATGCCCAATTCCGTCAATATTTCACATTCATCGTGAAGCAAAGATTTCCCGTACGGTCGGGACGTAGACCGAAAGGTTTTTACCTTGAAGAAATACATTCAGCTTGCGCGCCATTTTTGGAACGATCTAAGAAGATAAAAAATTTACGATCGACTTGAAACAGTTATCGGATAGTCGACAGTTTCGTCAGTAAAACATCACCCTAAATACGTAAATACAATCCAATAGGCACATAAAATTATGTAATTATTTCTAAAGACTATGTCAACTTTGCAAAAAGAAAAAACTGTCGATTACATTTTGAGAGCCGATCGGCCCACGAATTGACAGCAATACAGATACAATCGAAGTATTGGCATGGTTAAGTTTGTGCTCGGAACTTAGGTCGAAGACATTCGATCGGACTATATCGATTTTCAATATGGAGAACCGCTGGATCAAATATTGTGAAAACGTTGAACGGATCGATAATGACAGTAATGGTTCACTGGAGCTGACAGAAGAGAACAAATGGCGAAGTCGTTTCAGTTTCGCCGAGATTCGCAAGAATGCAATTTTCACAATGGCCACAGACTTTCGAGGGTCTCTTTTCAGACGACAATTCACAAGAGAACGAAGAAAGCGAGGAAGGAAGGGGAAGAACATCTTGCATTGCGGTGGCCATCTTGGCTAATGAAGAGGCCATCTCGAATGCTGACACTCATTATTACAACTGCTTCAGTGATGGCTGGGATGGCGTCCACCTCCTCGGCCGCCGCGGCCACCGCTTCTGCCTCCACCTTCGCTGCGCTGATGGTCCTAAGGAAAAAAAAATCAAAATAAGGGTCCTCCTTGGATTTCGATAAGATTTTTAAACAAGGCGTCCTATTGCGATAGCAGAACTGATGAAAGGTGAGGTAAAATTAATAAAACAAACAATACCTACTGACATTTGTTTTTCTTTTGCTTTTTTTTTTATTTATAAAACCGAACCGTTTCTGAATTTAGAGCCCTAGTTTTTGATGGGAGAATTTCGGGCAGCATTAAAACTTAGTTCGCTTAGTTTTTCTCAAAGGAATAATAAACTACTGTGCGATCATTTGCAGCGTTTTTTTTAGAGGGCTCTCTCATATCAATTGTTTGAAAGAATCGTCCCAGGACCTTGCGGCAATGCAAGGACAACATTCGATGAGCGATCGTGGAAATTTAGCTCAATATTCTCTTAAGGGTGAACCATAAAGTTCGGGTTCGCGCGGTTTAGTGATCGAAACCACTTAATAGATACAATTGAAAAAAATAAAATAAAAATAGCAAATGAAACATAAAAAAAGGTTATTAAAAAATACAATAAATTATTAAATTTGAATAAAATTTGAAATAGGTACACCGATATCAAGGATAATTTCTTAAGTTGACCGTTCAAAACAGCAAGTTTCGTCGGCCCACCCTGGGCAAGCTTTTAAAAAACCCTGGGTTACCTTGTGGTGATGGTGATGTTGGGGCGGATGGTTTGGCTGCGGCTCAACCAAAGTGACCTCTTTCTTCGAATCCTCTTCCTCTTGACGCCGTTCGTAGTGGATAAAATCGTCGAAAATAGAAGTTGTATGGTTGTAAAAGTGAATAATCTTCAGGACGAGAAGGCCCTTGTCGAACGGAACTTCCTGCGTATCGCGCGAATTCGTCACCGGTTTATTCTCGTTGTTCTCAAGTTTGATCGCGCGGAGCTGACCGTTCGGCACATCTTTCACATAAACCCACTTGACACGAAACTGCCCTTTCCATTTATCCTGCGACCAAACGGAACTCGATGCGTTATAGTCCACGGGGGATACCATTTTGGCCATACCGCAAAAATGGCCAGAACTGTTTACCGAGAAAAACAAATACACGCAACCGTTCGGCACGGTTTCACGTTCGCGATACGCCTCGTCCAATCGTTTGTTGCCGCGCTCGGTCGAACACCAAATTTCATACTTGATCGACCGGTGAATGTCATCTTCAGAATACGATTTGATGACAAAAAACCGCGCACCTTGAGCCGACAGATCGAATTCTGCCGGGTTGTAATTGTTTTTGATCTGAAGCTTCTCGAGGACGGGATGCGCCTGACCCATCATCGCCGGCTGCTGCTGATGGTGTTGCTGCTGTTGTTGATGATGGTGATGCTGTTGAAGGTGGTGATGCTGCTGATGATGCCCCTGGTGTTGTAACATCTGCTGCTGATGATGTTGAGGTATCTGCGCCATGGGCTGAAAGACAAAGCGAATTATATTTCATTATCTGATATAAAACAGGCTATAACAGATGATGGAATTTCTTCTCAGCTTAGGAAGACCTTATGTGACGAAGCTGCCTACGTTCATGCAAAATGGAGGTGCAAGGAATGGAACGAGAGCAGGCTGCAGCAATCTAAAAAAAGGCTATACAATAACTATCTTGATTTTCATAATTTAACAAGTCAACAAACCTAAACTTGGAAGCAGTTTTTTTTCTACCACGACCAACTTTTTTTTAAGTTAGCCCAAAGCACATACCTGAGGAGGCGGGATTGACTGAAGTTGAGGAACCGCTGGATGAATGGCTGCAGCGACTGGCGGGTGCCTCTGAGGTGCCACTTGCTGTGGCGGAGGAGCTTGAGCCAAGTGATAAGACTGCGCCAAAGTTGCCGCCATGTTAGGTCCACTAGCCGGGCGAATCTGCTGCTGGCCTCCCCATGCCTGAGGTCGTACGTTCTGAGGAGGAGGAGGTGGAGGCTGCGGCGTTGGCACGGACTTGATACCGCTTCCATTTTTCACTTCCCAAGTACCAATGTCCATATTATGCTTGCCAGGTACCATTGGCGGCGGAGGCATACCTGGAAAAATTATGAACGTCTCACTCTGCAACCACTTTATCATCAGCGCCCGAATTTCAGGAAATCAAAAGTTCCCCAGATCCATTCACAATATTCTAACACTAAGACTCTCTAAGACACCAAGCGGCAAAGGGAAGTTGATTTCTGGAGCTTTCCACCAGAAAATGAGATATCCTTTGAGGAGCTTACCGCTGTGTCCTCAAAAGAGCGATAGCTGAACTTACCGGACTATAATTCGATGATTTTCACTCACCAGGTTTCTTCTTGATGCCGCTCAATCCAACCTGAGGTTGTGGCTTGGCAGGCTGACTCGCGATTGTCGCCCAGGTCATTTTCTTCGGCTGTTGCGATCCCTGTTGGCTCATATCCTTCATTTCCTTGCTTTCCACTTTCGACTCGGCCAATCCAAGACCCTGCATACCGTGTTCAATACTCTTGAGAGCTTCTCCACCTAAGAAGAAATTATTGCAAGATGATCGTTATATCAAGTTCACGCTGACAACACTGCTTCAATTTTAGTGAGATAAGAAAGTGAATAACCGGGATAGATGGCGTTCTCTTGACGATAATATTCATCATAGTGCGGCTTCCTGGACATGGCTGCTGATGTCCCCCAAGTTGAATAGTCGCTGTTACCATGGAAATAGTTGAAACCTGTTGCCGGAGCGGCCGCCTGACCAAAAGCCCCACCAAACACACCGTCCATGCCTAGAGAAACGGAAACACTCGAAATTCTAAATTCCAATTTCTAATTAAGAATCAGAATTATTTACACGGATTTTAAATTGGAATTTAGATTTCCAAATTATATTAGTTACACGTCAGCCGATATGAAAGAAGGGATTAGAGTTCATTTAATGGGAAATAGGTATTCAGTGCTAGTGCAGCTAGACTCCAGAACCCAGAAATGAACCTTGGATGGTTCTATCTAGGGGAAGGATTACATTGTAAATTTAAAACTTGCCTAGCAGCATAAGGAAAACCTTAGTTAATCTAACCTTCTATAGAAGAAAATCAACTAGCCAAGTATCACATTTTCCCAACACTTCAAAACTCGCATGCAAAAATGGAATTCAAAAACAAATATGTGCTAAATATTGTTTTTCAGTAGGTAACAGTTTTTTTTTTCCTCTTTATAAGGAAATTCAGTTCGGCCTTACCGTAGGAGTCATGACCCATAGCTTGTCCTCCATAGCTTCCCAAGAATGGAACTGCAGCTTCATTGTTGGACCAAGTACCCTCGCTCACGCCAAAAGCTTGGAACGGGAAAGAGTTCGCATAGTAGTTGGGGATGTAAGGATCCGAGGCCATTGTCGTCGAAATGGGAGTAGTGTATCCCTATAAATGTAAAAAAACAAGGCAACATGTAATAAAAAATGCAGCACAGTAGTTGGAAAACATCAGATTTGAATTCAACAAGCTTAGAAACGAGTAAGCGGAAATTTATTCAGAGATTGCCGTTGTAAAAACACAAATCGCTTCAGAGCCACGACTATACCAATTGGCAATCGATAACAATGAATCCTGAAGAATGATGGCAGATACAGACCTGATGCTGTGTTTGTCTCCATGAATCGAAATCTTCGTGCTCGACGTGCTCTTTAGGTCCATTTGAAACTAAAACATCAATATTTGCATGTAATTGATACCTTCAAATTTGCGGATTTAAATATAACGACCAAATCACCCCTTTTGGCTGCTGGCACTTCCAACAGTGTCAATAGATAGGAATAATCGTTAGACCTTTTTCCGTAAGTACAGGGTGTTCAGCAGGAATATACCAAAATAAAGAAATGCACGTAACTACAATGGGTTACCTAAGTCATAAATTTTTTAAATTTATATTAGTAAGTAGGTAAATGAATGCCATTTCAAGTTTTAATGATATCATCAGTTTGGAAATGTTCCGACAAGTTATTATAACAAATTAATGGTTTTCTTAAAAGCTTCAATGCTGAATCACCTTTTGCGACTTGAATTGCACAGAAAAATAGAGAGTCCAAAGATATGGTCACGAATTCCACTGGTTTTAAATTTGTTACACCGTTTTCGGCGTTCAGGCCATCATCAGTGACAATCTTACAGTTGTACAAGGGGGGACTCAAAAGTAACCGGAAGGAGGACCCAAAAGTAATCGGAATGGGGGCTGTCGAGGGAAAGTAGATGGGAGGAGGGTGAATTTTGGGAGAATGTGGTGAAGGGCACCATCTGACGAGTCAGTGTGAGTTGGTACGTCGTTGAGAATTTTTTTTCGGGAACCTTTTAAACGTGTGATGGCCGACAGCCTGCACCCGCCCACACTGGCTCTCTGTGAGGCAGTTTTTGACAAAAAACTGCACGACCCCGATTGTTCATCCCCCTACTCACCAGATCTGGCCCCCTGTGACATATTTTTGTTCCACAGACTCAAAAGGGACATGAAATGGAAGCGTTTCGCCAGCGTGGAGGAGATGAAAAAAATCGCAAGGCCTAAAGCAACTCCGATAAGAGAATTTGAAATTGTTTCCAACAATGGAAAAAATATTGGACAAGTGTGTTGTAATTATTTTGAAGGTGACCAACATTTGGCGTAAAAATATTGAATAATAACGTATTACAAGGACATTCCGGTTGGGCCCCCTTGTATTATGGCCTCAACGCCAAAATCGATATAACTAGTTTAAAATCCACGGCTGTTGATACCTTGTGATGGTACTACGAAGCCCTGATGATGCCCAAATGGGCGAAAGTGCTTGGCAAGCTGATAATAAAAAACAGGAGAACAAGTCGCCATGTTTTTCTCCCCCTCAATCTCAACGGCTCAAACATGGAAGTGTGAGATCTATGCACACCAATGGTTTTCATTGGGTAGATAAGATCAAAGTCGGTTGTCCGTTTGTTTTGCGGATCTTAAATGGAATACGTCATTCATCGTTCGCACAAACAAATCAATAGATACTTGCATCGGATCGAGGTATTTTTCGGCAAAGACCTTGAGGCAGGTCATGGAGGGGCTCACCTTTCAAGGACATGAGAAATTCGACTTGCAACCGGGCAACAGCAAAATAATGGCGAACTGTCGAATGTAACGGGAATTACAAGGGGGAACTCAATAAGATTGGCTAAAGAAACTTTTGAAAAGGGTCGATTTCACAGCCAAAATATAATATGATCTTGTTGACAAAACTTCTTGCCGAAAGTTCATTTTAAATTAAACTCGCTTCATATAAGGTAAATGTGTTGAACGAAAGCTGAAATATTTCATGTGCTAAGATCGGGAAAACCGAGAGTTATTTTATTAAAAAAAGGAAAAAAACAGAGAAGAGTACTATGGAAAAATATGATTTCCAAGACGAGGCTTTCAACTGCGCACTTGAAGCTACTCGAATGATCGACCTACACAATTTTTAAAGCTACTTTGACTTTCGAAACCGAAGAATTACCACTCCCACTGACATTTATAACGATCATATGGAAACAAATCGGACCATACTTCACGAATGGCATACGCTAAAACGATAGCGAATCGACGTACCTTGGTTCCCTTGTCCTTTCATCCGCTGACGACATGAAAATAAATTAAAACGCTCGATTAATTCACAATAGTTGACTGCTAGATGTGTAATTAATAATTTTCTGTAAATCAAAGCCTTCCTTCGATCATGGGAGGCTAGACCGACAGATTTCCGCCCCCGAACATTATACCTTACCTGATCTGACACTCCCGCTGACATTACCTATTTCTGTGTCAATTATTCTCGAATGAACAACACAAATACGTCCGAGAAAAACACTCAACCGCTCGCCGACCAGTCCTGAATTTCGTCAGATTTCCCCCGAGAGAAGTTCGATACCGGCTTTAAAATTCAGTCCATGAAAACAATTCGGTTCTGGAATCTTACAGTATGGCGACGTTCCGACGGAAGATCACAAAACTTGAGCTCGATCTGCGCGTGCGCAGTAGCTCTATCTCGGCCTGATTCAACATTCAACAGCTGTCTAGAATTTTCCCTACGGGAAACAGTTGCGGCTCGAAAATAAAAAGGGAACAACATTTGTGGAGAAAGAGGAATCGTTTGAAATTCGAGAATTTGAGAGATTTAGATTATTTTAAAGTGATGAGAAACGAGAGCGAAGGACAGAAACGTAAATTTAAAGCTCATTAAAGGAGGAGGAACTATAAAAGCTTAAATCCTTATCCCGAAGCTCGCACCACGAACCGAAGCAGTTGAGGAACATCAATGATATTAGAATTGTGAACGTTCCCGTGATAAAAAGGTAGCCTTAATTCATCGAACAAGACCGCTTTCTCATCCCAATATTGCAATGAATTAAGCCACATAAAAAGGAAAAGATTATGTCTACCGTGACATATCATGCGGCGAACCCGTTATCTGTTATCAGATTTTGCATGCGGAAGGTAACTTTTTCTCTGACGGAATTCGATTTGTCGAAGTGTTGCGCGGATCGTCGGCTGCCGGTGTTCCTTTGGTACGAGACTTTTTTTTATAGTCCTATGTCATTTGCTGAGTCGAAATTATGTATTCGTGGGTTCAATTGAGCCGTTCGGAAATCGGTCCCTGACCTCGACCCCGGCGGCCTCTTCTTCGCAGCGTGGGCTCACTACAGATTCTCATGGCTCGACTACAAGACCAGACTAAATCTAACATGACCGTAAGTTTTCATCGGTCAACCTTCACCATTTTTCTTGCAATTTCACTTCATTAGGGCGAGTCGCTAATTTATGAATCGTAGGTCGGTTTTAATTTTGCGCAGCCCTAATAGTAGTTAGAATTTGATTTTTGTCGTAATATCGATCTATATTGATGTCAACCTCATAAATTATTACATCGGACATGCAACGTTTCGCAATCTTTCGTTAAGGGTTGTGCACTAGTCATGCGTTGATGCCACGATGAATCATCGTGACGGAAACTCGCTGGGCTCGAGATAACCGAAGCGTTCAGTTTACGATTAGGTTTATTTCCGGAAAGATCGCCGAAAAGAGTAGTGTTTGGATTTAGTTATCAAGGATATCACTGACTACAAACATATTTGAAGAGGATATATTCAAACAACAAGCATGATCAATCATCGTATTGCGTAGAGAATCATGCTCTACCGTTTTAACTGCGCCGGTGCTCTGGAAACGTTCATTTCTCATATACCTCCTTAAAGTGATTAAGATAATATGAGAGGATTGATTTCAATCACCACGAAAATCGGTTGGCCTTTTTAGTCAAATTTATTTTTGTCACAGAATTTTTGAACTGAATTTATTTATTAAATTTATTTTTTGTCAAATTGCTGGAGGTTTTTGGACAGAACAGAATCGATTTTTGACCAACAGGTCTTAGTTACCACATAGCGCTCTGAACATGTGGGCGAAGAAGAGGAAAATAATGGAGAAACGGTCAATATTCTCCCCCTCAACCTGTAAAACAAAACTAGTTTAATTTGGTCGGCGCATTCTTTTTAATATATCGCGTGTCGAGGGCTGACACACTTGGCCATTTTATTCTTCATTAATAAACGATTGTGATCGCAATCGCTCGAGAAAAAACCTCAAAATATGATGTTTTACATTTCAAGCCATGAATAATCCGAATATCCTATTGAGAAAAATTCCGGCCTTATACCATCAACACGGACGAAACTCTAAATGAAAAATTCTATAAATTTTCACAAAAAAATAAATCCTGGCCTGACAATGGCTCGATTCTTTAACCCGAGTCTATTTTTGGAGTTTGAGAAAATGCATTATTCTCCAGCGCTTTTCAGAAAAAAAGGTGTATTTGATATCTATATCTGTAAATTTTTGGACGCTGAAACGAATGAGACCATCGCAGTGTCGATAGCTTGAATTGTTCTCGAGTTATTGCAGCGCTCGTGTAGAATTTGCGAGATTTTCAGAAATTTGGCACGACTGGAGAATTCACGGAGAAATAAAAATCGTTCCATATTCGTTGGAATGTTCGTCGAACACAATTTTCAGCAATGTTAGGCGAACAATTTTACTTTTAATTCGAAAATAAAGAAAAACTAAATATATTAAAATGACCATGGTTTTTTATGGAAACGTTCACAAATGTTGGGAACAGTTAGCACAAATGGTTAGTCTTTTTAAATCATTATTGAAGCAAAGGAATAATTAACACTACAATCATGAGCAGCGTTTTTCTCCATATTTTTCCTTTTATTCGGCCGATATATCTTCTTGTGCGGGCTTCTTACATTAGGTAATTTATATTATGATCAATAAGTTTTCAACGCAAATTGTCTTTAATTAACGCGATTTTCGACTTTATTTGATTTTGCTAGTATAAACTTCTGGAAGATTGGTTCGAAGCGAGCATCAGGAAATTGGAACTTTAAATGATGCCTGACCTTAGTTTAAATTTTGATTTGAATTTCATTTATTGTCGCTTGCAAACTTCGTTCGCTCCGAGTCGTTGATTTCCTATTTTCGTTCCCTCGTTCGCGGATTTCCCCAACAACGACTGCACTCAATTTGTCAATCCGTTGCGGAATTTCCGAATCGGAGAATTACTTGCGCTCGCTTGTTTCAAAAATTAGGCGTATCGAATGTTGCAAGATGCCATGGAAGGGATTTTCGAGTTGGTGGGGGCTTCCGTACAGGGAAGACCACTTTCTCTCGAAAATGAAAGCGAAGGTGAATTACATAGCGATTGGTCTACTAACATCTTTCTCCTCCCACCGACTCTGTCGTCCTCAACCGTTGACAGCCCAAATGTCCGCCTGTGCTCGTCCGAGTTACTGATACCTGTGTGCTATTCGGATTACCGACGACCTTCGATTGTTCTACATTTCGTTTCCCAAATCGCTCCTCGAAAGGTAACACTTCGAATTGCTCGTTCCGAGTTGGTTGAAATCTTTCGAATTATTCGGGCTGGAATTTTTTTTTTTCAAAATTTATTCTCATTTAATTGATTTTTTCCCACAACGAAAGCACAATATTTGCCGAGCAGTTTATTTATTTGTATCCTCGCGGTCTAATTAAAAAGTCAAATTAAAATCCCACCGTTTCAATGCTGGGACGAGCAATCAGACTAGTTATAACGTTTTTTATAGCCCAATAAATCCTCGAGTGAACCATGTTTGAATGATTGAAAAATCATGGCTTGATTTTGAAATCTGGAGTGTTTTCATTGGGACAATAACTTTACAACGACGACGCTTTCGTTTTTGTACTAAATATTTCTCACATTTTCGAATGCGTTTATTATTTGCTCATATTGTTTCTCCCGTTTTTGAACTATAATTCCATTGAACTTCAAGATTGGGGCTCCATTGCAAGATATTCACCCTTTTCATTAATTTCTCTTTCTTTATCTTGCCGTTTTTGTTTGCCCTTGAAAGCGTGAAAATTGAACATTAATTGCGCTTTATGTCGACGAGTTTTGATAATGTTTCTGATCGCTTGGCTGTTGAATAATTCATAACTGATGAGAAAAAAAACGTAGAAGGGGAACTATGGTGAAAAAGACAACTTCGCCGCCTTCTAATTGGTAGTCTGTGAAGACCTCAGCTTCGCCAGGTTGGAAATTTCTTCTCAAGTCTGTTTTTCGTTTATAACTTTAAAAACTTGGACAAAAGAAGCGGTAAATTTGCGTCGAGTGAGCTTCACAATTGGTAAAAAATTCGTGTCGTCACTTATTTCGTCTCTTTGGTCCAAACGGTCGATGGATCGAGAGGTAGAAGATTTATTTTTTAATAAATCATTCCATTCCAAAGCTCAGAAAAGGTTTTTTTTCAAATTTGGTCGCAGGTTCGAATTCAATCAGATATATACACTCTTCAGCTG
The DNA here is from genome assembly GCA_037159825.1 of Tupiocoris notatus. Classification (NCBI taxonomy): domain Eukaryota; kingdom Metazoa; phylum Arthropoda; class Insecta; order Hemiptera; family Miridae; genus Tupiocoris; species Tupiocoris notatus. The sequence continues at coordinate 118,871 of JASJUZ010000228.1, read as the reverse complement.
ACTCTTGTCATCCCCTTCGAGGCTACAGTCGAATTTCATTCATTCGGTTCTTTGAAGTTTTGATATGAAAGAGGAAACATGCCTCGAACTAGTTGAAAGTGAAGATGTAAGATATTACCTAACCAACCTGCTTCTGTATTGGAAGCTTAAGGAATGTTCGAAAGTCGTGAAGCTCTCGTACGAAGCCTGGATACCAAATGATGGCAAACTCGTACAGATTTCGGATACTTCGCATTGGGTAGTTACACGGAAAAAACTTTTTTATCACCTACGCAGCTTATTCTACGAATCGTTGTCGTGCTGGTATTTTCCCGCTTTGCTCACGGTCGAATCAATTAGCTTACGAACGATAATCGGCTCCAACTTTCATATCGTCCGACGAATGTCGAATTCGTGGACTTTTTGTTTCCGTAGTTATATTTTATTTTTTCTGTGAATATTGGCTAGTTGCTCTATGGAACAACTTACTGACGAGGGAAATTTTATTGAAACTGAACTTGATTAAGTAGTTGAATTAAAAAAAAAAAATTAATTAATATGTAGTGTTATTTAAATGTGTTGAAAAATACTTTTTGCTCCATCGCATTTACTTATTGTCTGATTCGATGGGAAGAACCTTGACGTAAATGTTATGATGGTTTTTTTTTATCTGAACGTAGTATCAAAAAATCATTCTTTTTAAACAGTTTTTCCTTTTAGTTTTCTTTTTAAACGTAACGACTCGATGGGAAAACATTTATTTCCCCCTCCGCGCTTATCTTTGTCGCGACAATTATTGCACGTGACTACAGTTGAGCTCTAACGTTTCTGATTTCAAAATTGCATTACTCATTCGTGAGCCTTGAATATCCTGTTCTATCGCGAATTTATCGTACTTTTTCCTAGCGCTTTTGAAATCTCCAGGGTCAAGTTCCTGAACGTTTCTGAGCGCAGTCGCAGCATATCAATTGTATATCGCCTTGTATTCAAGACGTGTATTTTCTTGCAGGTAATACTGAATTTTCGAGCCAGCTGCTCTTCGCCCCGGTTACAGTAATGGAAGATCCTCACAGTTGTCAAAGGACGAGGCAGAATTACAAGAAGTAAGCGCTTATTTTGTACTATGTGTCCCACGAGACTAAGCTCTTCTTGAAATTTTTTTATATTCCTTCTTTTTTAATCCGTATGTATTTTGGTTTATTATTCAAAAGTAAACCATTTTAATTGGCCAAAAAAAGATTCTCGTAGAGAATATTCTCCACCCGGCTGATCTCCTATTGGTTTAATAATAAACCATTGTAATCGCCCAAAAAAAAATTTTCTAACCCCCCCCCCAAAAAAAATTTGATGTTTTACGTTTCAATAGCTCAGGAGTGTTTGGCAATCATTCCAACGAGTACAGAACGTTTTTTACTCCTTCGCAGCAAATTATTTTTCCCTCTTCTATGCAATTATTGGATTCAATTTCCAACGCCTTTTCTTCTTAAATTTATTTCTTATAATGAACTCTATAAGCAAACTTCACACTCATGCCCTGATTTATTCTTGAGCCGACAGTAATAGAGATTTGCCCGTTTTAACGGGGTCAGTAGCTTTTAAAATTACAATAGACGTGAATAAAGATCACCCTTCGTGTCGCCTGTTTAGTTATTTTTATCTTGGAATAATTTTACATTTGTTTCCTTTAGAATTATGCCAGATACAGTCGGTTATCTCATGCAAGTATTATCATAAGAATATAGTATCGACTGTTGCCGGTCGACTTTTGACATTGTGCCGAACTCGTCGCAAGCGTTTGTATCGGTTGGTTCGTTACTGAATTTTCGCTCTCCCTCAGATTTACTCAGTTTTTCAAGGTAATTTAATCAATAATCATTCGACCTGAAGTTGAAATTGCCACAGAATAAGCAATAATAGAGGTATACTGAGAAATCGTGCTCTACGTTGTAAAAATTAGTTGTGCTAACGTTAAATTTTCGTTTCGATCAATCTCTATTACTTTCATTGAGTCTGACAAATTTTCCCATATTTTGCTAGACATAGAACCCTTCGGTGCCTCTCAATGCCTCCATGATCGATTAACCAGGTTATGTATAGGCCTCATTCCATCCCAACTGAATTCTACATTATATATTATTTATTTTATTGATCATGCTCCACCAGGATGGGTTCTTGGCCAGAAGATGTTGGAATTCTTGGAATCCATATGGTCGTTCCGTCGACCTACGTCGACCAGAAGGAATACGAGACATTCCATGGCGTGGCAGCTGGGAAATACACGATCGGCCTAGGTCAGGACAAAATGGGCTTCTGCACCGACCGCGAGGACATTCATTCAATTTGCATGACAGCGTTGAGCGGCCTAGTTCGCAAAATGGGCATCTCCTACGTCGATATCGGCCGTTTAGACGTCGGCACTGAAACTATACTAGACAAGAGTAAAAGCGTCAAATCCGTTTTGATGAAGCTGTTCGAGGAGTGCGGAAACCATGATGTTGAAGGTGAGAAAACTTCTACTGCGGCTTGTCCGTACAGTCGAAGTGTTAGGAAAAAAACCGCTATCGTTATTTTGCCACGTTTGATTATTTAAAAAAAAAAGTAATATTTAACGATTTTTCATTGGAGTTTTTCGAACTCTAGGTTTCAGAAGACTGATTTTTTTTAATGATCGTGCCATCAATGTTGTGTAGCTTCAATGTGTGAAACATCATCGATGTTGAGGCTTCAATGTCCCAACTGTTAATAGAGGGCTTAACCATTGGGCGGACATGCTTTCACCCTTTTTAGAGCGTTTTGCAGCAACCATATTAATCTATTTGCTCACAATCCCCGACTAGTCGACTTCAACTATGCTCATCAAGATGAATGAATGGAAAACGATTACCATGATTTCCAAAATAGAAATATTTTGTATTGTTGTTTATTCAATTCTATATCAAGGAAAACTTTCAAAATTATTATTATTATTTTCGTATCCGTTGCGTTGATGATGCGGCTTTAATTTCAGGTTTGGACACAACGAACGCCTGTTATGGAGGTACAGCCGCATTGATGAACGCCATCTCGTGGGTTGAGTCAAGCGCATGGGACGGTCGGCTCGCAGTGGTGATCGCTGGCGACATCGCAGTCTACGCTGAAGGCTCAGCTCGTCCTACAGGAGGTGCTGGCGCTGTAGCGATGTTGGTCGGCCCCAATGCTCCTCTTGTCATGGAACGTGGCCTAAGGGCATCCTACATGGCGCATGCGTACGATTTCTACAAGCCGAACCTATCCTCTGAATATCCAGCCGTCGACGGTAAACTCTCTATCCAATGCTACTTGAGCGCTCTTGATAGCTGTTATCAGACGTACTGTCTCAAAGCTAGGAAGCTCTCCGCGTTGACCGGAGACTCATCAAACGACGCTGTCGGCATCAACAGTTTTGACGCAATGGTCTTCCATTCCCCATACGGAAAGCTCGTTGAAAAATCATTCGCCCGTCTTGTGCTGAACGATTTCCTCAGCACACCGCTCGAACGCATACCTGAAGTTTATCCTAATTTGGAGAAATTCGCAAAAGTGAAACTGGAAGAAACGTATTTCGACCGCGACGTTGAAAAGGGCTTTATGAATTTCAGCAAAGAATTGTTCACCAGGAAAACAATGCCTTCTTTACTGTTATCCAACCAGGTCGGTAACATGTATACAGCGTCTTTATACGGCGGCCTTGTTTCCTATCTGATCAGCAAGCCAGTCGATGAACTCTGCGGCAAACGCGTCGGCTTCTTCTCGTACGGTTCTGGCCTTGCGTCGACAATGTTTTCGATGAAACTTGTCCCTGGGCCAAAACTCGAGCAGCTCGTGTCTCAACTAACTTATATGCACGATTTGCTTGCTCGAAGGATCAAAGTCGACCCTGCCGAATACACGGCTGTGATGGCGGCTAAAGAAGCCAACTATAATAAGGCTCCGTTCACCCCGACAGCAGCGACGGGTACTCTTTTCCCGGGTACGTACTATCTCGACGAGGTTGACTCATTGTACAGACGTACATACGGTCAAGTCAACGAACTATGATTCTGAGAACTCTCAGTGACAGACAAATTTCTGAACCTTTTGTCCGGGTCGTGTTGCCCGAAGTTGGAATCAGCATTGAGACAGTACTGGGCGAAAATTAGTCGCAACTCGGAGAATTTCAGAATTCATTCTCAACTGGTCATCGGACTACGGCTTTATAGCCTTATGGTAAGGTCCTCGGTTGTATTAATAGATATGAATTTCAGCTGAGGTCCATTATTTAGAAAATTCGAGCTATAACTTCCCATCTGGGTGATCTTGCTCGGTAAATTGTATTCAGCATTGAATTGACTTGTTATGAGATGCCAAAAAATGAATCCGATCCAGTTATATTGAGGGGTTGAAAAAAGTGACAGCTACATCTTATAAATACGATGTACAATTTGAGAGGTCTCAGGATTGACGAGTAGACAGCTAAAATGCCAGGTTATGGTAGATTTGTTTTCAAGTAGCTCATGTGCCTCTGAATGGAAGAAGAAAAATGTCGGAAAACAGAATTATTTTTCGCCCAGGACTGTTCAAACGTGTGTGCAACTATTAGAAATTAGTACGTGTATATACAGCTCAATCTTATATCTGCAAACGATGCATAGAATATTATTTTAGTGCCTTCGTGCGGTTCGTGAATCGCGATTCCAATTTGACAGTGTGTTATTTTTTCATCTGCCGAATGGGGTCACCTTATGAATGTATTCTCTTTTCGATCGATAGATTTCAAAGTATTAATCTTTTCTTAAGTAATTTCAACATTGATCTACTCGTTGATTTTGCTTGTTTACTTAGGTTCTCAAAATAACGACATTTTCTCGACTCAAATACAAAATCCCCCTTCGTGATAATACCCCAGTTGAAGCTAGCCAGCCGATACTAATTGTCGTTCGATAATGCAGTAGGAAGGACCTAGTTTTAATTTTCCCAATTTCAAAATATGTCTACTTTTATAAAGGACTTTTCTACTAGAAAATTTCAAACTAGCTCGGTTAAATATGCAGTCCTTCCTAGCTGTTCAGCTGAAATTCTCATTGCGACAAAATGAAATTTTTCATAGCTATTGGCAACTATCAGCCGCCGAATTGGATTGTCAACGTGGTAAAACATTTTCAACTTCCTGCATTCAATAATTTCACGCCATTTCACTCAAAATATTCGGTGTCCGCCACTTTATTCACTTGCTCATGTATCGCTAGAGACGTTGTAATTTATCTATCCGTTCGACATTGATTTATCTCAATATTCTCATTCAAATCCGAACTGACGATAACTCGCCGTCTTTTCTAATAATTCGATAATTCTATCAACTGAAGTTTCATTGTGGCATTACTGCGTCTTCGCAAATATTTTTCCCTAGTGTGAAAATCCTCTCAGACCGACTGATGAAGACAATAACAAGCCTAGTTTCTAGTTCATCTTTCATCTCGCTTCTCTAATTCTCATTAGAACTTTCTATCATTGTTCCCTTTGTACTCTCATTGTGTATAAATCTCTAGTTATTCAATTGTGAACATTTTCATTTCAAATTTTATTCCATGGTTTCGGTTGTTATTGTTTTATTTGAAGAATTCTATTGTAGTTTTAAATAATAAATTAAAAATTTGAACGTGCGACGGCTTTTTTTTTTGTGCGAATTTTCCCTGCAATTATTTTCCAGCTTAATGGAGCGTATTTGCTTTCCACAGAGTCTAGAGTCCGTAAGCTAAAGTCTAGGTGAACACAACATGATGCTAACCTCCAAATGGCTCGTTTGCTCACTTTCACTTGACTGCTCCTCGCAGTGTCTCACCGGTGTTTACTTAAATTGACACGCCTGATCCATTTGTTGTTGCGTTCAACTCAATTAATACCATAGTAGAAACGAAACTATGAAATATTTCATTTATATAGTTGAAATTGATTTAATTTCATCTTCCAATACCTAGTTTATTATGTTTATATAACTGAATTAAACTTGACGTTCCGATAGTCCATTTTACATTATTATTATTATTCTATTTATAGTACCCTCGTAGGATGGTATAATAAAATTTAATATTTTATTTTTTTTATCCTTCCGTTTTTCAATTTCAGTTTTTTATAGTTTTTTTTTTTTTTCAATAATTTGTATTTTATTTTATTTTGTAATGCTTGCAGATGAATGAATAATAGTTAATACCATTACTTATATTGTCTTCTTTTACAATAGATGTTTATTTATCTAAGTATTTTATTACTCGTACATGAGATTCCAGCCGAAGGAAGCAAAAATTCTAACACTGTGATTGGGAGGTGAATAAGTTGAGGTCGTTCTAGAGAACAATTTGTATTGGCATAAAAAAAAATTAAAAATTGAGTGAAATCAGCTGGATAAAATGCTTTGATCGTGGTTTCATTCTGAGGGGGAAATTCATCATTCTGAGCAAAAAGGCCATAACACTTTTATCACAGAAGCCATTAACAAAATGCGCAGTAGTCTTTTAATAATCACAATGTGCAACAGCCATTTATGAAATGGATCAATGTACAATCGTAAAAGTAATGGAAGGAATGTTTCAACTACACACTTGCTCAATTTGACAAAATCAGAACGGGAACGGCCGAAATCAATTACAACTCGTCGTGTCTGAAAGATTCGAGAATGTTGATACGCTCGGTCATTTCGACTTGTTTTTCTTTGGTCAGTTTCTCCTTGAGAATATTCTCCACCCGGCTGATTTCGCTGCGGACGAATTCATCTCCTTTTTCGATCACTTTTCTCATCAGCTGTAATAAAAATTTAAAACTGTTAAAAAATCTATTTGTAATTGTAATTATTTTGAACATTTGTGAACGTTCCCACTGAAAAACAGATTGGTAACTAAAGGGAAAACTGCGTAGCAACTATTGTAATTTTAAACATTTTCATTTTCTCAATTTCCAGATTAAAAGCTACATAATTATCTTCCAAGTTCATCACAAAAACTGCGATAGCTCGAGAACCAATAAAGCTATCAACCCCGCGATGGTCTCATTCGATTCAGCGTCCAAAAATCTATAGAAATTGACACCAAATACACCTTCTTCCAAAAAACACTAAAAAATAGGCATTTTCTCTCCCTAAAACCCCAAAAATACCCTTAAAATTGAGCTAGCAATGTGGTTCAAGAATTGAGCCGTGGTAAGGCCAAGATTGATTTTGAGTGAAAATTTCAAAAATTTAGCTTTTATCAATTTTGTCGGAAAAGTGTAGACAGTGGATGGAAAGAATTTTTTTACTGGATATAATCGGATCCTACATCTCTTGAAACTTAGGGCATCAAATTTTGAGGGGGGTCGGAAAAAATTTTCTTGGGCGATGACAATGGTTTATTATTGAATAATAAACCAGTAATAATATTCTGTTCGGACAACCTGACTTAATTGCTGTGCCCCCTTAGGGATTCCTCGCCTTAAAAAATTCTAACCAGAAGCAATCTTATCAAACTCAAGTAAATCAAGCAGATTGTATCACCTTGATGTAGACATCGGCTGCCCTTTGGTCTTTGAATTCCTGTTGTAAGGATTCGGCCTTTTCTAGGTATTCTTTCCTCTTTTGAGGGTCCTCGGTCTTTATGAAGTCAAGCACGATGACGTCAAACGCACGGATGCAGCCAGGCTGGCTCACATGAATGCCAGTTGCCGATCTGATGAAACAAATCCGATTTTAAACAGTTCGATTTCAAAATGTACGTAATCTAAATGTTAATAAATCTTCTCGATGCCCGGGGGTTGTGTGGGGGAGAAAAACCAGGCGACTCATTCTCCAATTCTTGATAAGCTGGCCGAGCACTTTCGCCCATTCGGGCATCCTCAGGGCGACGTGGAGCCATAGTGTCCGTAGCCTAGGGTCCTCAGGGCTGTGACCTTATGGCTCCACGTTGCCCTGAGGATGCCCGAATGGGCGAAAGTGCTCGGCTGGCTAATAATGAATTTGAGAATGAGTCGCCAGGTTTATCTCCCCCACACAACCCCCGGACGTCAGGAAAATGCGACGAGAAGGAAAAGATGAATCTTCTCGGTATACGCCTATGTCAATAAGGACATTCGCTTTTTCATTCATTCATTCATTCAAGAAAGAGGACTTGAGATAGATTTTTCTAAAAACCTATTCTATGCTAAGAAAACACTTATCGAACAATACTATCGAACACTCACTTGATGAACTTTTTCAAATTTTTCGGATTAACGTCGCCGTATTTAGTTTTGTCATACTTGATCGGCTCTTCTTTTCCTTTAATGAAAAGTCTGAACGACGGGTAGTCTTTTTTTCTGACGCCGAACTTCTCGGCCAAATCCTGATTGTCTTTCTCGCCGTAGTCTTTAACTTGAACCTGAAAAAATGATTTTCAGAAATTTGACATTAGGGTATAACTCGAGGGCGGCCTGGGTTTGGGGAAACGGGGCAGAAACCCAATGGTTTTGGGGCAAACGGCAATTGGGTTTGGGTACAAAAAGTAATGGGTTTGGGGAAACGCACTTCAACCTTGAATAAAGCAATGGGTTTGGAGAAACAGGATAAAACCGTAGATTCCCGCACATGGGCATGTGATACTCCTAAATAATGAAGGAAAAATAGTACCTTCAAGTATTGCGGCAGTAAAATACGAGTATTTATTCGATCTGAAACGGATGATTGATAAATACAAAAGGTCACTCATGCATGATGGGTCCAGGTTGGTAGTCAGGAATGCCCAGACGACAGGTATGTGGAACCCATTAGCGTTTACGTGAACCGTATACATTTGAGAAAAATATTTTGGTACGAAAGAGAACGTTCCATCAGCAATGGCATCTTCGGCCTGTGCCAGTAACCGGAGGTTTGCGGGAGTACAAAATATAGGGGTTCCACTTGGAGTGGCGTAGCAAAATTGTTCTCCGTTCACTAATATATCTTCATTTCTTTTAGTTGGCTCACACAGTCTTCCAAAGTTAATGGACACATGGGCAACACCCCTCGTCTAGCTCCATAAACACTCTCCCTCAGCAAATCAAGGTCAAAGTGGAGAATGCAGTAAGGCGAACCGTGACCCAAAACCATTGCGAGTCCGTGCCGGGCCGATTGCAATCCTTTTCCCCAAATCAATGTTCTGACATTTCGTCATCCCCACTCCTCGACCGTTTTCCCAAACTCATTACGCCCTAACTCGAGAGTTCTTGGAGCTATAAAAATCGTTCTATACTCATTGGAATGGTCGTCAAACACTCTCCAGCTGTAACGTTAGGCAAAAAATTTAGTTTTTAATTAAGAAATTAACAAAAATAATATTGTTTAAAATTACAATAGTTGCTACGGAATTTTCCCCTATAGTTACCGATCTGTTTTTCGGTTGAAACGTTTACGCATGTTCTGAATTACTATCATAAATGGATAGTATTCTGAATTTATTATTGAAGTGAAGGAATAATAAACCACTGTACAATCATTTGCAGCGTTTTTATTGGCTATTCGGAATCTACATGCCTTGAAACGTAAAACGTCAAATTTTGAGGGGGGATAGAAATTTTTTTTCTTGGGCGATTACAATGGTTTATTATTGAATAATAAACCAAAAGGAATAATCACATCTCGGAAAACTGGAAAAACCGTTATTTTGCGTTTAAAATTGCAAAAATTTTCCGGTGCCCCCCCCCCCCCGGGAGTATTCCAGACCCCCCGGTGTCCGGATTTAGCAGCTAAATATGGTAACCCTAATAATAAACCAAAATTACTACCTCGGCTATGAGAAGTTCGTCCATCGAAGCGGCTGATGCGCAGACCTCTTCGAAGGCGTCGTGCTCAGGGCCGTAAGGATAGGCGTTATCGAATTTGATAAGCACCGCCTCGAACTTGCCGACGACCTGTAATAAAATCCGGCAAAATAACAATATGAGATTCAAGCTAAACGATTAACTAGCTCCGAAGAACGAATTCAATACGCTTTTCGTGCTCACCTTGTCGAAATTCAGTTTGTCCAATTCGACGCATCCTTTATTGCACAGGGCGACGCCGGCGAAAAGGAGCAAAATCTGGGCGAAAATTCGATGGGGAATTTCGAACATTTCAAGTCGATACGCCTAGAGCGAAAAGTAAGGCCGGAAACTGAAGAACTGGACGGTACACTATCTACATCAACTTGTTTCTAATCGCAAGCGGATATCACTGGGCGAGATAACGCCAACAAAAGAATTCCAACGTGGCACCCGGGATAGGCGATTTTGAAATAAGCACCGAAAAAACAATCGAACATTCATCAAGGCACGCGAACGTCCGCTAATTCTGCCGGCGCATTAGATTTTTATTTCACCTGTTCCTTGTTGTGGTCAATTCTGATTGGCCGAAGCGGTGACAGCTGATAACGCGGATTTGAACTGTAGAAAACATAGGAAACGCGTTGAAAAAACGAATCGAAGCATTTTCCTTTTGAATGTGTATTTTTAATAATTGAAAAATATTTTTTATTTTCCCTGACGGTAACGTTCGCAAAAATTACTATCACGAGTTGATAAATCATTATCGAAGCGCTATAAACCACTGTACAATCATTTGCAGCGATTTTCTCTTATTTTCTGCGATTTAGAATTTTTTAAAATATTAGAAAACAACCGTCCTTTTTCTTCTTAGCACTCTATCAATTATTATAAAAATGTAAGAAATTATAATTATAAGAGAGAATATTAAAATTCGACGTAAAATCAACGAATTGGCGTTGGCGCGCCTTCAACTCTTGCGCTCGCTAACCCGCTAGACACGTACGCATTGCGGGCTAGCGTAACTTTTCTATGCGGCGTCTTAATCTTGCGTATTTAGATTCGATTCGGGCGGCAGCTCGAGATACATGCTAATTACGAGATCTATTGCGATCTTTTTGGACGAACTATTATTTTTATAGATTGTATACCGTTCATTGGCACTTGCATCGGCTTTATGTGAGCCAACGAACATAGGTGGTCGAGTATGAGAACTTTTGTACATGCGAAAAATGAACTCGAGGCGAAAAATAGATTATTAACGGGCTCGATGGGGAAATACGAAAGAGTGTATTGCAGAGTTCAAAAGATTATGATGCCTATTTTGAAAAATGGAATCATCAAGTCCCTAGCGAAACCGGTAAGTACTCAAAGGATAATATTTTAATTTTAAATAGTTGAATAGATAAAAATATAGCGTGAACCAATATAATATCGAGTAAGCTGAATATTAAAATATTATTTAATTATTAAATATAATTTTTATTCGTTTATTTTTTTAAAAATTTTAAATAAATGAAAAATACTTCCGAGTTGCTACGATATCAATCGGTGAATTCGTAAATTTTATCATTTACTTTATTTCAAAAACCAATACGAGTACTTGAATATTATTAATATTTTTATTTTTTGATATTAATAATATTATAATTTATTGCAGGTTTTTCCGTACATTGTGTTGAAAAGGCGAAATAATATGACATTTAACGAAGGCCAATTGCTGACCGGTGTTGGAGAATTGTCGAACATTGGAACAATAATTGTCCAATATAATATAATCCAATATAAATATAATTATTATATTGGAGACCGAATTGGTATTAAGGTGAAACTTCCATTCTTACTTCTTAAAACTTCGAAAATTCAAAAGGCTCCTACCATAACGATTCTTAAAACAAAAAACCATTCGGACGATTGGGATGTGGTTTTGAACCCAAGAAAGTGGAGAAAAATACGACGGCATTATTTGTCTACACTCGGCTGTTCGGACTTGTTTGGTACGTCAATGCAAAGCTAGCAATTTTTGTTCAACGTGAATTGCGACATTTTTATTCCGCAGGTACCACATTTTCGCAAAAGGGAATAGAACCGAGGGAAGTTCTGCTTTTTATCTCCTCGTGTTCGAAAAATATTTGTGGCTACTCATTGTCAGTGTTATCTTCGGCTTATCGGTATCGCAATGGGCCGTGTGGAGAATAAGGTACGGCCAAAGGTATACACTTTCGATTCGAAAAATGAAATATCGCACATTTTTGAAACTACGTATATAGAGAAAGCTCTCTTGGCATTTTTACATTTTACCAATAAGAAACGTTTTTAAACCGTTTTTAGCCATAACCAGACACAACCAGCCCTAACCAGTCACAACCAGCCCTAACCAGTCACAACCAGCCCTAACCAGCTCTATCCTAACTGCGATATTGATTCAATTTAATAATCTTATCAGTATCCAATCTATTTTGCAGGCCGACGTGAGAATTAACGTTCAATCATGTTCGAACAATATTAATCATTTTTGCGTTTGCGCATCTGTTATGACGAGCAATCAAAATCTTTCACAAACGTTCGAAACTTGTATTGAGAGCAATTTTATGAACACATCAATGTAAATGTTTGCTATAGAACCGAATTAAAAATACAGGAATTGTTAGGTACATTTTTATAATTTTCATTTTATTTTAATAATTTTTCTTCATAATTACAGATCTTTGTCACCATTTACGTGTTCCTGTTAACACAATTTAGAGATGTTCAATTAGCTTGAAGAAATTTTGATTTTTTCCAACGTTTTCAGCCAGTAAATTTTCAACATAGAATGTCATCGAATATCATCATACATCACAGTATATTCCACTAGTATATATATAGTATAGTATATAGTATAATACAGTATATAGGTATAGGTATGGGTAGGTAGTAGTAGTTTATTATTTGTGTATGGAGAGTGGGAATCTATAGGTATTTTTATAGTAGGTAGTACTTAGTAGTTGCTATAATTTGGTATGTAGTTGGTGGGGATTGTATCGTACTTAGTATCATAAAGTATTGTGTTTTTCAACTGGAGCAAAGTAGGAGCAAAATTAGACATAACAACTGTAAGTTTTCCAAGATTTGTAACTTGCACAGTGGATAACTCAAACAAAAAGTCGTCAATTCAGACGTTTGATTATACCAAAAGATGGGTAATTTAACTGTCCACATTTTCCTAATGTAATGTACCTATCCATTTTTCAACCGTTTTTGCGTTATTCAACAATATTAGTAGACTATACACGAAAACATGACATTTTTCAACTTTAAACGTTATTTTCATCTATTTAGTGCGAAAGAAACAAAGAATGAACCATATATTATTGAAATACACATCATCAACTATCATTATGCTGAATTTGAGCGAAATCTATTTCAAAAAATTTTTCGCGAAAAATCCAAGGGGTACCCCTGCGATTTTTTTCAACCGATCAGTTAACGATTTTTTACTCCTCTCTCAATACAGATAAAAATCTGAAATTTTCAGGAAAGTCGTGTCTTACCAAGATGTATTTTTGTGATTTTTTTTATTTCTCGGAAAAATCTGCAAATGGTCCAAAAAAATCGGTTTTTGAAAGCTCAAAAATTGGACTTTAACCGTGATTTTCGGGGTCAAAATAAATGCGAATCAATTGTTTTATTATGCAGAAGTCTTCATTTGAACGCCTTACACACGTACATAGCAAAAAAATTGGTGAAAAAAATTTAAACAGAGCCAGAGAAATTATTTTCCGTAAATCGGGTTTTTCGCCGGAGCTCCGCTGGCATCGGTAATAGTGAAGAATTAAATTTTCGTTTTAAAGCGATTTTGAATGCTACTCTTAAAGGAAATTTAATGCTGAATCCGAATATGACGTCAAAACGGTGGAAATTTCACGACAACTATCAGTTTTTTCAGGTTTAATACTACGCCACTCCTACGTTTTTCAACTTTGAAAATCCGTTGCAAATACAGTACTGTTCAAATTTGATTAATTAATGATTCTTACAGGAAATTAGACGTAGAATTCGAATTTAAAGTGAAAATAATCGAATTCGAACAATTGATAATGTTTTTTTGAATTTTTTCGATTTTCATACTTTTGAAGTTTCAACTTTGGAATTTTATTTTATAATTTTTCTTCGTAATTACAGATCTTTGTCACCATTTACGTGTTCCTGTCAACACAATTTAGAAATGTTCAATTAGCTTGAAGAAATTTGATTTTTTCCAACGTTTTCAGCCAGTAAATTTTCAACATAGAATGTCATCGAATATCATCATAACACACTATATTCCATTACTTTATTTACACGCTGCACTAGTTAAAATGCTTATTAAAATTTGTTTGTCTTTAAAATAGTAGGAGTGAGGTTGATAATAAAAGAGAACGTCATATTACTCCTGTAATTTAATTATTTAGATAGAAATATTCACTCTTCACAATATTTTGGGAACTCTGCGCTCTTTTGAGGCCGTCCTTGACCTTGACTCGAACTTCCCTCAAGCGCTTAAGCGTTCTCAAGGTGAACGGTCCTCCATCTTGAGTCTTGACTACGAATTCCGCTTTTCAACAAGATTAATGCAGTTCATATCAATCCAAGTCGAAATTCGCGTTGTTTTTCCCGATCAATCGTCATTTTTAATTTTTCTATCAGTTTTACGAATTTTACTCGTGTTTTCCTTTTTTTTCACTCCTTCATTTCAAATCTACGGACGATCCGAAAGTTTTATTATTCACTTTCGCCGCCGACGGTTGATTTATATGGGCGATATTTTTCACCATATTCGCTAGAACGTTGGCGAGCTCGCATTTTTCCAAAATCGTTTTCGATCTCTCTTGTATCGCGTTTTTCAGAGCTTGCGCTTGCTCGGGCGGTAAATTCGAATTCGAAACGACCGTTTGGACAGTGTCGATTGTAGAAAGAACGTTTTGAATGTTGGACGAGATTTTTTTAAATTTCTGCTGCATCTCTTTCTGATTAACGTCGGCTGTCATCGGTTTGGGATTCAATAATTTCAATATCGGATAGGCGATATTTATGTAACCAGCTAGCGATGTAATGGACGGCCTGAAATATCGTGCAAAATTGAAAATATTCTTCTGTCTGTTTTATAAAACGCAATTTTTTATACAACAGGTTTCGCCATGTAGCTGGGAGTTTTAATTCGAAAAATGATCAGTTTTCCTCGGGGTTTATTTAAATTTACCCTATTCTTAATTATTGGGGTGAAAACCGCTCTCAGGGAAAAATTGTGTGGAAAAAACTCACAAGACTTACTTATGGTCTGATTCTTCTCTTTGCATTTCAGTCACCCATTTGTTCAACGTTACGCTGCTTTCGGCAGCTTTTGCTCTCTTCTCGTTTTGAGCTTCCTCGACGGGCGAATCTAAATGGAATTCGCGATTTTCAAAATCGTCCAACGATAACTCAGCCTGGAATATATAAACCTCCATGATTTTGAAGGAAGAATTCACGCGTGAGTTTTTTCTCGTTTTGCTACACTTGTAAAAATATCACCGTTTATTATTAGGTTTGATTGGGTTAAAAAAGTCGGCCGTTGTACGTAAATAGCGTAACTCATTGTACAATTTTCATTCCCAAAGCTGACATTACTTCTCTTCGCCGAATGTAGGTATCTTATAATTATTTCGTATATTCAACCTTGTGTCTGCCGTCAATGCTGCCCGTCGGCGTAAGATGATTCCCGTCATGGTCAGTTGTGTACAAAAAGGATAAATCCGTTTTTCTCTCTTCCCACCATTCATTTTCCGGAAAAGTCAAATCTTTCGAAACGAAGTTCTCCATTCGGATATTGGAATCTGCACTGATCTGGGTCTCTATCGAAAATTTTGGAAGTTGAATGATTCGATGTCCACGCGATGCATCGCTTCCATGATCACGACGTCAATTGAAGTACTGCGATCGTTAACTGTCGAATTAGGAAAGGAGATGACTCTAGAGAAAAAATTTTGAGGACCATTCTCAGCAACTTTTTCAAAACAAACTCCCAACTGTTTTATTTTTATTCTATTAATTTTTTAATTTTTCAATTAAAAAAATATATATTTTTTATTTAGAAATTTAAATAGGTAGGTACATAAAAGCTAGACATAGAAGACCATTCTCAGCAACTTTTCCAAAACAAACGCCCAACTGTTTTATTTTTTTTTTATTCATTTTTTAATTTTTCCATTTAAACAATTTTTTTTATTTAACAATTTAAATACCACATAAAAATGAATTTTTTAAAAAAATTTTATGTAGGTACTATTAAATTTTTAAATATTGATTTTTATTTTTTAAAGCTTTTATTTTTTAAATTTATTGATTTTTATAAAATACTTTTATTTTCGTTTGAGGATCGGATGCGAAAACCGCAAACTCCGCAAATTTAAATGACTTGAAATAAAATGTGGTTGCAGTGTTCAAAATTTGATTCTTCAATAGTTTATTTGTTATTATTATTCTTCTTAAATTGATTTACGGAATTAGTATTGGACATACCAAACCGGATTCGTTCAACCAGAATTTGTCTTGAATGTCGTAATGGCCATTCGAACAGCCAATTTTCCGCGATTTTACAACTCACGAACTTGTGGAGCTATAAAAATCGTTGTATACTCGTTGAAATACTTATGAGCCCTCTCAAACCTGTTTGACTTTTATAATGAGAATAATTTAGGAAAATAAAATAATTAAAATTACGATAGTTGCTAACGAGTTTTCCAATCGGTTACCAATCAGTTCGGTGGAATCGCTCATAAATTTCAGTGTTCACAGGCTTGCGTCCGTAAGTTTGCTCCGTTCTGTAATGTTTGACGCAAACGCAGCAACGCGAACGCATGGACGCAAGCTTGCGAGCCCCTCTTTCCTCTGCGACGCGTTTTTCATTGAGGCGAGACTGCGTCCGCTAGGGAGGGGAGGGGTGTTACCCCTTCCCCCACTCCTCGTGTTTCGGAGGGGCGTTCCGTCGACGCTCGCTTCTCGCCACCGATCCCAGTGGCTTTCTCTGCTTCAGTAATAACGGTGTGTAGCCAGTCCCGATATAACACTGCGTTGAAATTCGTTTCGGAAACGAACGCGTTTTAATTCGGCAATTTCCGATCGTTGGTTCGCTATGGATAACAAGTCGCCTGGATTTCCTCCGGAAACTTACTCGTCAGCTTTCAACCTTCGAAACGAGATAAAGCAGGTGAGATAAGCTGATAGTAGAATGTAAACATAAACAACTTCAACGGAATATTCGCTTTGCTAAGTACTCGTTCGAATTTATTTCCCCTCGTTATTCACGTGTAATATTGATGATATTTCTTGTATGGGAGATATTTTTCTCTTGACCAATTTTCCGTCGTTCGAGTCGTCTACGAAACGAACGCTTGATTGGCTTTCGTGCTTCGGGAAATACCTCTCCGATTCGGTTAGCAAAGTTAGATGCGAAGCAGCTAGTAACTAATGCCATTTTTTTTAAAGCCGCGTCTTTTTATTGTTCCAACTTGAAGGTTCTTGGGAATTCCTGAGTGAAGGATGATTCCATACAAAACACGCTCCATTCTTTCTAATTATGCAAGCTGGCTCGCAGCCTTGGTATTCGTATTAGCAGCTTTGAGGTACTAATCAGACTTCTAGATCGCCAGAAATATATTTTTCCGACGTAAATGTAAAACTCGAGTCGTTCTGTGATCATTGTAATGATGACTATGATTTTTCCGAATTTTTAAATGATATCACGACGAAACAAATGATCCGAGTCAAAAGTCGAAAAGTGATCTTTCTTTGGGCTTGAAATGAAACTGATAACAGCTGTAGCTTGAAAGACTGTGATAACAGCTTGAAGCGACCGTGATAACAGCTTGAAGTGGCTGTGATAACAGTTTGAAGCATATGCGATAACAGCTTGAAGCGGCTGTGATAACAGTTTGAAGCATATGCGATAAAAGCTTGAAGCGGCTGTGATAATAGTTTGAAGCATATGCGATAAAAGCTTGAACTTTGATAGCCGCTACAAACGACTGTGATAGCAGCTTGAAATTACAGCGATAGCAGCTTGGTACAACTGTGATAACAGCTAAAAAAAATGCAATACAGCTTGAAACGACTGTGATAAAAGCTGGAAATTACTGTGATAACAGCTTGAAATGACTGTGATAGCAGCTTCATACAACTGTGTTAACAGCTTAAGCAACTTTGATATCAGCTTGAAGCAATTGTGATGGAAGCTTAAAACAACTGCAATACAGCTTGAAATGACGTTGATAAGAGCTTAAAGCGACTGTGATAACAGCTTGAAATGATTGTGATATTAGCTTGAAATGACTGTGATAACAGCTTGAGATGACTATGATAGCTGTTTGTAATGACTGTGATAGCAGCTTCATACAGCTGTGTTAACAGCTTAAGCAAGTTTGATAGCAGCCTGAAGCATATGTGATAACAGCTTGAAATGACTGTGATAGGAGCTTGATATGTCTTTGATAACAGCTTGAAAGGACTGTGATAAAAGCTTGAAGCGGCTACGAGAGTAGCTTGATACAATTGCGTTAACAGCTCAACCTGACTTTGATAGCAGCTTGAAGCAATGTGATGACAGCTCAAAACAACTGCAATACAGGTTCAAACCAAGTTGTATAAATAATCACCTTGGGTTCAAACGACCGTGAAGGCAGCTGGAAGTGACTTTGATAAGAGCTTGAAGTGACTCTGTTAACAGTTTTTAAGCGGCTGTGATAACATTTTGAAGCGCCTCTGATAACAGCTTGAAGCATTATGTGATAACAGCCTGAAATTACTGTTATAGCAGCTTGATACAACTGTGATAGCAGTTTGAGAGGACTGTGTTAACAATTTAAGCGACTTTGATAGCAGCTTGAAGCGATTGGCATTACAGCTTGAAGCATTTGTGATGGCAGCTTAAAACAACTGCAATACAGCTTGAAATAACTTTGATAACAGCTTGAAAGGACTGTGATAAGAACTTGAAATGACTATGATAACAGCTTGAAATGACTGCGATAGCAGCTTGAGAGGACTGCGATAGCAGCTTGAAATGACTATGATAACAGCTTGAAATTACTGTGAAAACAGCTTGATACAACTGCGATAGCAGCTCGATACAACTGTGTCAACAGCCAAACGTGAATTTTATAGCAGCTTGAAGCAATGTGATGACAGCTCAGAACAACTGCAGTACAGGTTCAAACGTCTGTGATAGTAGCTGGAAGTGACTTAGATAAGAGCTTGAAGCGACTCTGATAACAGCTTGAAGCATTTGTGATAAAAGTTTCTCCCCTCACGCAAGTTCATAAATATTTCCTATCTGAAACGGTTAAATTTGGAATGTATGAATGACTGAAGGCTTTTTAAGTGTAACCATTGGCCCTCTCCATTTGTTTTGAGTGTTTTCTGAACCAGGTTCGTATTTTTTCCAGTATTTGCTGACGAAAGGTGTAGGAAAACCGAAGAATGGTGTCTTGAAGCTGGATTCTCACAAAAAGGTAACTACTTGTCTCTATAGTAGAGGAAAATTAGGCGAGCGGGCATTTTTCTTGCTTTGACGAATTATTTTTCCCCTTAGCTGACTCGCTTAAATCGTTAACGTTATTGATTTTATAGACTTTATTTTCTGTATTTCCAATTAGTCGAATTTATTGCCTTATGGATGTTACCATCTGGAGCATTTTCTGACCGGGAAGTGCTGTTAAAGAGTCGAGGAGTTTTTCCTTAGTAAATTTCTGCATTTCGTGACTAAAATGGGTGAACGGATTGGAAAAAGTTCAGACAACTCGTTGAAAAATCGTATTCAACTGGTATTCTGATCGACGGCGAACTGTCTATAATTATTATTTTTATTAACCGATCTGCGTTGAACTGCTCTGATAAAATTCCATTCTCCCGATAAGCAAATCGAATTCGTCGAACGAAGGCATTAGAAACTTTTGCGGGAAATTTGTTCTAGTATTTGAAATTACAGCTGCGATTACACGCTCTACTAATTTTCATTAATTGACCGGGCATACCAGGCAATGCAATTATCTCTTGTATTCATTGCGATAATTTTGCTCTGTCTTGCGATTTTATTTTACTTTTGCCCGCAACTGCTCCGCCGCCCATATGAGAAAACCTACCCGCATAATGAGCTCGAATGGTTTGAATAAACGATCAAAGGAAAGAGGAATCGTATGAGATACAGGTCGAGCCTAGAGTAATGTACACCTTCACCGAAACCGATAGCTCTGATGAAGGTTCACTCGCACTAGGGGCTCAATGCTTGGATTACTTTTAATAGGGACCGTTGACGTCATTGGGCCTTCATGTGCTATAGTTGAGCGATAATGTGAAATCTGGGTCAGCCTCGGCTTTACGGTTATTCTCGTCCATTTCTAGCGTATGCTCACTCGGCCTATGAACAATTAAGGAGTGGAAATGGGCATTGAAATTATTTCGAATCGGCTCTCGACCGATACTCCGATATTCTTGCCTATTTCACTCGCTCAACTCTTAATTCCTTAACTTTCCTCTTAAATTTCCGAAATTCCGTAGAGCGGCTAGCTATGAAATAACTTCCTTTCACGCTAACTTCACTTAGTACTAGTGCGTTTAAAATTAAGCCAACGGTCTGGCTATCGAATCGAGGACGGGCTACTCGGAAAATGTTATGATTCTGAAAACAATCGGCCGCCAGTTCATTACGAATCGCATCCGCTCGCGTTCTAACGAGTTCACCATTTACCTTAATCGGACGTCTTGATAACTCTTGAGATTGCTTTTGAAATGATCCCCTATTAAAATGTATACCTACAGCGCGCGATAGACTCGAGTGCCATCTCAAGCGCCACTCGCGTCGCTCAATTCATCGCAACGGAAGCGATCGAGGGTAAAATGTGTCAGGAGCCATTAGGAGTCATAAAATGTATTAGAACCAAATCCTTATGCTTGAGCGGATATTGCTTTTACGTCCGATATCTTTGTTCAAAAATGTCAATCGGAAGTGACTCGATTTTGAGTTTAGGATGAGGCAGCGAATTTTCAATCTGAAGATAAATTAATTTTTTTCATTGGGAGATGTTTTTACAACGCGAGTGACATTTTTTCCTACGCCTCTGAGAAACGTTCTTTGAGGGGAGAAAAACTTGAATACAAATTAAATTATTTCATTTTTTCAAATTTTAAATGATTTATTATTTGTACAAATAAAAATGTAGTTTTATAGATTTTGGCGTAAATTCGACGTGGGGATGAGGTTGAAATGAAAGCTGCGCCGTTATCTCATTTTGAACTTCTATATTCCGAGGGCTTTCGCCATTCAAGGCCTCTTCAGGAAACATCTTCTTCATAATTTTTATTTTTAAAATAGGTCCTGTAAGTAGCTCTTATAGTTGTAGTACCTATTTTTAAAAAAAGAAGAAATTATGAAGAAGATGTTTGCTGAAGAGGCCTTGGATGGCGAAAGCGCTCGGAATATATAATAATATAATCAAATATAATAATATAATAATAATAATATAATATTAATTAAATAATAAAAAAATTAATAAATAAATTATTAAAATAAAATTAAAATTATTATTAAAATAAAATTAAATTATTAAAATTAAATAATAATATAATAATATAATCAAAATGAGATAACGTCACAGCTTTCATTTCAACCTCACCCGCACGTCGAATGAAACAGACATACGACAAATTAAGATTTGGGCTTATAAGCTTTCATTAATTCACGCGGTTTGATAACTATTACTGATTTGACACTGCTATAATTTTATGTGCCTAGATATAATAAAAATCGTTGGTTGTTATTTTTTACATCGCTTCATCTCAAAAAATGATATATTTTGCGACGCTATTCGTCCGATAAAAATTCACAAATTGAAGGCTTTTATAGTCTTGAGTCGATTTTATGAGAGTTTCTGAAGTATAGGCCGACGCCATTTTCTCATCTAATATTCAATTTTAGTTTATTGTCGTAATAAAAAGCTTACTGCAGTTGTAAAACCGCGAGAACAATGTTATTATTGAAATTCGATCGTAACTGTTAGTGCACATTCGAAGGAAATCAATAAAAGATATCTTAAAACGTAGATATTTTAGTTTTTATGGACATCGGGTGAACAGAATTTTGATTAGGTTGTGAAATACCCTAAAAGCTGATGAAAAACTGATGCAATGAAAGTTTTTGAGAATGTTTTATTGAATTAAATAGGTTACGATTTTGATTGTGGTTTTATGAAATTTAAAATAAATAAAACTTTGTAATTTTTCTATATTTTTCTGTATTGTAATTTTTTATATTGTAATTTTTCTATACAATTTTTCTATATTGTAATTTTTTTCTATATTCTATTTTTCTATATTCCGCCGTGTTCCAGGGCAAATTCCCGACGTTGCGGAGTTTTCCGTGTATTATTCAATAATAAACCATTGTAATAGCTCACGAAAAAAATGTTTAATCCCCTCAACATTTTATGTTTTACGTTTCAAGGCATGTGAAAAAAAATTAAATAAAAAAGAAACTCCGCCGTAGGCCGTCAATATAAATTTCTGACAAAACTATGAAAGCTGCTCGATTGACATTTTCACCAAAAATCAATTTCGGCCTAGAATGGCCCGATTCTTTATCCAAATCGTTCCTTAATTTTAAGGGTAATTTTGGGGGTTTTAAAGGGGGAAATCCTTTTTTTTTTAAGGTTTCGCAGATAATGATGTAAGAAGACCATCCATGCGATACTGATTATTCCCACCAAAAAACAGATCGGTTACTTTGAGGGAAAACTCTTTGGCAAATATTTTAATTTTAATCGTTTTTATGTTTCTTGATTTTCAAATTAATAGCTGAATTGTAAGCCTAACGGTACAATTGAAGTGTTTGTCGAGCGTTCCAACGAGTATAGAACGATTTTCAAAGCTCCAAGAACTCTTGAGTCATGCCGAATTTCTGAAAATCTCCCAAATTTCTACACGAAAGCTGCGATAACTGAAGAACCAACAGAGCGTTTGATCCCACAACGGTCTCATTTGATTCAGCGTCCAAAAATCGATAGAAATTGATACTAAGTACACTTTTTCCTGGAAATCGTTGAAAATACGCATTTTCTCCCCCTCAAAACCCCCCAAAATACCCTTAAACTTGAGGTAGTGATTTGGTAAAATAATTGAGCCGTTGTCAGACCAAGATTGATTTTTGGTAATAATTTCAAGAGTTTAGTTATTATATTTTCGTCAGAAAAATGTTGACGGCGGACGGACGGAATTTTATTCAGTTGGATATTCGGATTCTACATGCCTTGAAATGTAATACATCAAATTTTGGAAAGGGAGTTTGACGAATTTTTTTCTAGGGTGATTATTATTTAATAATAAACCAAAAAAGTTTCAATACTCGTTGTAATGCAACACTTTCTTAATCGTTAGGCGAATAATTTAGCTTTCAATTGGATTATTAAGCAAAATAAAAATGATTTAAATAATATAGTAGCTATGGAGTTTTACCCTTACATTTACCAATCTGTGCTAGGTGGAAATGTTCTCGAATTTCCGGGTTACTTACGCGAGTGATAATTATAAGCCACTATCATTTGCAGTTTTGTTCTCCATAATTTGCGTGTCTCTGAAGTAAGTAAAAAGTTGCAATCCCGGAGCGCTCGAGCCAACGATCCTGGCATTGTTCCAAAAATATCCGTCGGAGTTTTCCGTCTATTTGCATTCGCACCGTTTATCAAATGCCGCGCGTATCGCCTTCAAAACGCCAAACCGACGTTTCAACTGTTAACGTTTCACGACAACAGTGAATTCCTGGACAGTTGAAGAAGCGAGAATAAAAGTTGACATCGTCATAGGTTAAATTCACTGTTGTTCAACGCGAAATACGAGAGAAAATATATTTTAGAATTAGCTATCCAATTTTGGTTTGTTGAAAGTATTTATTCATTTGATAACTTCGGCGTTCTCGATCGGTTTTGTTCAATTAATTTAATTTGTTGTACATTTTGTGTATTTCTTTAATTCAGTTTAACGCGTAGCTAGTTTATTTAGTTATTTTTTCTAGCTTTTTTATTTGTTATTTATTTTTTCAGTTTCATTCTGATATAATTGTTTATTTACTTGTGGTGTAACTGACTACTTCAATGGATAGTGGTTAATATTTTAGGACTGTTGCTACTAAATTCAATATTAAAAATTCATTCTTGTGTCTGAAAATAGTAAGAGCACTATTATTAATTTCTTACATTACTTAGTTTATTTTTATTCGTTCATTTTGCTCATCGTAATTTTATTCATCGTGGGTAGTTTATTTAGTTATTTTTTCTAGCTTTTTTTAGTCTTTTATTTATTCTTTCATTTTCATTTTGATGTAACCGTTTATTTAGTTATTTTATTCGCTTTATTTTTCTCCAGTCATTTTATTCATCGTAGCTAGTTTATTTAGTTAATTTTTTCTAGCTTTTTTTAGTTTTTATTTATTTTTTTCACTTTCATTTTGATATAACCGTTTATTTAGTTATTTTATTCGCTTTATTTTTCTCCAGCCATTTTATTCATCGTAGCTAGTTTATTTAGTTAATTTTTTCTCGCTTTTTTTAGTTTTTATTTATTTTTTCACTTTCATTTTGATATAACCGTTTATTTAGTTATTTTATTCGCTTTATTTTTCTCCAGTCATTTTATTCATCGTAGCTAGTTTATTTAGTTAATTTTTTCTAGCGTTTTTTTAGTTTTTATTTATTTTTTCACTTACATTTTGATATAACTGTTTATTTAGTTATTCTATTCATCGTAAAAATAAAAGTCTTCTTGGTGATGAAAATTGAATATTTTTCGGTGAAAAAATAATATATCTTATGTCATACGATGTTATGTATCTTATTTTCATTTTTATCGAACTGGAAATATTCTAAGAAGCTTTTACCGATGGTAACTAATTATTGGCGACTGTTTTTATCGGCCAATGCTTTAACCCTCTTTACGTCGTCAATTGCTCGAATGACCAACGTTCTGTATTTACCGTTTAACCTTTTAATTCCGCATTTTTCGCTCTGTTAACGTATGGAAAGTTATCGATAGGCGAGTAGCATAATTATTGTGACAATATCTTTCTCTGTTTATTTTTCTAATGCAGATAACTCCTCTTGTGTATGTCATGACTATCTTTGTTTACGGAATATCTCTCGTGAAATGCTAATTTACGATGTATGCTATTGGAAATTCCGAACGCGTTGTAGGCGAGTAATTTATATTATTGTAAGTGCTCCGATTAAAAAATATACATTTCGCTTCCACCGGTTTTCAATTTATTTCGAGAATTCTATTCTAACTACGTTATAGGCAATTACGCGTAAAAGTTCAGAATTTCGCGTCAAATTACACGGCGTCCAGTTGTTTACGCACAAAGCGCGAACGGGCGCCTGCCCTAATAACAGTTATATTGCTTAAGAGCCACATTAGACGGCAATTAACGTTCGTCATATTTTCCTGAATGGAAAGAAACTATAACTGTCGTCGATGTTTTTATCCTGTCGTGAATGTGAGCGATTTATTTTTCATAGCTGGCTTGAAATCATTCGTCAACAAACTGTATAAGCAAATTTAATTGTATTTTAAACGGTCCCGTTTGTAATGAAAGTGGAAATTGACAATGGATCAAACGGCTCTGCCAGACCTTGAGCGTTTGAATAATTATACTGATTTTTGCGGCCCCTAAACATTCTAAATATAAACGATTTTTAGTCAACTCTGAAGAAAGTTATGTTGTAGAAATTGGGCTTCCATTTCTCAAAGCGATGTGCTTAATGGTAATTTCCAACTACCGAAAAATTTTTGTTCGACGAGTGATTTGTTTTTGTATTGGAAATATATTCATATTCGTTCATTCATCATTTCCGCTCATTGTCGTGAATTATACTCTCGGAAATAATTTTAAAAAATTTATAAATTGCATTAATTGAACAAAGAAAATACAAAATTTGAACACACATTAAATGCTACAACCCCTCTAAGAGAATTTGTGTAGGGGTTGGAGACGCAGACGCATATTAGAGCTAACCAAAATTACAAGCTGTACCATATTTTTAGAAAACAAAACAGGATTCCTCTTCAAATAATATTATTATCTTCTGCCGTTATTTTCCGTTTCAATTCAAGTTTAAACCTGCTTAAGCTCATTGTTGTCACCTGGTCTTCAAACAAATTTGCATTGAACTTGAAAACACCCCAGTAATCGAAACATCTGAGACCTGCAGTTGTCGTCCGTCTAGGAATCTCAATTTGGTTTTTATTTGATGCTCTGATGACAGTTTTTGTTCTCTTCAATTTCCCTGCCAGTAGGTGTTTGTAAATCATGGTTATATTGAGGTTTTTTCAAGTAGTTTCTGAAATGTTGATATTTTAGTTTCCCTAAATAATTCAATTGACTGGTATCTTTTCTTGTTAAATAATATCTTTATTAATAATTTTTGTGTCGTTATTAAATTTTTTATTTTATTATAGTATGCATATACCATAACTCAGTTGGGATTGTACCAAAGCGTTATAAATCGTTAGTTTCTTTTTTTTAAATCCATTATGTTTCTGATTTCTAAAAATGAATGTATTAGTTTTCCAAGTTTTTTGTGTTTTTTGTGGCGTGGGGTGCCCATGGTATACTTTAGTCTATTTGAACTCCAAGGTATTTTATACTATTCGTTTGCAGGATTACTGGGCGATGACGATTTGAAATACAATTCTCTTTATTGTGACATACTACGTTTGTAATGTGTTTGTAATTAGTGTGACACATTAGGCGGTTAATAGTACGAAAGTAGATTCTCGTCGCGATTTATCGGCCTAAACCGCTTATTAAGCGTATCTCATGCATCGATGGGATTGGTAACATTTTGGCGCCTCTCGTCGTTTTTCTTATTAGCATAAAGCCGATTATTCGATTCGTTTTCCCCTCGGCATGAAATTGATTCGGTTGATGTTTCAAATTGCTCCTGGATGAACTAATTCGTCGATATCTTCCGGGCTAGAAGAGAATCGTGTAATTTTGGCTGTATTATCTCCACTCAGGGTGGAGAAACGTTGAAAAAATTATCCGTAATGATACCGCACAAAGATAATAGCGCTTCGCTTCGGGAGCGGTCGTATTTTGCGAGCAAGGGCTCGAAAAGCACGTTTTTTCGGCCCGAAATGACAGACCGGCCGACTAATAAAGGAATTGATGAATAGTTAATATTGTTGCCCGATTATTTTTTTGCCAGTCATTCCCTCGTATTTTTACAGCAATGTACCTCTAGTTCGCTGTTCATTTATGAAGCCGGTGAGGCTACTTGGCGCTTCAGTAGATCAACCGAATTTATTTACACTGCTGACGCGTCATTAATTCCTGGTAAACGTGGGGTGAAAAATAATAGTAAAAAAAAAACCTATAAAACAATAGAAGGTAACAATAAAAAAAGCTTTCCAGATTACAAGCATTAATAAATACATTTTGGTAGTTCAAAAAAATAATGGTCTTGTCGCATTTTTTCTACAATTTCAACAGAAAGGTGAACTTATTATAATCATCTCCGAAATTAATATTTAAAATGTCTCAATTATTGGCCGCCTATTTTTGAAACTTGATTTTTTGAAAATTCTTTTTCCGTCCAAGCTCGATGAATGCGCCAAATATTTGGAAAGTATTAATTTCGACCACGAAGTGTCTGACTTTTCGATGCTTCCATAGTTGTCTTCAAAATATTTAAATCGTATTCATCTCTTTATTTCTCGAGTTTATCGATCGAATTTTTCAACCGTGTACTTGATCATTCTTTTTCTCGATGTGCCATTATGGAAAATAATTCAAACCCTTACGTCCTGTTCAGTTTGAAATAATACCGTTCCGAAGCGATATCTATTATTCCGTTTGACCCCAATAGTCGACATTGATTTTCCCTTGTCATCATTATCGTTTAGCGTTGACATTGGCTGAAGCACGACTTCGTTACGTATCAACTAATGAGTCATGGAAAACAGACCGACAAATACAGACTCTCATCGATATTTTAGTATGCACGATTTTAAAAAGTATTCTATGGCGTTTCATCGGTTTTTCACAGGTTTTGACAGTTCACGTATTTATTTACCACTGGCGAATATGATGTTTTCCAAATTCACCGCCGTTTAATGTTTGATACTTTGGACGATCCTGAAATCTCCATCTACTCACTGACATTTCATCTCAAAGTGTATATTTAAAAAAAAGTTTTTTTTTTTTCAGTTTCAAAAATGATTTAAGAAGACCATCCATTTGTGATAATAACTTGTCCGAACATGTTTGGTAACTATAAAGGAAACTATGATATCAACTATGATAATAATTTAATGATCATCAATAATTAATAAATAATAATGAATTATCAATAATTAATTAATAATAATGAATTATTGATAATAAATAACAATAATGAGTTATTGATAATAATTAGTAATTAATAACAAGAATAATAATAGTAATAATAATAATAATAATAATAATAAATAATCGTGTCAATTATTTTCATTTTTCTTAATCTACAAATCAAAAGCTAAATTATTCGCCTAATGGTATACCTGAAGTGAATGTTTGAAGACCATTTCAATGAGTATAGAACGATTTTTATTGCTCCAAAATTTTGAGGGCGATTAGAAATTTTTTTTTTAAGTACAATTGTTACAATGATAAACTAAAACGCTGCAAACGATTAGAATTCCATACAAAAAAAAACAAACACAATATTTTCACATACATTGAATTGGGCGTTAAACACCGTTAACAATCAAGTAGTATCTACCACATAGGCTCAATAATATTCAATTTCAAAGGAAATAATCTCCCATATGAGACGTAGCTCGTGTCGGAAGATGAGTTTGTTCAACAGCCTGCGATTCTCTCTTAATTCTGAGTCAGGGCTTTCGTCGTCTTACTCTCCATAATATATTCAGTAATTAAATTTCACTAAGAAGGAACTCCGTCAGCGATTGTAAGGGGTTTATTGTTCATTCGCTTCAATTGTGATTCGAGAAGACGATGCACTTGTTTTAGTAACTATCCTGAACAAATGCGAACGTTTCCACCCAACAACATTGGTAACTGTAGGAGGAATTATCATTTTTATTTTTCCTAATTTTCAAATTAAAAGTAAAATTATTCGCCTAATGATGAAGCTAAAGAGACTGTTTTATGAGTTAAAGAAGAGTATAGAAAGTTTTTTATAGCGCTAGGAAGTCTCAAGTTATACCATCGAGGCAAATTTCTAGATATATCAAATTTGCAGCCCAAAAGCAGTGATTAATCGAGAATATAAGATTAATAAAATATAATAAAACTAAGAATATAAGATAATATAAGATTATCGACCCCGCGATGGTCTCATTCGATTCAGCGTCCAAAGATCGATAGAAATTGATACCAAATACACCTTTGTCTGAATAACGTCAGAAAATTCGAAATTTCCCCCCTCAAAACATCCCAAAAACAACCTTAAAATTGAGGTTGCGATCTGGTTAAAGAATTGAGCCATTGTCAGACCAAGATATTGATCGATTTTTTGTGAAAGAGTCAAGAGTTAAGCTTTTATAGTGTTGACGGTGGACGGACGGAATTTTTAAAAATTTGATATTCGGACTCTCAATGCCATGAAACATAATACATCGAGTTTTTATGGGGGTTAGAAAAAAAATTCTTAGGCGATTACAATGGTTTATTATTGAAGAATAAATCAAAATCATACGGTTTTATCGATCAAAAGTTGACGGAAATCTAATCAAAACCGTTTGGGTCAGTTTATCTATTTCGACTCGATGTCAATTTATTATTACTATTTATTATTCGTTTCTACGCGCGTAATCCGTAAAATCAACCTAAAAATCACATTTTGAGGGGGTTAGAAAATTTGTTTTCGTGAGCGACTACAATCTTGAATAATAAACCCAAAGGTATATTCTTCTATTTAAAACGACGAACGTATGAATTATTTGTGCGACTAATTTCTAACATTTCTCACCTATAAATGTCCCACCTTAAAATGCAAATCGCTCATAATTATAGCGACCTTCTCGACAAAGAACCTCCGAATAGGAAGATTAATTTATTTCACCGACCAATCGATCGGCGTCGCCTTCCGTTCCTATAAGTGTGAGAAATCGCTAGCTCACCTTCAGAAAAGTGCTTGAATATTCAATCCTTCTCTTCCCAAAGCTTGACATTTTTACGTGCATTTTATACCAGTAGTTCCGCGCCGTTCGCTACTGCTAAGTTCAGGGATTTTGAATTTTTCGATTCGCCTCGAAAGGAAATTCTGTCTTGTCATTAAGGAAATGTCTATAGTAGATAGAATTTATATAGAATGTTCCCTCTCAACCTTTCTGCGCGGTTCAATGAATTAAAATTACAAGGTTTAAAATAAATTTAAATACCATTCTCGGTTTCCTCGCGCTCAAACTGTTTGGATTTTCCTTATTGTGCTCACCGTCATCAGACCGGAAGCCCGAAACCGATCAGATATAAGTGATGCTTCCTATTTGGTTCTTGGTTATTCACGTGAACGGATGTTACGGGCATGAAACGGTGAAATTCGCGCATAAAAATAAACGACGTCGTAAACGAAACAGAATGACGTGGTCAAATCTGCAGAGCTGTCGAAGAAACGTCGGAACGTAGTTAATTAGCATTTTGCTCGTTTAATATTCAACTAACTCGTACCTAATTTACGAACATTGGCAAAATTGAAAAAAAATCTGATTATTAGACTTGTTTTTTTTTTTGCCCATGACATATCAATATTATAGATCAACATTATTACAAACATCAACATGATACTGCAACCAACGAGAAACCATTTATATCTACACGCTATGGATCCAAGACGCAAAAACATTCAAGTCATTCAGTCATTCTCTCTCTATCTGTGACCAAGATTTTTCGAAATATTAGAACAAAACTTTCCTCTTTCTTCTTTCTCAATCAATTAAATATTATAGATAATATATTCTTGTTTATTTCAATTTTCGTTATTGGCGAGTTACCTAATTTTTCTTCGCACGAATGACGAGGAACATTAACGAGTAAGAATGAAACCGGAATGAGCAAAGATAAAATAAGAAATTTTCGAACTTTTACTCGACTCGTGCGAAGGAAGGTCGAAGAATTCGATTGAGCAAGTTTAATTAATCCGTAGACTTTTAGCTTTATTTATAATTTTCATTTTTTTAAATTCATATTTCCTTGCCAACGTATTAACGAAGTCCTTATTATTCTTCTACACAATACCTACAGTTCATGATCGATGCTTTAAAAATGCAAAACCTCCTCGCCGATAAATCGCAAGACTCGTTTGCATGTTTATATATTCCAACAAATGTGTAGATTGAACTCGCTGGATTGGATGTGGCTTATTTCGTAGTCGTCGAGGTCTTTCGTATTTCGTTAGTCTCTTTTTTACGAGCTTGTCTCTGTTGGAGAAACGAGTTGGAAGCAAGAAAGACGACAAATCCAGTTGTGCCGGAGACTTGTTGGTGACGTCAATGATGTCCTCTACAACCGCTCGATCTCTAGGTCTGCATCCCAGCAGAGCCGAACGGAACTCACTTTATCGCGTGTTTACGTTCGCTCTATGCGATGCGAAAAGTAATCTCGAGGGATCGTTCTGTCGATGATTTTATTCGGTCGATCGTTCCTTTTTACTTCCATGTTTATTCGGAGTAAGTTTTCATTTTGGAGGGAACATTAGAATTTCATTTGTATGAGAAAACCGAGCTATTTGGCTCGTATTATTCCCCAATCCTCTCACCATTAGTCCGACCATTCCCAATTATTTCCATCAAGAGTAATATTGCTAATAATGCTGGTAATATCGGTAGTATTGCTGGTCTACTAATCGTATTAAGGACGAAGGAGAGGTGTGAACTTTTGAAGTGGAAGTTCTGTGTGCTACTGTTAGATTACGTGGATTCAAGTGTGTAGAGGCTTACTTGGCTTTAAAAATTTTTCTCCTCAGCTTCGTCCATTCCGCCTGTAGAAGCGGTAAACTCCCGAGGCGACCTTCGGTACAATTTTGTATGAGTGATTTGGCGGATGTGATCGATTGAATAGCATCAGTTTTTAATCGCCTCAGTTGACCGAGTTTATCTGGACAGCCATTGTGAAAGTAGAAATCGAATTAATTGTGATAATTTTTTTCCTTTTCTTGTGTGATAATTGAATGACGAAAATTTGTTATAACAGTCTACAAGATGTATAAGACATTTGGCGTCTCCTCTTTTACGCTCAGAAAATATTTTTCGTTTAAACTATAATAAAAAAAAAATTTTCGGGCTAGCTTATGATAAAAAATAAAATAAACTTAATTAAATCGTTTTATAAATACTAATTACAAATAAATTAATTTAAAAAATAAATATATAATAATAAATAATAATAAATAAATAAATAATAATAAAGCAATTGCTTAAAAATAAAAACAAAAATGAAAGCAGAGGTGAAAAAATTAACTAATACTAATTAGTCGTGAATTTATATCATTATGGTTTTCCATTTCATTTGTATTTTCATGTATTATCATTTCTTTTCACGATCTCTAGTTTGATTATATCTAATTCAATGTTGATATATCCTTCATTTTTTCAATGTTATCTATTCGTAACAATATTGAGTCCAATTAATACCGGTTTGTAAATCTACACTTGAGGAATCAAGCTCTGATCGACCTTACTTATTGAAACGGTTATACCATAACCGCAAGACTGCCAGGTATTGCGGGCTATTGCATAACCACACTCTTTAAAGTTAGTCGTTGTCTCCGCTGAGTCGTTAGTTACATCGAGGTCGACCAGAGAGCGTTTGTCGTCAGTTTTCTCGCTGTCTGTGTTTACGAACGCTTTGCTAATGTAGGACCTTCATGGTACTTGAACTTTATTAAATTTTATTACTCCGTCTGATCCAATCGCCTTGGAAAATCCATATTCTTCTCAGCATTATTGATGATTTCTGAACTGTTGAATTATTAAGACGCTTCAATGTAGCTTATAAGCTAGGTCGTTAGTTGGTGCGATTTCCGTGAGATCGCGCTTTCATCCGTTTATCTACGAGCAATTCCATAACCTCGAATAGTATTTTTTCGTGACATATTCGACCTGTTGGAATTAAATTGATTCGAAATTGCTCCGAAGCATATGTTTGCTTGACCATTTTTTTCCTATTTATTTGGGAGGGGGAGAATTAATTGAGGACCCTACAAATGTTTTATTTTACTTAATATTCTTGATAGAACATGATCGGGTACTCAAGGGAGTTCCTGATCGCGCGGTACTTGATTTGAAATACTACGGTTTTCTTTAAATGATTTCGGAAGGCTCAAAAATGTTTTCCAATACCATTTCGACCTAATTTTGGGTTGAAATTGTTTAATATTAAAGAGTGTAGGATCAATTTTTTTTTACACCGGCTTTTTATTCATGTATTTACTATTATAAATGTATAAATCTATGTCTCGTATTTAGATTTGTATATATACTAATATTTACTAGTATTATTTTTCTAAAGTCGGCCAGTTTTGTTCCAGTCGGTCTCCTTCTGATGAATCAATGAATGAATATATGTTTGAATATATGAATGAATGAATTATATGTTTATTCCAATAAAGACAAAACAGGTTACAGCGAAAATCAACAGTGGAATTACCTCAAACCAAGGAGTTTGAGTCCTGTGCGGTTTGAGGGAGTCTCTAAGCTAATTCAAAGCAATTAACAAAATAACATTTGACATAAATAACGTTTTATAGTTTTGTATAATATTGTAATAACATTGTACCACATTAAAAAACATAATTGCTGCTCATTAAATCTTTACATTTCTCCGAGCCTTTTCCAATTAACCAGCTCAATATCTTTTGTTTATATACTGCGCGTGAAAAGGTTAAGGGCTGCTTCAGGTATTACAGCTTGAGATGTGAGTCGTGCAGGGAAATGGCTATTTCTAGGGTAACTGAAATAATCAGGATGCTTATGGTAGAATGCTAGGGAGGCTTTCAGGTATAATTGTTGGACAGAGAAAACTGGGATTGTTTGGAACAGCTCACTTGTGGTAAATCGTCTAGGTTTTTTCGCAATCGCTTTTAGGATCGCTTTCTGGATTATTAATAATTGATCGACGATTGAATCGGATGCACCACCCCAGGTCAGAATGCCAAAGCTGATTATGCTCTGCACCAAAGCTTTGTAAATTATGGTAACAGTCACTGAGGGTAGACTCCCCCTCAACTTATAAAATAAATGGATAAACTTTCTAAGTTTTTGGGTTGTCATGAATATATGCTTATCCCACTTTAAGTTTTCGTCGATCCAAATGATGCTTTTGTATGCAGTTTATATATTCAAGTTACGATAAAAATTCCAACGATTGTTACCGACTCATTTAGCATCTTAGGAAATTTGACATTTGAGCGATCTGACGAACATTTTTTCCATCTGACTCGACCAGTAAGCCTTGGGATCGTTTCCGAATTTGGCTCCTCTTTAATGCCGACTTCCTGGCCCATTTGCGAGCTTCCATTTCCTCTGCAGAAAATAATAGTCATTTCTCGCACTATCGCGTCTCCTGTTCGATATTTCTATTCCTGATACGTCATATTAAGTTCGCCAGCTGTTGGCCATTCTGTCAATACACTTGACACGCTTGACGTCACAGGCTTTTCGAACCGGCCAACCTTCGCTTCTGATTGATTCAATGCCCCTTGCAAATATCTCGAACCCTAAGCTCCAGACAAGGCTATCCTTTTTTTACATTATCACAACCGGTGTTGCTATCTCCATTTGCGGTTTATTATTTCATACCGCCCGAAGGTTGTTCTACTTATACGATTCAAGGATTCCTGCCGACATTTCCTACGGAAACATCGATTAATATGCTATATATTTCGGACGTCGGGAGCTTATATCCGTTGGAGATTAGCTTCTCGACCGAATTGAAATGATGAAGATGGAAAAACGCTGCAAATTATTGTACAGTGGTTTATTATTCGCTTCAATATTGATTTGAGAAGACCATCCGTTTGTGATAACTATTCCGAACATTTGTGAACGTTCCCGCCGAAAAACTGATTGGTAAAAATAGGGAAACCTCCGTAGCATTGTAATTTTGTGATTGTAATTTTAATCATTTTTATTTTTCTTAATTTCCAAATTAAAGCTACATTTTTCGCAGTTGAAGAGAGTGTTTGACGACCATTCCAACGAGTATAGAACGATTTTTATAGCTCCAAGAATTCTCGAGTTATACCCTCTTGTCAAATATCTGAAAATCTCCCAAACTCAGCAGAAATATGCTGCGATGATTCGAGAACCAATAAATCTATCGACCCCGCAATGGTCTCATTCGATTCAGCGTCCAAAAATCTATAGAAATTGATTCCAAATATACCTTTTTCTGAAAAATGTCGAAAAACAGGAGTTTCCTCTCCTTCAAAACCTCCCATAAATACCCATAAAATTGAGCTAGCGATTTGCTTAAAGAATTAAGCCGTTGTGAGGCCAAGATTGATTTTTGGTGAACATTTCAAAAATTTAGCTTTTATAGTTTCGTCGGAAAAGTGTTGATGGCGGACGGACAGAATTTTTTTAAATTGGATATTCGGATTCTATGTGCTTTGAAGGGCGAGCCATCAAATTTTGAGGGGGTTAGAAATTTAGATTCTTGGGCGATTACAATGGTTTATTATATAATAAACCAATCGCCGTGGAACGTCAGGATATTTGTAATTGTGCAATATTCTCGAATTTACATCTCAAAGTTTCATCTCATAAAAAATAAGTGAAAATAACCGAATAAAAGAAGCTACACGTCGGTGCAAAAGTTGAAAATGTGACAAGGTTTTATCGGCTATTAAATTTTCGATCGTATAAATCAGTCAATCTCGTATTTCACTATCGAAGTTCTTATTTCTGTCCACTCAGACATGGAAATGCCTAGTTATTCATTCGTGTTGAGTTTTAATATTGAAAATGTCATTCAGTGACCTTCGCAAATTATTTATTCAAGTCGTACATTCTTCTGCTCATTATTGTGAATCGGTTTGTATTATTCGCTCCGTCCTTGCTCTCCATGCACTCGGAACAATTTAAATAACTTTGCCCCTTTGCACTTTGTATAAGAAAAGATTGCAACTAACGTCTAGACGTTTCTCAATGAATTTCACGCTTTCCAGCATCGGACTATTTTAAAACCGATAATCTGGGCGTGCGATCTGGAAGGGAATTATACACAGAGGATAATTTGTTATCTTCTCCTCGGCTTCATATTTTACAGCTGCTTGTAAATATAAAACTGTTCGTTTTGATCAAAACGACAATTCTATTTATTTTATTGCAATTTACACTGGCCTAGTTGAGCAATTCGAAACTTGAGCACTAGTTCAAGTCAACCCAATGGTAATGAATTATCGCGAATCGCTCGCATTCCTTGGTTCGCCATCGTAACGAATCGATTCTTTCACATTTTTCCGTCGCATTCCTTCTTTAATTATCGCCCGTTGTTTCGCGAGTTCGTTTACCGTTTCGTTTGTTACACAACTCAAAGGTCGTCTTGATTTCTCTCGAGAGAGAATATAATAGGCGGGTCCTTGAATTTGAAATTCCCCCTGAGACGTTCCACTGCCAAAAGTTGGAAAAAAAAAAAAAAAAAAAAAAAAAAAAAAAAAAAAAAAAAAAAAACTGCTCATCGACTCTCTTAATCGTTGTTCTTTTGCATATTCGCGAGTGATTATCGCTACGGTAAATCACTCGAGCGTTTTGCCTGATTGCTTTTTCTATGATTAGGTGCTCACGTGTTCGAGTTGAAAATCGTTAGTTCCAGTACGCATATAGATTGAATGTCGCGATTGAAAATATGATTTTGAACTCACATCGTATTCTTGTTCGTAAATCACATCATATTCGTTTTTCTGCTCAGAAAATTCAATATTGCAATTTTTCCGGCAATGCAATTATTTTAATTTCATAATTTACTTGTTGATTTTTACTTCCATGTTTATCGTGGCAAATGGTAGTATTGTGATCGTCCAAAATTATGAACAGAGCTGAAGTTTGTCGAATGTTCATAGTTCTTAGCTCAGAAAAACGGAATTGGAAAATTTTTAAGGAATTTGTTTTTTTTTTTTTACTTTTTCTCTAGTGCGTATTTTAAATTTTACAGGCCGCAAAAATCGATATATGTGAACGTTTGAGGTATTAAAATTGGGACAGTAATTGAATGGTGTTTTTTGAAAAGGAACATAATTTTTCACACTGAAAAAAATGTATGCCTACAATTCCACGTAAAATTTACGCAAAGCAAAATAATTGTATTTATAAATATTATATTTTTTACACTTCAATTGCGAATTTATCGTTTCTTCATATTTTTGTCTATTATACTTGTGCTAACATTTTATCACTCAATCCATGGCTCTCGCAGTGTACACCTGCTAAATGGAAATAGGAATTCAAATAGTTGTCTGCGCCTTTGAATTTCCAACCATTCCGCTCTATCGGCCGTCGATCAAGTCGTGATTCGATTTTTATTCTCCGCCATTGACGTCAGCCAAGTGAACTGCGAGAAGTGCTCTTGTTCTTCGTTGGTTTGACGTTCTAGTCGTCTTTCGGAATCGATATTTCTCTAAGGCCAATTTTTATCTTCCGCGGTGCTTGCGAAGCGTGACTTTCAGCTCTGTTCAATTTGAATCCGATCGGAGGTTTAGCATTCCGGGGCTGTTACAATTGAGAGAAATATTCAGATTTTATGGACTTCGGTTTAGTCTCGCGTTCCTTCGAGAATTGGATGATCGTTACCTTGGATTTTTTATCATGCACGGCATGGAAGCTAAAGACAATTTGTTTTTCATTCTCGAAAACACTCGATTTGATTAGATGTAACAGCGTATGGAAATTTTATCGCTATAATCGCGACATTCCGCGGGGGAAAAGGTTTTTTATCTATCGAACCGTCCAATTACCGAACTTGGAATGTCGGCTTATCGCTCTACTTATTTTCCAAGCTTGATTCGATAGCTCGATTCGAATTTCGTTTGTAGAGCATTTTTACTTGACCGAATTGTCACCTTTTTTCAAAGTTCAATGTTCTCATTTTTTTAACTTGTTATTTTTCACCCATATATAGGACAGATGGTTCAAACCCCATTCAGAATAAGGCTGATCTTTCTGTATTACGTTAAGCGATCGTCTGTTTAGCTTTGAGCAGCTGGAGCTGGCTAGTGAACCTATTAATAGATGGATGAAGCCAAGAGAATTCCATGCTATTACGAGTTCGTGTTGGATTTAAGCTCACTTGAAGGATGGAACTGTATCACTTTCCGTGCACGCCAGCATCACTGAATTGGCGCATGAAAAATCAAACGAAAAACCCTGCAAATTATTTCTTTCTATTTCTTTCTTTCTATTTTATTTTCTATTTCAAATTATTGTTTCTTTGCTTAAACAATGATTTAATAAGACCATTTGGTAATTGGTAACTACGAGGAAGAACTCCTATAAGGAAAAAATCCTTTGCAACTATGGTAATTTCAATCATTTTTATTTTACATAATGTTCAAATTAAAAATAAATTATTCGCCAAATGGTGTACGTGAAGAGAGTGACTGACGAGCATTCCAACGTGTATTGAACAATCCACGAAGAACTCTCAAGCTATACTCTCATGCCAAATTCGTGAAAATCTCATAAATTTTATAGGTACAAAAAATTGCGATAACTCGAGAACCATATAAGCTATCGACCCCGCGATGGCCTCATTCGATTCAGCGTCCAAAAATCTATAGAAATTAATACAAATATTCCTTTTTTTGAAAAACGTTGGAAAATAATAATTTTCTCCCCCTCAAAACCGTTAAAATTGAGGTGGCGGTTTTGTTGAAGAATTGAGACCATTGTCAGACCAAGATTGAATTCTGGTGAATATTTCAAGAATTTAGTTTTTATAGTTTCGTCGGAAAACTGTTGGCGACGGGCGCACAGAATTGTTTTAAATATGATATTCGGATTCTACATGCCTTGAAACGTAATACATCAATTTTTGATGGGGGTTAGAACAAAATTTTCTTAGGCGATTACAATGGTCTATTATTGACTAATAAACCAAAATCATATGGATTTTATCTATCAAAAGTGGAGGGAAATCTAACCAAAGCCGATTGTGTCAATTTATCTATTTCGACTCGGATGTCAATTTATCGTTGTAATAAGGGTTATTGTCTCAAAAAATATATTATCCCACTATTTCATGTGAATATCCATATTTAGTTGTAGAAGTACTGCGTTCGTTTGAACGGAAAGAAAAATAGAGATTGAGAAACAATACGTCAATTCGCTTGGCCAGTGCAGTAGCGCATCAAAAAGGGCCACCCGCCTGATTTCGTGTCCGCTCGGACAATTGAGCAATTCGTGTGCGGCCCCTATTCCCTTTTATCCATTTTAACAATTATCAACCTCATTACGAATTATTCAATGGTAAAAGGGCTAGAACATTTTTCTCCATCTTGTTACCAGCATAACTCACTCTACTCGAATCCGATTCCGTTGAGATTCTCTAGGATTATTCAGATTAGCTTGGCCTATATAATTATTTAATTATATAATATAATTTTATAAATAATATAATTAATAATATAATATAATTATAATATAATATAATAATATATTATAATATTAATAAAATTAATATATAATATATATATAATTATAATATAATATTATTAATAATATAATATAATTATATAAATATTATAATAATTAAAATTATAATTAATTTTTTTGATATTTATTATAATTATATATAATTATTTTACTCGCAGTTCTCTCAATTAACGACGGCCTGGAAACATTTGCCAACAGCCGTCACAATATTTCTGATCAGTAGTGGAACAAACGTTGTGATACTGGCGAAGGCTTGCTACTAGGCTCA
The DNA here is from genome assembly GCA_037159825.1 of Tupiocoris notatus. Taxonomy (NCBI): domain Eukaryota; kingdom Metazoa; phylum Arthropoda; class Insecta; order Hemiptera; family Miridae; genus Tupiocoris; species Tupiocoris notatus. The sequence goes on along the minus strand of JASJUZ010000228.1, from coordinate 79,162 downwards.
CTGTAAAGAACTGTGTACGTGTTAAGGTTGCAAAAAGGCCGTACGGTCGATCGTTGTATTCGCAATGCAAACAATGGGCAGTTCGGGACGCAACGCTGGTGGGCCGTGGCACGTTGTGCGCAAATTCATCCATAGAGAACTTGCAGACCACCGGGCCCGCCATATGAACGGTTATAAATAGAATAGAAGAAACAAATTGGAACGTGTCTTTCGCCGAGCATTCGGATATTCGATTTCCTTCCTCAGGGCTTAGAAACTGTTTCACAGTGCAATCCAATTGTCAATCTTGGAAATTGCATTATTGCCCATAGTTGAGAAAATTTTTATTGCAGAAATTACTATCGTTAAAATTTTAATGAAATTATTTCTGACAACTTTCTAAAAAGATTTTAAATATAACAATAACACTTTTTTTTTGCTTAAGGGTTTTGTTGGGGTTATCTCGAGCTTTCGACCATAAAAAACAAATTCAAGTTATTATTTTTTTATTTGCTCATTTAATTCATTTTTTCTCGATACTCAATTTTTTCCTCACTCAATTTTTCTCTATCTTTTTTTGTAGCTGATTAATGTTCTCCCAAGATTCCTGTCTATGAGCATGAAACAATTGCCGATGAACAGCGTTTTACAGAACCAATAAGCTACAGTTAATTAGTGATATTTTCCTTTTCTCGAAAATAACTGTAATTGTTGAATTTTTCCTAATTTCGATGCTACAGTACCAGTCACTACGTATTTTAAAATTCAGTTCGATTTTTATTTCATGAAAGTATAAATTAAGATTCGATATTTTTAAGGAAAACACGTAATTATAAAATTTAACTCTTGTTAAGAACCATAAACACCTAATTACAGATATTGCTACATTTCGTCTACAATGTCGATCACTCTCCAATTATTACACTATTACTCTCGCGGAAGTTAACATTTGCCACACGTCTAGCTCCAGCAAATGAAGGATCGTGAGCACGCGACGGAAAAACAAACGTGTTTATCTCTTCCGTTCGACGCGTAGAACAATTCTTTGACAGTTTTTGGTTCGTTAACTCGTTTCTATTCTAAGTTAAATTTATTCCGAGAATCGGGTTCCGCTATTTTTCAGCGCTGACTGCTCGAGCGATCGAAATTCGTTTCAAGAACAGACTCGCCATTTTCTTCCCTTTTCGTTCCTTTGAGTAATTCTAACCGAACGAGCGATTAGGTATTTATTTATTTATGGGCAAGCCCGATTACATTTTACAATATACATAATTTGAAATGGGAAGTTAAATAGATTTACAAAAAAAAAAATAATAATAATAATAAAAAAAAAAAAAAATTTTAAAAAAATGGATGGAAACATTAGACTTAATAATATATACATGGAGAGAACTTTTGACTTTTGGAGGACTTTTGTATTATTATTGTTAGGATGCCCTTTCGCACAGTTGGAAGCGTTCGACGAAAATGGAAGTCATAAATATTCTATGTACTTGCTTCGAATTCTCTTTACTCCCTTCGTAGGCGTAATCAGTTCCTGGCACGGATTGGCCGTAATTTTCGTCAAGTGCTCTTTGAATCAGTTATGAAGCAGTTAGTCGAACTATTGACTCGCTCAATGGGAAATTCGCAGAATCGGCATTGAATTGATGTTTCGATGAACCGATTTTCTTTTGAACCGTTATTAAATGGATAATTATGCCGATTTGCTTCTTTTTTTTTTTTTGCCAACAATTCTCTATCCTACGTATTTTGCAACTATTTTCCGACCAATAGTGTCGTATTAAATTTTTTTTACACTTCTAGCAATGCCAGTTTTTGAAAATATTTTTCAAGGTTTCGATCTTATTTCACTAAAATGACCCTTAACTCCCTTAATTTGCTTTCAAATTTAATCTGATCACACTTGAAAAGAGCGGTGAATTTCCTGTCTGTAGTATACCGTAGAAACATGGATTTTTTTTTGTAGAATTGAGAAGTGAAAATAGAGTCTGAAACGGGAGATATTTGTCAAATTTTTGAAACTGCCCGTTTCTCAAATGCTTGTTAAACCTATTAATTTTTGCAGCGTAAATGTGAAGGTAAGCTGAAATCAGGTCAAATGTCACCTTTCTAAAGCTCTTATAAAATGCATTTATGCTGTTCAATTTCAGAAAGAAAACGAAAAATTGATTGCAAACAACGAATTTTCGGCCGTAGTACATTTTTAGAAATTAAAAAAAAATTTAAATAATTAAAATATTAAATACCGATTAAAAATAATTAAAAAATTAATTATAATAAAAATATTGGTAAAATTAATGAATAATATAATTAATAATAGAAAATTAAAACAAATTAAAACTAGCAATAATTAAGTTATAACTGATAATAATTATAAGAAACTATTTTTTATAGACAATTGTTTTTATTGAACCAATGGAAACATTTTTTGTTTATCAACAATTTTTGTATGGGAAAAATTAAAAGAATTCCAGCGTGACTACGGTTGCTGGCAAAATCGATCGTGCAATTCGATCATCGACTTCTTCGCGGTCAAGGTGAAATTCTTTTCCAGTTCTCACTTGATTTCCGGGCCTACGACAATGTCGTATCGTCGAACCTTTCGACAATGCATCTATTCAACGGGAGATAGCGGAACTCATTTTCTGATTTCTCTCCCTCATTGTTGGACGTAGAAATCCGGGAGAAATTCAAAGGAAGCTGATTCATACAGAGATATCGCAAGGTTTTATTCTCCTACTTCGAAACTAGTTTCGCTCTTTTCTCAGTCTCATTCGGGGAGAATACTTTTGGGCGCAATCCAACTAGAACAGTTCGGACATGAAGAGTCGGGAAGGGAATATTAATCATCTCGCACGCCTAAATAGGACCAGAAATCCCGTTCAAATCTACAACCAACATCAATCACTGCTAAAGAGCTGTGAAACTTTTTATTTCATCCGACGCTACATTTTTCGTCCGTGGAAAAGATTTTTTATCCGAATTCGCATCTGCCATTTAAATGTCAAGAAGATTATGGTCCAAGATGGATATTTATCGATGGAAGATTCCTGTTAATGAAACGCCGACTGAAATTGGTGATGGAAAAAATTGAACTCACTCCGCCGAATGTTTTAAATTTTTTCGATCAATTCTGAAAGGAAGTGAAAAATTGAGCGACGGCGTTTTGTCCTTTAACTGTCAATTTTGATCTGGTTTAGACGGAAAATTTACAGAATTTAACGTGAAAAATATTAATTGCTATAATTCTATAACCGCAACTGCTGGCATAATTTTAGCTATGACTATTATTTTAGCTAAAAATCAACCCCTTGACTAGTTTGAACTCCAAAGACTAAAAATAAAAATAAATATTATTTTTTATATAATAGTATTACCCTAATAAACTTTATATGACACACTTAAATAAATTAATACAAAATACTAGAATAAAATATAATTAAGAGATAAATAAAAATAAGGGGGCAAAACCTTGCAATCATATGTTCATTCATTTGGTTTTATTGGATAACCGATGTTCTTTGTTATTAGTACATCGCTCTATTTAAAAGGCAACTAGTCAACAAAATTGAAATTCTTTAGCTGGAGCCCTTTAATATGAATTGGGTCGAGTATACCGCAACATAACAGACAGCGACGGCAAGAATATTAAAAAAAATATATAAAAAGACTAGAAATAGTCGAAAAAACGAGAGGTCGTCCCAGTTGCCACCGTTTAACCCTTACGGATTTTCCTCATCTTTCTGAAAACCAGATAAATCCAGTTGCTGGATAACCTCTCTAACCTTGGGAACCTTTACCGATGCGCCGTCTTTCGAATTGAACCTTTATTTATAGACTCACATGACGTCCGACCTAATTACACTAATGGCTCGAATCTATTATATTCTATAATTATATCAATTCGACCTCATTGCGTGAGGTGTAGAATCGTCTAAAATCATTTTCTATGTAGCAATAATAAAGTGTTCGTCAAAACGAAACATTTTTTCCTTGAATTGTTAATTTTTTATTATTATTTATTAAATTTATATTGATATAGTATAAGTGAAGGAAATAAATTAATTAAATCCTTAAATAATATATCGATTGTTTGGCCAAATATTACATTCAAGTGTATTATTCATGCTAACATGTAATGTAAGCGATATTATAAGTTTGTGAGTTTTTATTTTTCTTGAAAATATAATAAATAATAATAAAATAATAAAAATAATATAATAAAATTTTAATTATAAAATAATTAAAAAATTCAGCTCTCTATATAGTTATCTACGCGGCTCAACTACACGTGTTGTATATCATCGTACAAATTATTGCTTCCATTTCAATAAAAAACCGAAAAATCTTTGATATGACGAGAGGCGGTTCGATTGTCACGTTTTCCTTCTCTGAGACCTGTCTAACTCATAATTAGACGTTTCACAAATTATTTTATCGACACTGGCGCCGAGAGCTAGAGATAATGCGGTGACCTTTTGCCGTCGAAACGTTGCAAAACTATTATTATAATACGGTAATTACATAATCCCGACCCGAGGAACTGGCATTATCTGCGATCTTCGACAATTACCGCTCTGTGCGTTTTTCTACCGGCGTTGATTTATATCAATAGAACGTCGTTTCAGACAAGTCGACGAATTAGGGTGGCAAATTTGGAGAAAAGTTGAGGAAAACAGGGCGTTACATTTCGTTTATAGAAGACCCAATTTACTATTCGCGGATACGAGACGATTCGCGATGCGTGTCAAGTAAATTTCATTGCGTATTTAAGTTTATCACGTTCTGTATCGACGATTTACGAACGAATTCTGGTTTATCGTATTTATCTTGAACCGAGAGCATCGAATAAATGTAAGGTCATTAATTTTTTTTGAAATTTAGTAGTAAAGCAATGCTGAATTTGACAGCGATGGAAAAAATCGACCATTGTGTTTATGAAAGCCTCTTCTACCTATTCTACGACTAATTTCCGACCAAAAGTGTCGTTTAACATTTTTTCGTGACTCCGCTAAAACCGCAATTTTTTCACTTAGATGATGTTTTTCTTAATTTCAACCTTACATTACTAAGATTTTCATAGGTCCCTTAGTTTGCGAGAAAAATCAAATCTGATTACAGTAATAGAGAGTTAAATTTCTTACCTCTACAATTCCTAGCGATTTTTACAAAGGAATTTTATGAATTTCGTCATAATCATAAAACCACTTTTTTATTTTTTTTTGTTTTAACGTTTGGCAATTTTATCATTTTTTCATTTGCTCCAGTAGCAGAAATATGAACCTGAGCCAAATGATGCGACGAAATTTCAGCTTTCTACAGAAAATATTATGTTATTTTTCGAACTTGAATTTCTAAGAGAAAACGAATTAACACTTTTTTTCGGTTTCCTTGGAAAATTGAACCGTTTTTCGAGACGGAAGACACCTTAACAGAAAAAACGCTCGGAATATGCTAAAAACGTGGAAGTACGGTGTAGGACTACAAAGAAAAAAATTCGGGCATCAATAAGCAGTCAAAATGAAAATTTCATGGCCATGAACAATCAAATATACCTTGGCGGTCTGTAAAAATCGAACGAGAAAAACGTATAAAGATTCTGTTAAAAGATTTGAATGATTTTTTTCGTTTTAATATTGTCGTTGCAATATTAAGATATTAAAATGATTTTCCCATTAGAATGGTTTACTATTGAATAATGAATGATAATAATGAGCCGTATTCTCTGTTCATCTCACTTTCTATATAACTCATTCGCGCTTTCATGCATCGTTAGGATTTTCGATATTTTCGTTGATTTTCTCCGCTCAGCTAATGAGAATCGGTGACGATCAGCAGCAAATCGTCTTTCGATTATTTTTCACTCTTGAATATTCTTATTTTTTCGACCTCGCCGATTGAGTAGGGTGCTCTTGGTTTTTCCAACTTCTCGTCCATCTTCTGTCGATTATGACCGATTATACCATGAGCGCACAATTACATCTTTGCCGGAACCGAGATCACGTTTTCGCACACATATTGCTGGTCTTTTGATGTCTGCTGTGAAATTAGGTTATCCGGCGGAGGCTGTTGTATTTGACCGCACATGTGTGGGCACGTGCTTGCCCCTTATTTCCTTCGCATGTACATTAATTACGTGAAATGGCTAGGGAAGAAAAAGAAGTCGAACCGAAGCCGTTCATTTCCAAGTAAAATGTACACGTGGAAAATTAAAAACAGCCGGCGACGGGCGGGACGCTTTGTTGCGTTTATGGTTCCCGTGTAAATACCTCGCAGATTCGGGGTCGCTTTTTTTTTTGCAAATCTGATAATGTCGGAGTATGCAGTAATTGGAGGAAACTCGTTGAATCATATTATAAGTATAGTTTTCGCTTCAGATCTCGCCGAGATTGGAAGTAAATGAATTTCTCACGTATTCTCGCGCCTGGTAATCTATTCGTGCTGCTCTTGATGCATATCAATCTTTAAAAGCATTACCATCTTTTCCGTACGGATAGAGTTGCTCCGGGAAATTCTCCGCGTTTCCGTTCCAATTAGAGCTCGACGAATTATGAGAAAATTTGTTAAAGGAAAAAATAATATAAAATGAGATGAAAGGGGGAAATGAAATATAAATAATATAATGATGAAAAAAATCGTTTTCATCATCAGGAATACGGATGATTTTTCGACTGGCCTAATTTTACCGGCAATAGTCATATTCGTGTTTGTGTCAATATAATTTCTATTAATATACGAAACGCGATAGCGAGATCTATCTATCGAGGAGCCATTTTAACTTTTAGGGACGCATTAGTTGCAAGGATTTATGCTATTGGGGTTCTCAAAACTGTGAGTGAAATCATTGACATTCTAACCTCTTTAAAAATTTGATGTTTTATTTCAAGGCATGTATAAATAAAATATTATAAAAATAAAATATAAATAAAATAAAAATAAATTATTAAAATATTCTTGGTTTATCGACGGCTCGATTCTATAGCCACTGCTACCTCATTTTTAAGGGTATTTTAGGGAGTTTTTAAGGAGGGAATTCGTATTTTCCAATACTTTGGAAACATAAATGTGCATGTAACAATTTATACACATTTTTTTTAAAGGATGAATCGAATAAAACCATATGGATCCGATAGCCGTTTTGGTTCTCGAGTTATCGTTACTTTTGTGTGGATTTTCGATGTTTCGAATAATAATCATGATAACTCGAGAATTTATGGAGCTATGAAAATTGTTCGATACATGATGTAATGCTCGTATAAATCTCTAAGTATTGTTAGGCGAGTAAATAACTTTTTCGATCGAATGAGACCGTAGGTTAATGGTTATTCGCAGTTTATGTGTAGAATTTTCTAGATTTTGAGAAATTTCGCATGAGGGTATTTTGGGAGCTATGAAAATCGTCCTATACTTGTTGGAACTGTAGTGAAACACTCTTCAGCTGTATCGTTAGGCGATTAATTGAACTTTTTATTTAATTTCAACTTTTTTATTGATATTTGAGAAAAACAGAAATAATTACGAGCGATATCCAGAAAATAAGGTTACAACTGCTGCCAAAAATCGAAAAGTGCATATATTTTAACCAAATTTACAGGGTGTGTTCCAAAATATATTTTTATTTTTCGACTTAATCGCCATCCCGATCAATTAATACATTTTTTCAGCCTCGGCACCAGCTTTTGTATACCCTCGTCGTAATATTACGATATTTGCTAAGGAGTTTTCTTTTATTATTACCAATATTAACGTTTTCTCTGGTTGTTCTTCACGTCTGCATAAATAGATACTTTTTGTTTCTCATAAATTTCGTCAACGTGAGGAAATTCAAAACCGCCGAAGAGCTGCAATAATTTTCTACGTCGAGTCGAAAATAGCCGATTTTTCTGAATAATTTTTCCCGCAAAGGTTTTCGCCTCGCCATTTTTTACCTCATAGGCAATATTTTTACGACTTCATGCTCTTGCTTTTATGCCAACGAAGCTTTATAGCTTTGAATGTTCTTACTCAACATTTTGCTTTATCGTCGATCATATTTCCCCGTCCGACAAAGAGCAAGCGACTGTAAATCTCAAATATTCAATCCGAACAGACACGAAAGCTAATTTTGTAAGCCAGGTCGGAACGCTTACGAATTTTATACGACCAGCGAACAATAAAGGTTGCCTTCGAGAGACTTGGTGGGTGTTATCGTTTGAGTCGATGACGTCAATGAAAATCAGGACTATCGCTGCCTTCTGCGCCCCTTTTATGTTAACTCAGCCACACGCTTCGGTCGAATGTTCTTCAAAGGGACGTTGACCTCATCGTATATTTATTGTACTTTCTTATCGACCCTTTCTTCGAACATTTGGTAGAAATAGAAAAGACTGAGAAAAACCCCAGAAATGTTATTCGATCGAGCTTTCATAAGATTTCGTTTTATATTGAAAAATTATCTTGGCGAAAATAGTTTTCTATGTGGTATAATCGTGTTGGTCGATGGAATATCGAGTCGGGAAGAAAAAATCGTAAAAAAAGAACCTACTTACTATATGAAAATAATTTTTAAATAAAATAAATTATTTTATAAAAATGTTTCTTTTTAGATTATTTTTTAAATTTATTTTTTGCCAAATTACTCTAAAAAAACTTTTATAATTTTTTTAAATAAACAATTGTAATTATTTAACAAAAATATGAATATTTGTTATGAATAATTTAAACTATTGATAAAAAGTAAATATATTTTTTAATAAATATGTATACATTTTTTGACAAAATGAGGAAGGGAAAATTGAATAATGGATGATGGGGCCAAAGACCACAATGTTCTCGATACTTATGGCTTGGAATTCTCAAAAGAAAACTCTTTCAAAAAATCCCAATTCTCTCAAAAATTGATCTGTTTTCTTCATAAACACGCCTGAGCATGTGAATATGTGTTCGCATGTGTTCAAGGTGAGCCAATCGTCGCGGATTGAAATTGCGTTTGATTAGTTTCGCCGGCGCGGAAATCTATAAATACTCAGATTGCTCGATCAATATGCCAAACGGTTAGCAGTAAAACTATCGAAAGGCGGTTGGTATTTGGAACGGGCCAGTAGTAACGGCCACCGGTGAAGCAGATTGAATTATGCAAGCGGCGAAGTCTTTGTGGGTGGCGAATACTTAACAATTCGGTTCGAATCGATTTACTCGGCCGTTTTAAGCCACTTGTGAATTTTTTTTTTTTTTTTTTTTTTTTTTTTTGTGGGCGTGTTTCAGTTTTTTTTTCTTCTGGACATTTTCGCCGAAAATATTAGTCAAGGGCATTCTTTTACTTACATGTTTGCAAAAGTATTGTGATCGTCCAAAAAGTCGAATTCGGAAAGGAGATGATTTGGAAGAAATTTTCAAAGCACTATGCTCAGAAATATTTTCTGAACAACTGTCAGTGTTCAGTCCGTCCTTCAGCAGTGTCAAAAATCTTATCCACGTGAAAAATGAAACTCAATGAAATTTTCCAACGCCCAGTGAATTTGCGAAATTAGCTGTTTCCGGATTTCGGATAGCGCAGATTTCTTCCGAGATAATATAACCGTTCGAGATTTTTTTCTGTTTTGATTTTTTATCAAGCTGCGAGAGTCTTTATTTTTTACGTTAGAGTTCTTGAAGTGATCGTTGTGATGAGCAAAAGATATTTCATCTGTGTCACAATATTTCATATATTTGACGTGTCATATTATTCGCTAGTGCGTATTTTTTAATATGATTTTTATAGGCCGCAAAAATCAATATAGTCGAACGCTCAAGGTATTCAGACGTCTGGAACGGCGATTGAATGTCCACTGATTTAATCAGACCGCAATAATAGACATATTGCACGCTGGGGAACTTGAAGATTTCTTCAAGTCAGATGAATGTCGTTTTATTTTTATTATTGGTGTCACACACCGTACTTCCTCGCAACTCGCATTTTCATGGGTTTTATTTGAGCACATTGTAAATTTGAGTCTCCTCTCATGAAAAAAGAAGTTATAATAAGATAAAAATATTTCATAAAACCTTCTTCGCTTTTTCACTGTTTCACTTTTACGTGCCACAGAAATCAACATATTTGAAATCATTTGAAATCTTCAAATGATCATGAAGGCGATTTTTGTCGCTAGGGTCACACACCTTACGTAAGAGCTATTCGCTAATTTTTTTATTTAAATATCTTCACAGTCATCAAAAGTCATTTTTTAAAAAAAAATATTTAACGTGAAATGTTTTCTAGGCGGGTGAATGACGATTGATTTTTAACCTTGGGTCACACACCGGATTTCCGTTTTAATAGCGTTTTTATTTAGAATTCGTACCGGCTGATTGATGCGATTTTCCGTTTTTAGATCCTTGGCTAATTTTTCAATTGCAGTTGTAGTTTACTTAGTTTGTATGGGTTATTTGTTGAATTGTATAATTTGTTGTACCCGTTACTGACTCAAACATATAAAAACTGTGTAATATATGTACACCACTGGTTTTAAATATCTGCTTCGTGAAATTCCACGATTCGAATTTAACAAATAATTTTTTCAGCCTGTAAAAATCGACAAGGATAAAAACGCTCTAAACTTGCAAGTTCTGAACGAATTAGTGATCGAATAGTGAACGAAAGATGAAAATCGAGCATCATCTGCTTGCCATAAGGAACATTTCAAGACCTTGAGCGTTCCAAAAACTTGAATTCGATCGCTTGTAAAATCAAAATAGAACAATTTCAACGTATATTGAAGCGCCGCGATCCATGATTCAATATTGAACTTTGAAAATGTTGGCTTTTAGAGTTTTTCCTTTCATTGTTCGTATTTTTTTTTTCATTTTTACCCCATCATGGTCTGGCATTGCTGCTTCTCCCGCATCCTCGACATTTACCATTATTCTAAATCACGATGACTCAAAAATCCGACGAGATGCGGGCTCGTTAATATCTCCGAATACGGCTCAGTTGATCGTTATTGCCTGTTTAATAAACCAAGAATTAGTCGGCAGAAATGCCGGATGATTTACGAGCGTAAACTATTTCACATGTGCCTCACGTGACTCGAAGAAATCGGCTTAGATCTTACGATTCGAGTTTTGATTCCTATTGCAAAAACTCGGCTTTTCCGTTCCGAGCCGTTTTCTCACGTTGTCGCTGAAGCTTGTTCGAAAAGTAATCGAGAAACGCCGTTACATCGTTTCGCTGGCGAATTCGTATCAGTATAAATAGCTTCCTTCGATGGAATTACAATCAACCTCCAGCCTCAGGCCGTTAATAACGGAAGATGCCTTCGATTGATGGCCTGTTTTTGCTCTCGCCGCGATAAATCGTGTAAACAATTCGTGAAAGTGGCGCCTCTTCTCGGTTACTCGGATGCTCTGCTGCTTTTTAATGTTCTGTATTCTTGTAGGTTACAGTGAAAGTATATAACAGTCATAGTTTCCTTTATGTTGTCTACGTTTGTCTTTCAAAGTTTTCTATTTTTTTTTTTTAATATAAATATATTTTTTTAAATAATTTTTGTTGTTAACAGTAAAAATAAATACTTATCAGTCTCAAGTTTGTCTCTCTGTTGTCTCTGTTTGTCTTTCGCACGTTGTCTAGCATTTTTTTCAATTTTTGGTTTATTAATAAATGCCATTGTGATCGCCCAAAACAAAAAATGGATCCCCCCTCTCAAAATTGGATTTTTACGTTCTATATATTTTTGGACGCTGAATCGAATGAGAAATTTTGTGTAAAATTTAGTAGATTATTACAAATTGTGTCTGAGGCTATAAAAGTTTTTCTATACTCGTTGGAATGCTCCTCGAACACTCTTTGAGTGAACCGTCAGGCGAAAAATTTAGCGTTTAATTTGAAAATTGAGAAAAATAAAAATAATTAAAATTACAATAGTTGCTACGGAGTTTTTCCTTATAATTAACAATCCGTTGTTGGTGGAAACGTTCGAAAATGTTCCGACAAAAAATATGGATTATAGATTACAATGGATGGTCTTCTTAAATCATTGTTGAAGCGAAGGAATAATGAACGATTGCAAAATGATATGCAGGGTTTTTTTAAAATTCCATTAATTCATTTTTTATTTTTTTTTTATTTTTATAAATATATTTTGGTGTTCACGTAGTAATTTTTCACGACGTGATTATTATTCATTTATTTTTTTACTCAAATAATTATGCAGCTCCTAGATTGATATTTATTTTCCCTCTATTGAATTCGTAGTTACGTGAACCTTGTCTATTTATCGACACTTGGAACGCTTTTTGATTTCTCCCCGCCAAAAGCGATGGAAATGAGTTCGAAACTCTCCGCTAATCAGCGGTTGACACTTCTCTTTAACAGTTGCCAGATTTCTAATGCTCGCGCTTCATAAAGTGAATGGAAAACTACTACCGCCGACATATTTAACACTTCAGTTTGAAAAAAGCGTGTTAGCCGTTTTTGTAGTACAGTAAAATAGAATAGGTGGACGAAAAATATTTTTTCCTGCAAAATTTGACGGAGTTTCGCTCTTAGCTATGCGAAAAATGCATCAAGTGCGTTTTAATCGACTTGGACCAAATACATTTGGATAATTGTTATGATTTTTTAGCCTTAAATGGACGATCTTTCGTTTGGAAAATCACTTTGAAAAAATCATCTCGAGGTTGCTCCTGTTTTGAAAGTTCCAGCTTCTTTCGCTCAAATTTCCTTACGTATTTTTCCTTCGAGTTTCATCATGAAGAAAACGTGTCCATTTATCCTTCTTTTTTTCTGGGGGTGTCCATTTATGCTCAACTGATTTCCAATATTGGCTAGTATTTAATGTCATCATCTTACTGGGAAAAAAACTCGAAAAAAATAGTCGGGCGAGATTTTAAAAATCAATGGAGCCATTAAATGGTTTTTACGACCGGTTCGGCTAGTGATGCAAATTACCCGCGAAAATCAAAAGGTTTTCGAAAAGGTCAAGCCTGTCAAAAAGCAAGAAAGAAAACACTCGCTGCCCGGTAAAGTGATCCGTTCCTTTTATGCTGAGACGAGACCATCCGGTTCTCATGTTCGCCGAATCCGGTTTTTTTGCCGGGAACGGCACAAATCTCGGCTTCTAATGTCAAACGAAACGGCCAGATTTCTGATTGGGCTGGGTTTGAATTTCTTTTTTTGCCACGCCGCTAATCGAGATATATTGACGGTTATGAGCCATCGAGGTCCCGCTAATCAGGCGAGTTCCACCGGTCGGGTTTTCAAAGAGCTGAATTTTTTGCCGGGGGTAATTGATCGATCAAGGAATTGATACGATGCATTGGAGAAACGTCTAAACGAAGGTCGAAAGGGGAGAGTTTTTCGTATACATCGTGAAATGAAATAGGATTTTTTTACCGCTTTTAATTGTTTTTAAATAAATTTTTACTTAACGTACGATAGTTATTCAAAATGACTATTCTTCGTAATTTTCCAATATCAGTACAGGGATTTATGCGGTGCTGTTCCGAAAAGTTTTGTCCAAAAAATCTCCTTTTTAATTTATTATTCAATTAAAAAAAAAAAAAAAAAAAACTGTATTGTCCGAGAAAAAACATTAAAACAACATAAAACATAAAAATGTTATGTTTTACGTGTTACAGAAAATCCTGCCCGTCAGCCGTCAAAACTTTTCTAACGACACTATAAAAGCTAAATTCTTGAGTCACCAAATATCAATCATGGTCTGACAATGGCACATTTCTTTAACCAAATCCATACCTCAATTTAAAATGGGTAATTTGTGGGGTTTTTGAGGGTTAGAAAATTAGTGTTTTCAGATGGTTTTAAAACAGGGTATATTCGGTATCAATGTCTAGATTTTTGTACGCTGACATCTGGTATGAGGGTAACTCGAGAATTTTTGGAGCTATAGAAATTCTTCGTACTCTTTGGAACGGTCGTCAAACACTCTTTTCAGCTTTATCGTTTGGCGTATAATTTAACTTTAGAAGAATCTAAGAAAAGCAAGCGAAGAAAAAGAAATTAAAAATTACTTAACATAAAAAGTAATTCATTTAAAAAATATTAAAATAACAATTAATAAATTAGTACTAAAATAAATCAAAATTATTAGGTAATTAATTTTATTATTTAATAATTAATTAATAACATAAATTATTAGAAATAACCGTAGTTGCTACTGAGGTTCCCTTTATAGTTATTTATCTTTTGAGGTGAAAACGTTCACAATTGTTTTGAATAGTTACTATCACTAATGGATGGTCCTCTTAAATCGTAATTGAAGCAAAGTAATAATAAACCACTATACAATCATTTGCAGCGTTTTCTGCTTTGCCGCGTTTTCTCTCTAAATTTCGTCAAAATTACGTCCTTTTCCGAAATTCGACTCGTTTATTCTTTGGTGAAAAAAAATAACTTGTTTGCGTCCAGTCCGTTTGAAATGCGACTTCGAAAATGCCGTCGTCTCATGCAGAATTCTTTTCGAGTGACGTTAACATCGCGTGATCCCTTCGATACCAACGTCATCCCTTTACGTCAAAACACACAATGGGGCCGAACTACAAATGCGGAAGGGGGTTGGGCCTGAGAAAAATAACACCAATTGTTTGAATAATAATTAATTTTAGAAGGGCAGGGAGCCATCTGAGTCCATTCATCGTTCTACTGCGCAGACGTGCCTCTCGCACTATCTGTTGAGCGTTTAATTATTCGCCGCAAATTGGGCTGAGTCTAAATTTAGCACAGTCCTGCAGCGAATTTCGCTAGGCAAAGATAGGTATAGTAGTTAATTATTTGTGTAGGGAGAATGGGAATCCATAGATAGTATTATTAGTAGTTGCTATAATTTGGTACGTAGGTGGTGAGTATTGCATTGTACTTGGTATCATAAAGTATTGGGTTTTTCAACTTGGGCAAAGTTGTAGCTGAATTAGACATAACAACTTTAAGTTTTCCACGAATTGCAACTTGCACAGTGGATAACTCAAACAAAAAGTCGTCAATTCAGATGTTTGAATATACCAAAAGTTAGGTAATTTAACTGTCCACATTTTCCTAATGTAATGTACCTATCCATTTTTCAACCGTTTTTGCGTTATTCAACAATATTGGTAGACTATACACGAAAACATCACATTTTTCAACTTTAAACGTTCTTTTCATTTATTTAGTGCGAAAGAAACAAAGAATGGACCATATATTATTGATATACACATCATCAACTATCATTATGCTGAATTTGAACGAAATCGGTTCCAAAATTTTTTCGTGAAAAATCCAAGGGGTACCCCTGCGATTTTTGTGAACCGAACAGTTAACGATTTTTTGCTCGTCTCTCAATACACATAAAAATCTGAAATTTTCAGGAAAGTTGTATCATACCGAGATGTATTTTAGTGATTTTTTTATTTCTCGGAAAAATCAGCAAGTGGTCCAAAAAAATCAGTTTTTGAAAGCTCGAAAATCGGACTTTAACCGTGAATTTCGGGGTCAAAATTTATGCGAATCAATTATTTTATTATGCAGGAGTCTTCATTTGAACGCCTTACACACGTACATAGCAAAAAATTTGGTGAAAAAAATTTAAACAGAGCCAGAGAAATTATTTTCCGTAAATCGAGTTTTTCACCGAGCTCCGCTGGCAGCGGTAAGGGTGATGAATTAAATATTCGTTTTCAAGCGAATTTGATAGTTGTTCTTATAGGAAATTCAACGCTGAATCCGAATTTGACGTCGAAACGGCGGAAATTTGGCGACAACTATCAGTTTTTACTCATTTCAGTACTACACGGTTTCATGTTTTTAAACTTTGAAAATCCGTTGCAAATACTTACAGTACTGTTAAAATCTGATTAATTAATGATTCCTACGTAGAATTCAAATGTAAAGTGAAAACAATCAAATTCTTACGACTATCGATAATTTTTGAATTTTTTTTCAATTTTCATACTTTTGATGTTTAAGCTTTGGATTTTTTTCATCACGTTCGCGAATTTTGAAAAAATAGGTGCCGTGGAAGCAAATTGAGAAAATTTAATTTAGAATCGGTTAAAAATAAAAAAAGCACAGATTTTTTCGAGATATATTCAATTTTTTGTTAAAAAACGTGTTTTAGATTTTCTTCAATTCTTTTTCTTACATTGAGAATTTCTAAAAATTTATACTCCGGAGGGTCGAATTCGGAATAGTCGTGACTTTGAAAAATAAATTATAATGCCATATTCAGAACCAGAGATTTACTCTAAATATTCTGCAAATGTTTATTCGTGAAAAACGGACGATTTCGATAAAATTTTCACTCACTGCAAAATTAGAAGGTATCGAATCTCGGATAACACATAGTACTTCTTATATGCTCTAGCGATCAATTTAACCGAGATCTGCGTTACAAGCCAAGGCACGATCAGGTTTCAACGTATTATGGAAATGTGATCGGTCTCAAAATTATTCTCATTTTAGCCGACGACTCTTCGCATGAATCGGTTTCGAAGTTGAACCAGCCCGTTTCTGGCGACAAACCGGCTCGCTTAGTCGGGACTAAATAACAGAAAAGATACGACCGCTCGGCTTAAGGTCAGTTGTCCCGCGAGTCTTCGAACGACGGAAAGATACTCGCTCGGACGAGAAACAAGATCGTGCGAACGAAATATGAAGTTGAACTTAACCCATCTATTTAGCCGGAGCCTCGCAGTCTGCCTGGGCCAGTTGCTGCTAAATTTCCATCCCAGAGTCGATGGGAGCTGTACAAAATAGATTTTCAACGAATAGCGTTTCGGAAAATTTTACATGAACATAACTTACGAAGGCTACGGATCGCTCCATTTTCTTTGGTCTAGTTCCTCCCATTAAACGATTTAGAGGATTCGAGTCTCGAATAAAATGCAACGACGCAATAGAATACACTTGATGAAAAGCGAGCGACCCGACGCAATTCGGAGGCCATTCAATTCGCAGCGAGCTGATCCTCTTATACAACGACCCATTTACCACCACACCCTGCTAATGGATTAAAATTTCGTAAGAAAAACAACCGGATAGCTTGAAGGTTTGTTGAGCCAAAAATAACCGTCTGGATTACAGAACTGCCTGCAAAGCAGGAAATAATACACAGAGCGGCGTTTAAGAATATAGCTTTTTTTCTTATGCGTCTAAGCAGTTGTTTAAATGATAGCGATACGTAGAATAAAATTAGTATCAATAAATAGACTTTAGTTTTTTTTAAACTTTTGTTAGGTACTTTACTTTTACTTTTTTACGATCAGCTGGCACGCGCGTTCTTTTCTTATGAAAATCGCCTAGGAACAAACGGTGAGCGAAAGTGTGGCAAAATTTCGTTTTTCCTCTGGAGAATCGTGATGCGAGAGAGGAAAAAGGCAAGGGATTCGCCAAGGGATGAAATGTATAGGCGAACTTCGGTGGAACTTGCCTGTATCATCAGATGATAAGATTGGTGAGGGATAGTTCGAGATTACCCAGCCCTAACAGACACTATCCAGCCCTAACCGACACTAACCAGCCCTAACCGACACTAACCAGCCCTAACCGACACTAACCAGCCCTAACCGACACTAACCAGCCCTAACCTACACTAACCAGCCCTAACCAGCCCTAACCGATACTAACCAGCCCTAACCGGCACTAACCAGCCCTAACCGACACTAACCAGCCCTAATTGACACTAACCAACACTAACCAGTCCTAACGTGGACTAAATTCACTGCTCGGAAGGCTTCTTCCGCAGATACTGTCCCCAATCATCGGCCGATTTTCCTGGCGTGGGCTAAGGTCTACTAGCGCAAAATATTTTTGAAAGGAAATGATCCCATGCCGCGATTTTCAAAGAAATAGAACGTCCAGCTAATGTTTAACGACTTTCTTGATGCCTACTCTAAATTTGACCTCATGAACCTTAAAATGAACCTCAGTATTTTACCTGCGTTGGAAAATAGTGGTCTTGATTGTCTAATATTTTGAGTTCAGAAAATACAAACCGACGTTTTGGAATAAAATTATGAAAACAGCGCGATTTTAGTTCTAACGGTTATCAATGTTCTGTACTGTAGAGAAAATAATCGGTTAAACATTAATCAACATATTTCCATTGTGAACTAAAGAGTAGAAATTCGGATAATTTGACGAACTGGTAGCTGGGAATTTTTCTGCCTCCACGGGCTCGGTTTTTAACTATTGTATCACGCCGAATAAAAGATAAATTCGCTTAGCTGGGTCGAAAGATGCAACGCGATACTTGACTAAGCCTATCTCTCAGTCGTAATCGACGTTGATGAAATCATCCGATAGTTACGTGATGCTTTTACACTAATCAGTTTCATTAGATAGGTTGAAAACGGGTCAAAAGTCGATAATTCGTTCTTGCCAAAACCGGCCAACAGATGACTTGCCGACGTGTGAATGACGAACAAACGGAGCCGACTAGTCTCGTAACTGTTCCCATTTCATCCAGAAATGAAACGTCTGACGCGATGACTAATCCAGTGACTAATTCGCATAAGCGATTTCGAACCATTGCAGGTCGCTCTGTGTCCGCTATTAGGCTTTCAACGAGCCAAGGAATAGCATTAGTAGAAGTTATAGCTAAATGTCTTTTTCTGAATTAATTAGCCGTTGCATAATGTTTTTTCCGTCTATCGTGTTCGATGCTATTATGGATACGTAACAAATCGTTACGCAAAAGTACGTCTGTTTTTGAACAATGAAATGTAAAAATGGTTTCAGGTGGCTTCGAAAATTGGCGGCTAATTTTGCGCATTAACTCAAGAAAATTGAGTTATTATATTAATTGGTTTATAACGGAAATATGACGGATTCAATTCCTAATGGTCACAAATTTGTGCTCAGAAAGTGTTTCTGGTGTAGTGCTATTTTTTTCCACAAGTTCAATATTTCCATTTACTTCGTGAACATAAAAGTTGGAAAAAAATCGTTTCATGTAGAATCATTTTTACAGTAACTAGGTTTAATGCTCTAGCCTTTTATCTAATTTATTTTAAATTTTATTTATCTATTTTTTATTTGTTAATTTTTTTTCTTTAAAGAGATTTCACAGAAATAAATACTCAACCAGCGTTGATGAATTGGATCTTTGCGATTTAGAAAATAAACAACGGTCGGTCAAATGTTCTCCTATTTTATTCTTAATAGCTTTGTAAAAATTTCAGTTTATTCTACGCCTTCCAAACCTAGATTATTGATAATGAAGTATTAACACAGCTACAATCGTCCTACTTATCGCTGTGCTTACGAAAGCAATTCGAATAGCACCTATGACGTCAGTTGGCCGTTCTGGGATCACCGAACCGTTTCATTTCAACGAAGTGTGGCAATTGAGTGCTAGAAAGAATAAGCGAAATTAATTATCTAACAGCTGAATACCGGAGAGTGCGTTTTAATGTAATTGTTTCCAGTGATTATCACATCGTTTTAACGAGTACGTATTAATTACGAATTTAAGGCATTTCGTTCAACATATTGGGACTATTGATTTTTTTTTCATTTTCAAGTTTTTATTTATTTTTTTATTCGGTTGAGGGATTTGCTACATTCATAGTTTTTTTCTCGAGTTTATTGGCCGCTAAAGAGAGTTAATTGTCATATTGTATTTAATGGTTTCGTAAATTTAGTGCATTTATCAGCAAACTTCGGTCAAAAATAGTTTGTTATTTAGAAACAACGCGATTGGCCATATCCGATAAAAGCAATCTATTTTATGTCTCAGACTAACGATCCGTAGAAGAATTAGGTTTGTTTTTGTTGAACATTACCAGCTAACGAGGCCATCGTTATGATCGCTAGAGAGCCAAGAGCTTCGACCTGGTAGATAATGAGAGCCCTGTAAGTGCACACATGCTATGAGGAAAGTGAGATCCCTCGTGGTCCGAATGACGTCAACGTCGAGCTGGCCACATAACGATGTTAGTGAAGGAAATTACTATGAGCTTCAGGTGTACTGATAAAGTGACGGTAGAAAAGGGTTCTTGCGCCTACCTCGACCGATAGACGGGCCGAGATAGGTTTCAACGTTCACGTAAACTCTCTTTCGAGTGTTCGAAATCGAATGTGACGTCTGAGAGGGTGTCGTGGGTTCTTACAAAAACGAAATGTTGTCACTAAAAGCCAGAAAATATCCGATCTACAACTACCTCTGATTCCACTTATTTCCCGTAGTTGACAGTATTGGGATCGTTTGAAAATTCAGAAAAAATTCCGCAGTGCCCAGAAACAATTTTTGAACAAGTTTAACGTCGATCAAATTGTCTCATATACATTAATGGAGGCTTTCGACAAATTTTGGCATGGAGCATTAATACGTAAGCTGAAAATCAGCTACCATCTCAGTTCGTCGAACTAATGGTCTCATAAATTTCGATAGATATTTCCGTATCGAGCAAGATGACGCCTTCTCTTAAGGCTAATGTGGACGACAAGTATGCGAGTGAGAGGGATGTGCTCAAAGTATTTTCTCTTTTTCTCGGCACCCAAAAGGAATACATTTTTTTTGAAAATTGGAGGTTGCTCCTGACGAACAACCAAGACAAGGCGTCATAACAAATTATTATATTTAAATTTTCAAATTTTTAATTTTTTAATTTCAAAAACAATTTTTTGAAAATTATTTATAATTATTATACGTCAACTTTAAATATTAAAATAGAGCGCCAAGCCAAAAAAAACTAGCCTACCCGTTCAGGCAAGCCCATTTTTGATGTGTATCAGAGCTATACATGTGGCCTCGTGGTGTGACTTTTCAAATTTTCACAGCCGCAGGCCACATATGTATACATTTGATACATTTCAAATTTCAAAGTAATTTCGGTGTAAAAAGCACTTCAATTTCAAAGAAAATTCATTGCCGTCACATTAGACTAAAATGAAATGTAATAAAATTGAATTTCACAAATGGATATAACCGTTGTACGAAAAATCCACCCACAAAATGCTCAATCATGTTTCTTTTCAAAACACGAAGAAATTTTTTTTTGCGCGCCAACGACTGCATGTCACAGTACAGGGCCATTCAAGGTCAACCGAACATTAAAAACACGCTAAACTATGATTTTATATTTTTTTGAGGTAGCGATTCGGTTAAAGAATCGAGCCATTGTCAGGCCAAAATAGATTTTTGGTGAGAATTTCAAGAATCTGTTAATTCCCAGAATTTATTAAACATCTCTAGGAAAAAAATTTTTTAATTGGATATTCGGATTTTACGTGCCTTGAAACGTAAAACACCAAATATTAAGGGGAATTAAGATATATTTTCTCCTTGGGCGATTACAACGGTTTATTATTGATGAATAATAAAATCTAATGTAACTAATTGTTCAGTGAGAATAAATAGTATAATATATTGTACCAGGTGGATACAGACACTTTCAAAACGACTACCTATTCAGTGTTGTATCAATATGATACATTTGGCCTTCCACTGTAACCGGAAAATGTATCAACTCTATATATGTGGCCTTACCATGTGAACTCAATTTGTATCAAAATGATACGTATGACACCTTCTCTTGAACTAAGAACGTTCTTTAGGGCAGTGTACTTGGTACCCTCGAAATCGCACGTTAAGAAGAAGAAAACAAGTCAGATAATTGACTAAAATGTGGTCGACCTTGTGTGTCCAAAATAATTTAAAATTTGACTACACTTTCATCATTATTTATTTTATAATCATTTATTTATTATGTATTTTAAATTTTTTATTTAAATTTATTTTATTTTTTGAGAAGTTTATTTAAAATTATTTTATTTTAATTTTTTTTTAAATTGTAATCAGGTTCTAAAACAAATATTGGACCTCAATATGAAGTTGCTCGAACTGAACCACCTATTTAGAAGACTTGAGAGATCAAACCACACGAGTTTGCGTAGAGATAAAAAGTACAATGTGTGCAGGTGTGATATAATCCACAATATATTGTTCGAAGGAAAATTTACTTGAAAATTAACTCAACTTTTGCTCGAGAAATTGTATTTTGCATAATATGACAAATATTACTAATAAGTTGTTATCTTGTTATAATTACATTAGTTGAAAATAATTATAGATTAATTTACTCTGCGATGATAGAGTGTTGATGGCTTCAGATCGTCGCTGCAATCTCAGTGCAGATTATGTAGCGCCTATTATTGCACAGGGACATCTTTAGCGCCAATTAGTCGAACTGTTTCTGCGAACTCGTAATCACCGGCGCTTGCCGACCCGGACGTCTCGACTGCCCCCGAAATAGTCTGTTCGAGGTGTTTTGACATAAAAAGTGAAACCTTTCCTGAGGATTTAGGCCTCGTTGCGAAGTGGTGAGCGCCGTTGTCCCGGGATAGGTGAAAGCATGTTCCACAAATATGACGTCAATGTATTGAAAGCGATTAGAGGATTAACATTCTGATGGGAATCGATTTTTCGCAATCGCTGGTTTGATCAAATTCGACGTAGCTCGAGCTTATGCTGTTCGATTTCCAGCGAAAAATTCTCTGCTAGATTTTTCCCCTATTCCACTTTTGTATAATCAGAATAGAAAATTGAAATTTCGAAATTCAGCGAGAATGTTGTGTGCGACATTGTTTTTCTGAGTTTTATTTAATTTTTGTTCCATGTTTAAGTAATAAATGGTCGTCCGAAAGGTCGAATTCGGGAGAACTTTTCATAATACCGAGAAACACCTTCAGAACAAATGTCCGAACAAGTTGTCTGTGGTCATAAGGTGGCAAAAGTTGCCATATCTCAGTGAAAATTAATGAAATTCACAGAAAATGTTTTCCAACTGAGTGTGCATAATTAGCCGTTTCTGTATTTTGGATAACACACTTCCAAGATATGCGTTCGAAATTTATTCGATTTTGATTTTTACAGGCCACGAGAGTCAATATTTTTGGAAACTTCAGGTCTTGAAATGTTTTTACTACGAGTGAAAGACGCTTGTCTTTTATTGTTAGTGTCACAGGGCATTTTCGGTTTTTGGGTCTCCTGGCTAGTTTTCCAGTAACAAGGTGAATTCGGAAGAAATTTTCATATTACTCAGAAACACTGAACAGTTGTCTGTGGTCTAAAAAATGACATAAATCGTCACATCTCCGTAAAAAATGAATGAAACTTAATGAAATTTTTAGAAAATTAACTCCAAGTAATTGTGCAAAATTAGCCGTTTACGTATTTTGGATAACGCACATTACTTCCGAGATATAATCGTTCAACGTTTTTTCTATTTTGATTTTTACAGGCTGTAAGAGTGAATATTTTTCTACGTTTGAGGTCTCAAAATGTTCGTTATGGCGAGCAGATGACGCTCGATTTTTCGGATATTGGGTCACACACCGTACCTCCACGTTATGAGCCTTTTTCGCGATTTGGCTAGTACGAAATTTGTATTTTAATTGTTACTGGCCGGAAAAAAATCAATATATTTGAACGTTCGACTTCTTGAAATGTTTGGGACGATGATCGAATGAAGTCTGATTCTTATCACGTGGGTCACATATAGTACTTCCGCGTTGTACGCATATTGACTATATTTTGATTTTTCTACTGCAAAAATCAATATATTTAAACGTTGGGGGACTTGAAATGTGTCTTTATGTCAGCTGAATGTCGTTTGATTATTATTATTGGTGTTACACCCCGTAGTTCCTCGCAATTCGCATTCTCGATCATTTTATTTGTGCACTTTTGTCTATATAAGTCTTTTTGCTTTAAAAATGACTACATTTTACAAAACATGGTTTTTATCTATTGGATCACACACCGTACTTCCGCCTTATGCGGTTTATTGACTATTTCGTTATTTTATTGGCCGCGAAAAAAAAATCAATTTCTTCGTCGCTGGAGGTCGATGAAAATGATCCCGTTTTACATAACTTGGCTCGTATCGATAAATTAGGCTCATCTTCTGCACTTCAGCATTATTAAGCTATTTCGTGCGTTTTTCTATTTTTGAATTCTCCTGGCTAGTTTTTCAATAACAGAGGCAGAGTAATAATGTTGCGCCCTTAGTACGAGCTTCTTGATTTTATAATTGGTTATTTCTGTTACCTACTCAAACATGGAAGTACTGTGTGATCAGTGCATACGCTGGTTTATTCGATAATTTTCGAGCTCTTGAATTTTTTTCGATTCGTCGAGAAAGGAAGCGCAAGCTGTTGAAATATTTCGTTCCCATCTATCATAGATGACGTTTTTTCCCGGAAGGATTCTAAGGAATCGCTGGCCGATCCCGTTTTACGTCAGCACGCGCCGGTTCATCTCCGTTGTGTGTAAAATTAGACTTATCAATCACTATCTGCTAACGTACCCTATTCCGCCCGATAGTACAAGAGAAAAATTATGGTGAAAAATGTGCGCAAATGAATGGGAACGCCGTTCGTATTCGCGTATACGTGGAACATTGCGTTTTTCGTGTCCTCGAATTTTTCCATTGTCGTCAAACGGTTTTTCACGATCAATGACGCAAATCGGTCAGAACTCGCTGAGCACTTTCTTTTTCGGATTCTCTTTTGTCATATTTCTATTTATAGCTTCATATCATGGTTTTCAGCTTTTTATTTTACTTCGTCGCCCGTTGAGTCGAAGCGATTTAAAGATTTGTCGAATGAGGAAATTTATCGCCGGATCGGAATAACATAATGTAATTCTATAATTCAGCTGACGGCACATTTAGCTAAATCGACTAATTGATCACCGTATTTGAAGTGCCGATCCTTCGTTAAATTATTGCCAATAAAATTCGCCGCGCTCGTTGATCGAAAGGAAACTATTTGACGTAGTTCGAGAGAGGAAAAAACTGAATTCAATCTCGCAAGAATCGTTTCTTGATTGCCAACGCGAGCTAAACACAATTAGGCATAGTTGACAGCAATCAAGGGAATCAGTATTAATAACGGGTTGACAGCTATAATCGAATCGTGCGCCTGGCGAAATTTATGCGCTTCCTAGCCGTCGAAGAAGCCTTCCACGCCTATTACATCCGAGGAGCTATTGGAGGGTCGGTATTTATATCAATCATGCTTTTCAAACACGTGTAAGGGATGCTTTGTATACGATTGTTCAATCGCAATGAACTTTTCCTGGAGAGGATTTTTTCTATCCGTCTATTCATTTCTAAAGTGAACAATGTCATGTTTTTTATACATATTTTTCTGCGTACCGTTCTTACTTCGTTTTTCGTTACTGTGGAGTCGAAATGTGCTCTAAATTGTAATTTTTCTGATGCACGTTCATTGATTGTTACCCTCAAGACGGCTTGTCTAATTTTTTAACCGACTTCAAAAAGGGAGGAGGTTACTATAGTTGACTTGCGGGTTTTTTTTTCGGTATGTGTTGTCCGCTGGCGTTCAGTTCCTGTACGTCCGATCGGGTTACTTTTTTTTTGTTTGAAAGGGTTACTATCCAGGTAGGTCCCATAATTTTTTCAATTGAGTCCATCCAGTAGTTACGTCCCCAGACGCGGAGAAACGCCGGAAAACGTTATTTTGGCGAAAAAGGGAAGTTTTGACTTTGCAAGCTTATAACTTCTAGAATACTAGCTCGATTGTTTCGTTTCTGGTGTCATTTTGTTCATAATTTATCTGCCTACAAGGGCCCAGCTTCAATTTTTCGTTCGGCATTCTCATATGGCGTGTAGAGAAGAAAGTGTAAGAAAAAACGTGATGACGATTTTCACTTTTTTGAGGTTTTTTATATTAATCTACTGCTAAATTTTAAAATATATTCATTATTTTTATATTCAACAATTTAAAAAAATAATAATTAAAAATTAACTTAAAAATACGAACAAATAAATTTTTATTACTATTTATTTAACAAACTGAATTTTATATCCTTAAAGACGTCATCAAATAAATTTTCAAAACATTAATTTAAAATTTATTTAATTATATAAATTGCAGTAGGTACAATTTATTGAGAAACTGAATTTTATAATCTTAAAGCGTTGTTAAATAAATTTAGGATAAATTTAAATATATTAATTGAAATAAATTGTTAATTTAATAAAATTTACTACCTACTATTTATTAAATGAGCATAATTTTATAACCTTAAACTGTTATTATATAAACTTTGAATCGACTACAAAAAATTTAAAATAAAAATTACTCAATGAAGAAAAAACTGTATTAATATTTATTTAAAACTACTTATACTAACTTACTTATTCAACTATTAGTTATGCTTATTTGATTACTGAATATTTTTTAAGAAGTGAATATTTTTCAAATTTGTCTGACTCTATTTATAAGAGTCGAAATTTAGTGACCTTCAAAGTTAGCCAAATTGAGGTATACGTCTAGAAGAAGAACGTCGAAAAAAAATTTTTACTCACACAACGTTTAGGCTAGAAATTTTTCATTCCACGTCCGAACTTATATCTTTTTAGATCGCCATTTTGTTCCCGACGAGATATTCCAGATAATCTTGATCAACCATAACTGCGATGCTCAATCAATCTTTAGAGCTCCACCCGATTGATAATGAATGAATTACATGACAACATCCGGTTTAATTAGAACTTGCTCACGTCACATTGCCATCATCCGGATCAGATATTCGATTATGAACATTGTCCTGGAGAAGCTATTTGGGTAAAGGAAGTCGATTTGGAGGCGAATTTAAATGGAAAAATGTCAATTGATCGGCGATTTCTAAAATGATGGAGCCATTTATCGAACGATAGGTCGACGTACTTTGAACATCCGGAAAATTTCTGATGGAAATCTTCCGCTGTTAAATACATTACCAAACATAGACATTCCTCAATTGATTTTTTTTTTTTTTTTTTTTTTTTTTTTTTTTTTTTTTTTTTTTTTTTTTTTTGTAAAAAACGCTACGAATAAATTTGATTGTGGTTCATTAATCCTTTGCTGAAAAAAATTATGACTCTAGGAGGGTATTCAAATATTCGTCAACTTTACACTTGACAACAGATTGGTTACTATCGGAATTTTAAATATATTTATTTTTCTAACTAATTTGGAGCTGAATTATTCACCTAACTAAACAGTTCAAGAGCATTTCAACGAGTATAGTACAATTTTTATAGCGTCACTAATTCTCTAGTTATACCATCATGGCTAATGAGTTAAAAGCTTGCTAAATCGACCAAAATCTTGAAAATTTCACACTAAAGCCAAAGGTAACTCGAGGAACATTGAAGCCCTTGTGGTCTCATTCGATTCGAAGTTCAAAAATCTATATGATTAGTTCCAAAACATCATCGTTTGAAAAACCTTGGCAAATACGAATTTTTCTGCCCTTGAAAATCCCCCGAAATACCCTTAAAATCGAGATAGTGGTTTGACTGAAGAATTGAGCCATTGTCAGGCCAAAATTGAGCTTTTGGTGAAATTTCAAGTATTCAGAAAGAAGCAGGAAGAAAAGAAGCGAGGGTGGAAGAGCAGGAATTTTTTAGTTGGACATTCAAATCCACGCCTTAACGTAAAACATCGAATTTTGAAAAGGGTTTGATTTTTTTGTTCAAATTTAACAATTGAATTTGAATAATGAACCCAAAAAATTCGTGGAAAATTAACCAAAAGCAGGGAAAAATAAAGTTGCCTTATTAAATACATTTTTTGAATTTGGTTTAATTTTGTTCAGTTGAAGTAATGGTTGTAGGGTGGAAAGAATTGGGAAAAAAGAAATGAATTACTGTAGAAATCAGATTAACCATTTCCCCTCCAATCAGTCTGGAAACTCTCAGTGTTTGTTCGTAATCTTCCCAAGGTTGATACAATCTGAAGACAATAGAACCGGAAAGGGAGTTCGGCGGATGTTGATAGCAAACCTCCCTAGCAACAACGCCTTTTATGATAGAAACCTACCAGGCAAATGCGTTCCTTTCGATGTGTCTCCGAATGGTTGCTCAACGATTGGAGAAGAAGAGATATTATTGAATAGATTTCGGCGTTTAGGCCGTTTTCGTAAGATTACTGATTATGGCCTAAACGCCGAAATTGATATAAAAACTCATTTAAAATTAATGGAATTCGTGACTATATTTCGTCTGCTATCCTTGTGAAATGGAAACAATCTCAGCGTGGGTAATTTTGTAAAAATAATAAATAAATTTTTAAAAACCCATTACGTAACACAATTTGTGCGTCTTGCTATGACTGACGTGATTTACAAAAACTAGAATTTTTCGCAACGAAAAATAGCAAATTAGCTTTTTTTTAGCTCAGATCGGGTTGTCGATTCTAAAAAATATTTCGCTCTGAATCAAACTTGACCATAACTTAACATAACATAGCTATTTTAAAAGCTAGTCGATGTCTCGAATTTTGTGTAACGACATCATTATCGCGCCATATGTCATGTTTTATGTATAAGTTCGTCGAAAAGAATCGTACGCGTTTGTTTCGTCAGCTAGCGCCACTTCACCTTTGTCTTGCAACAGCCGATCGTCTCCTATGATGGGAATGTAAACGAATTATTTATATCGCATGATGAATAGGATTAGTTTTTAATCGATTCTCCCTTCTCCCCTGGGTTGCTATGTATTTACAGTTTTGACACTTCGGCATAAGTCAAAATTCTACTTATTTCGGTTCTATGCGAAATAAGATTTTTCAGGATTATCTTCAACATGAGAGTCATTCCAGTGATTTCAAATCTCACATTTAGTGGCCGTTCCCTCGGAAAAATCAAATAAATAAAATAAAATATAAAAACTTGATTGAGCTAGTAGTTTTATTATTAAATCAAAAAATAATCACTTTATTTTCGTTATTTTTAATCGATTCTAAATTAATTTTTCTCAATTTGCTTACACAGAAACTATTTTTTCAAAATTCGCGAACGAGACGAAAAAAAATTCCAAAGTTAAAACTCCAAAAGTATGCAAATTGAAAAAATTATATTATGATAAATAATGAAATTAATAAAATAGTTAATAAAATATTATTAACCATTAGAATTTGATTGTGTTCACTTCCAATTCGAATCCTACGTCTAATTTCCTGTAGGAGTACTTAAACTGGGGAATAGTGATGGTTGTCGTCAAATTTCCGCCGTTTTGACGTCAAATTCGGATTCAGCGTTAAATTTCCTGTAGGAATAGCTATCAAATTCGCTTGAAAACGAAAATTTAATTTTTCGCCCTTACCGCTGCCAGCGGAGCTCGGTGAAATACTCGATTTACGAAAGATAATTTCTCTGGCTCAGTTCAAATTTTTTTCACCAAATCTTTTGCTATGTACGTGTGTAAGGCGATCAAATGAAGACTCCTGCATAATAAAAGAATTGATTCGCATAAATTTTGACGCCGAAAATCACGGTTAAAGATCAATTTTCGAGCGTTCAAAAACTGATTTTTTTGGACCACTTGCGGATTTTTCCGAGAGATAAAAAAAATCACAAAAATACATCTCGGTATGATACAACTTTCCTGAAAATTTCAGATTTTTATCTGTATTGAGAGACGAGTAAAAATTCGTTAAATGATCGATTTAAAAAAATCGCAGGGGTACCCCTTGGATTTTTCACGAAAAAATTTTTGGAACCGATTTCGTTCAAATTCAGCATAATAATAGTTGATGATGTGTATATCAATAATATATGGGTCATTCTTTGTTTCTTTCGCCCTAAATAGATGAGAAGAACGTTTAAAGTGGAAAAATGTAATATTTTTGTGCGTATTCCACCAATATTGTTGTATACCTCACAAACGGTTGAATAATGGATAGGTACATTACATTGGGAAAATGTGAACAGTTAAATTACCTATACTTTGGTATATTCAAACATCTGAATTGACGAATTTTTGTTCAAATTATCTACTGTGCAAGTTATAAATCTTGGAAAACTTAAAAGTTGAAACGTCTACCTCGGCTAAAACTTTCCCCAAGTTGAAAAACCCAATACTTTATGATACAAAGTACATGAAAACACCTACATATCAAAATATAGCAACTACGAATAATATCTATAGATTCCCATTCTCCATACACAAATAATAAACTACTATACCTATCTTTGCCCAGCGAAATAGTTGATATTCCCAATCAATACTACCACGTGCATCGATCAGTTTTGTTAACTACCGAGAACAACATATTTCGACGTAATACGCCAAAGTTCCCAAGTACTTGCAAAAATACTGTCATATCTTTTAAAAAAATAATTAATACAAGTATTTTTCCAAAGGTCAGATAAAAATTTTAATTTAGATTTCTTTTTACACACATTACTACATATTTGTAAGTTGATTTTGGTGGGTGTTTCGATTTTTTTTTACAATTTTTTAATAATGGTATTCATTTTCCTGAAATGGTTCTTCTCGATTTTCTCACAACGCCAAATTTTGGGATTATACACTATCGTGTTCAATGAGCGAATACTTTACCAAGCGCAGCTATTTTAAAAGTTGACGATTCGAATCGCGACGAACATTTTCAATGTTTCTTGCCCTTTTGGACGTTTTGGCTTTTTTTAACATTTTTTTCTTTGGCTGCCTTATGAATAGAGAAATGCTCTTCTTTCCTTGCTTCAGGGCGAGAAAATATTTTGCTATTAGTCAGAACTGAATCACGTTGGAATTCGTTCAGGTGTCCATACAATATGTATGAGTAACTCGTCCGTCACCGTATCGAGGCCGCCATTTCCTGGACATGATTCAATCTATAGGACAGGATTCTTTCGGCAAGTGAACCGCGTTGACCGTAAATAGCAAGTCACGAATTTAACTTGCATGGGATTGTCGGATTTGGTTTTAAATCGCAAAAATTTCTTCGGCTCGAGTTGAAATTCTGAGCGCTCGATGATGGAACGTTTAACTGTTTCACGCTCAGAAATACGCGGACCGTTGGGATTTTTTTCCATATCCTCGATCGAATGGAATCGATAAGTCGAATCATATAACGGAATTTTGCTCGGCGAGAAATCTAAAGCGGCCCCGTAGATTGTTTTCACAGTTTCTTAAGTTCTCTCGATCCGCATAAATGAATCCTTCCTTATCGTCCGGAAGAAAAGCAACTCTTGGCTTCGAGTGACGCACGAACTGGAGAAAACAATCCGTTTACAGCAAAGCAGAACTTTCTATTCCTGAACGAAGAACGTTAACTTGTCCGTATTTGGACATTGGGTCGAACGCTCTCGAAAGTGCAAAATTATTTGTTCATCAGCTCCGTTTCTAATTGATGATAAATCGGGTCTGTGTTTGAATTTTCAATTTAACGAGAGTTTTATTAGAATTGAACGACGTCCGGAACTGGTGGATTAAATCGAGAAATCGCTTCGATTTTTACAAATTTGATCATTAATATTTCATATACATATCTAAAATACTATTTCCATGTGAAATCGAAATCTCGAAAATCTAAAAAAAAAAAAAATATAATAATAATAATAATTACATCGAAGGAGAGATTGCCAAGAGAAAAGGAGCGGGATCGAAAAGTAGCGAGGAAACAGAGAATTGCTGACGTCACATCGCACAGAACCTCTACCTTTCATTCCATCTTCCATCCACTAAACCGCTTCAATGCCCTTCAATTTTAAGGGTATTTTTGGGGGGTTTTGAGGGGGAGAAAATTCATATTTTCCAAGGTTTTTCAGAAAAATGTGTACGTGGTATCAAATTATATAGATTTTTGGACGC
This sequence comes from Tupiocoris notatus, assembly GCA_037159825.1. Classification (NCBI taxonomy): domain Eukaryota; kingdom Metazoa; phylum Arthropoda; class Insecta; order Hemiptera; family Miridae; genus Tupiocoris; species Tupiocoris notatus. Next base: position 47,614 of record JASJUZ010000228.1, on the reverse strand, counting down.
TGAATCGAATGAGACCATCGCCGGGTCGATAGCTTTATTGTTTCTCGAGTTATCGCAGCTTTTTTTCGAACTTGGGAGATTTTCAGAAATTTGGCATGAGGTATGTACTCGAGAGTTCTTGGAGCTTTAAAAATCGTTCTACACTCGTTGGAATGCTCGTCAAACACTCTCCTACCGTAAGGCGAAAAGTTCGGATTTTAATTTGGAAATTAAGAAAACTAAAAATGATTAATATTTCAATAGTTGCGACGAAGTTTTTCCCTTTGGTTACCAATCTGTTTTTCGGTAGGAACGTTCACATTTTCGGGATACTTACTATCACAAATGGATAGTCTTCTTAAATCATTATTGAATGAATAATAAACCACTGTACGATCATTTGCAGCGTTTTTCAAACTTGAAAACTTCACTAGAATCTGTAGCTTCAAATAATGCTATCGCGAGCCTTGAGACATCCCGTTATCTCCATGGCATGTACTTTTGAAATAAAAAATGAAAAGTTCGGATGAAAATTCCTCATTGATGAACGGTATGAAGGAAAAAAATATCGATAGTTTAATTTTGTAAAAAAAAAAAAAAAATCTGAAGTAGGAACTGAAAAATATTCAAAAGGCGGGATACGCAAGATGACAGTTTTGGGACCTAAGGTACTTTAGTATGAGACGTACGATGCGGCAAGGCGGACGACTGGCACTTCCCGTAATGAATTTACTAAGGACGAACGTCGCTTCCTGAGGAACTAAAGGAACAACTCGCCCGAAAGTCACTTCTCTGGTTTCCCGTTGGAAGAGCCTTCCAAGAACATTTTTTGAAACCGATTTTAACTGAACAAGTTAATAAATATTCTTGAAAGATTGGCGGATACGATAATTTTTTCACGTACCAACGACTGCGATTTTATATTGAGTCTTAGTGCAATTCGTGTTTTTTGATAACTTATACGTGGGAGTTTTTTTTATTTTATTCTTTTTTTTTGTCGTTTTGTCGCTTTTTTTGTTCTTCGTTCTTGGGGTTGAGGGGAGAAAACCACGGCGACCCGTTCTTCTGTTTTTATTGCTGACCTGCCAAGCGCTTTCGCCCATTCGGGCATCATCAGGGCTTCGTAGCACCATTACAAGGTATCCACGGCCTCCAAAAACAGGAGAATAAAAATACAGGAGAACGGGTCGCCGTGGTTTTCTACCCCTCAACCCTTATAACGAAGTGGGAGTTTTGGTTACTTTGTAAAATCATACGTTTCTAGTAGTCACCAGTAAGCGGAAACCAGAAGAAACGTATGATTTAACAAAGTTATCAAAACTCCTACGTTAAAGTTTTCAAAAAATAATCTAAACACTCACTAAAATTCTCCAATATCGATGATAATTGTCTTCCGTGTTTACGTAATAATTTGAGTATCAAAAATCGAATTCGGAGTTGACGCGATTTTAAAAATAATTCGTAGCATTGTTCTCATAAATGGCCGCAAAGTTGATACGGTGAAATACCTATTTTCACTGAAAAAAACTAGCCAGGAGACCGAAAAACCGAACGAGTTTCTCGGTTTTATAATTCGTTATACCTATCTGCCAACTCAAACATGGAAGTAGTGTGTCATCCATGCACATTTCTATTTTGATTTTTACTGGCCATAATAATAAAAATTTTAAACGATGAAGGTCTTATTTTTCTCATATGATATTTGTCTCGTTTCCCTCAAAATTCAGTCCCTCTTGTGGACGAAATGCTCTTAAACCTATCGGATGTGAGAAATTCTCGCAAGGCTGTACAATTTCGTGTAGATCGTCAAGCCGACATCCGAATCGGGTATTTCGCCTTAAATGGAAACCTCTCTTGATGAGGATTCTCATGTCGCGTGAAAAGAGGTCGGCTATAAAAACGTTTTTTTTTTGTCCCGATAAGCGAACGAAAAGGAGAAAAACTCGTCAGTTTTTACCTAAAAACACAGTAGCGTTCCTCATTTTCGTCCCCTCAATGCGTTATTGATGAGGCACCGAATTCCGCGCTGGGAATGGTAATAAGGCGAGGAAAAATGAGCTACACCGAATTACGCGGGGATGTGCGGAGATGCTATTAAAGTCATCGGTCGCTGTTTGCGTCAACGAAGAAGAAATTTTTCAAACTAACGACTCGAAAAGACATTTAGGCGGGAAGAATAATCGGCTCAGCGTGGAATTTAAAAAAATATCTATTTGTTTTTCGAAAAATGAACCTGTCACAATAAAACATGAAATGCAGCTGATCGACGTGTGAATTGATTCGATCGCGTCAATACCGTTGTCTGCTGACGAATAATCGTTTGTCTTCCTACTCTCGAATAATCGCCAAACGCCCTTTAGCTATACGATTGTTAGCGAATCGAACTTGATGGGATAAGCTATCAACGGTCGACTCAATTGTTTGCCCATCCAGGGGACATTGAAAAACTTCCTAGCTCGTCGCAAGGGAAAAAACCCGAAGCTGATTTTGATGTGGTCACCTTCGGGCTGAGTTTAATTGAACGAAAACAATGCTGGCGTGCGTTATTAGATAAGCGGTGAGATTTCTACCGCCACAAGTTGCCATTCTGGTCATAAAATAATCGAAAACAATTTTGAAAGCCACGAATTTCGAACTGTTTCTCAAATTTATATTTGAGAATATATATATTTGAAAATTGAGATCTAGATCAGGGTTCAGCGACCTTTTTGAAGCGCCAACTCTTCCTCATTTTGAGGTCGTGATTTTCTTGCGGGCAACCCCCTCCTCAGTTGCTCCCTAGATTCTCCTCCTATAAGCATTTATATCTCAACGATGGAATGAGAAAATGTAATGAATTGATAATTTGGGCGTTTTCTTGAGTATTTTCATTTATATCAGGAATAGTTCTAATTGAAATCGTTATAAAAGGGCCTATCTTTGTGATCTTTGGTAAACTGGAAATGATCTTAATACGTATCATTGGTGCTGGATACATTTAATCGTGAAGATCACCGCATTGTTGGAAGTGTGCTGAACTATTATGTTTCAAAAACCCTCAAGATAATATTATTTATTTATTTGTTTGTTTATTTAAATTTTAATTATTTAAATTTTATTTAATTTATTTAAATTTTAATTAATTTATTTAATTTTTAATTATTTAAATTTTATTTAATTTATTTAAAATTTTAATTAATTTATTTAAATTTTAATTAATTTATTTTAATTTAATTAATTTATTTAATTTTTAATTAATTTACTTTAATTAGTAATTAATTTTGTTTAATTGATCAATTAATTATATTTAAATAATTAATTTTATTTTTTATTTTTAATGTAATCAAAGTCAAAATGGCTCAATCTTCTTGCGAAAAGCTAGATATAACACGAATTGAAAAATATTATATTTCAATCAAATAACATCCTTACATTTAACATTTGATCGATTTATACGGGTGCAATGGAAGGTCAAACATTGACATTTTTGCTCGAAAGAGCCCACTACGTATCAGTAAAACGGCGATCAAATTAAATTATTCTAACAAATGATTATGGTTGTATAACTACAACGCAGAGTCAACATTGTTAATATTTTCCGACATCATGGAAACTGAGAAGTTTTAATGTTTTAATAGCCAATAACTTCAAAACGAGGTATAAAATCGAAATAAACCCTTCGTGCAAACGTTGTAGACATTTCATTACTGATTTAAAAAAAAACCCACAAATTTGAAAGGCGGTTAACCGTAACCGGAGAAATTCTTGATTTTCGAATGTGTGTCCTTAATTCCATAGGGCTAAAAGGTTACTTTCTTCATTTCTCGCGGGCCGCCGATTTTTAGGTGGATAGAATCGATTTTTTGCTGATCCTTCGTATAATAATTAATTTCGCCTTAAAAGGGCAGACATAATTGCAAGAAAATCTACCATTGCTTCAGGTGTGAAGTTGTAGCCAAAAATAATTTTCGGTCAAACGACTGCTCAAATGATCAGCCGATTCGCTAGCATAATTTTTAAATTTAGAATTTAATACGAATATTCGTCAATACCATCATTTACCTCATCACTTCTTTCTTAAATACATATTTCACCTTCGTTCCATTTATATTTAATATATCATCTTGTACTTTTTTCATTTATCGGGTTTTATTTCATAATTACGTATTATTTTGTTTTATGCTTCCTATCGAGTTCACCAATACTTCGTCAATGCGACAATTTTTCGAAAAAATCTCTCATTTTCAAGCATCAAGTATGCAGATCATAAAAAAATCATTCATTTATTCATTTTCTATACTGCCTGCATATATTATAATAATTCAGTAATGAAGCGTTCAAAAACGTTACGCGTTATATTTTTACATATTTTTTTCTTAACTTCTACGTCCAGTAAGCGCCAGTTACAGTATAATTTAGCATATTTCTTTCGATTAAAAAATATCCCATCTCTCATTTGTGCGGCGATCCGGTGAAAATGCAACTGGAAAAATGCACCAAGTGCGTTCAACCCCGCCTATCAGAGCGCGGTTATCAAGAACACGTTTCGCCCGAGTATCATGCTCAGTCTTGCAATAACAACCTCAGTTCGATCTCCTTTTTGTGTTTCACAGCAGGAGTCGGTCGGCTAGCATTGACGTCAATGCTGACCCCAGCCTTACCTGCAAACTATAGTAAGAGCTCCCTCGCGCTCAAGGAGCGCTCCTAATCACTTCCGTCCGTTTTTTCCTACAGCCCCTGAGGTCGAACTGTTTGTCTATTTGCCTCCTGACGAGACGTCAGGTAGAAACTTGGGAATATTCCTACGATCAAGTAGAAGCAATCATGAGAATGTTTGTTTCGAATGGTCGCCGCGAGTGTTTGAAGTTTGTTCGTGTAAGCTGAATCCATGGGCAAAATCTGGATGGAGTTTCTCAGCATAAACCTTGTTTCTTTCATGATTCTGAACAGTGGTTTTAGACCAAGTTAGAGTTGATAAGGTCTGGTTAGTTCTGGTTTATTACTGGTTAGGGCTGGTTTGTACTGGTTAGGGCTGGTTAGTACTTGTTAGGTCTTGTTCTTACTGGTTAGGACTGGTTTATTACTGGTTAGGGCTGGTTTGTACTAGTTAGGGCTGGTTTGTACTGGTTAGGGCTGGTTAGTACTTGTTAGGTCTTGTTTTTACTGGTTAGGGCTGGTTTATTACTGGTTAGGGCTGGTTAGTACTTGTTAGGTCTTGTTCTTACTGGTTAGGGCTGGTTTATTACTGGTTAGGGCTGGTTTGTACTGGTTAGGGCTGGTTTGTACTGGTTAGGGCTGGTTAGTACTTGTTAGGTCTTGTTTTTACTGGTTAGGGCTGATTTATTACTGGTTAGGGCTGGTTTGTACTGGTTAGGGCTGGTTAGTACTGGTTAGGGCTGGTTTATTACTGGTTAGGGCTGGTTTGTACTGGTTAGGGCTGGTTACGACTGGTTTGTGCCGCTTGAGACTGGTTGGGGTTGGTTAGAGCTGGTTGGTGTTGGTTAGGGCTTGTGATTTATCACATGCAATGAAAGAGAAGGGGTTCGCCAGGGTATGATTTGATAGTAACTTCTTAGCCGCAACCATGCAGATGTATCTAAGAACACATGACTGAGAATCTCTTGGATTGTCCCTCGTCATCTTGGAATTTCGAACACTATTCTATTCACACGGACGTTTTTCACTTCAAATGAAGAAGCGTTACGCCATCCCTTGAAAAATCGTCTTCTTCTGCCTTACCATTCAATCACTTTTCCGATTACATTTGATCCCTCGGCGAATCCCCTCCGCGTTGATTTGAAAACTGTTGATACGAAAGCAATTTCACTTCGATTAGCTCAAGAGGCGATTCCAATAGCATGCTCGTGGGAACTAGATTTAATTGGACTGCAACTCTCACGCTATGCCACTTTCCTCGTTAAGGAACTACCTCAAGGTGACGTTTAGTGGCCCGTTGTCAAGTCCGGAGTTAATGATGTTCTCGTCATTTGACGTTCGGTTGCAGATAGTATGGATTTCGGCTCGAAACGTTAATCTATTTTAACGGGTTTGCGATGGGGAGCTCCTTGTTCAAACTGTTATCACAGTCGTGACAAAATATGAAAATTCGTTGAAAAGGCAAGGCCTGCTATTTTTCTCGGGCACGCTGGATTATTATTGAACCGGAATGAGCCCGCTTGAATTTTTGTTCCGTCCATTGTATTATGCGTTTTATAACCCTGATGAGACATAATTGCTTTGTGGCAAAGAGCATTAACCTTGCCACCGGAACGTGGTCATTTTTCGACTTATATTTATTCTTGGAATATTCTACGTGTGCGATTCTTCCTGTTCGAGGTTCGTGATGTTTCTCGATCACCTGAAAGTAAATGTTATTCTTTTTTAATCGCTCGTCGGCAAAAATGAACGCTATGACGTGCGCCTCCGCCACGTGACTGAAATTCTGTCCAGACATTTACGTTTTATTCGTGCTTTTCGCTCTTCATTTCTCAGTTTCGATGTGCCAACAGTTTGTGTAGCGAAAGAAAATGTCCTGATAAAAAAGTGATTCGCTCGCGAAAATTCGGTCCGTTAAAATTGATGGCGCGCGAGACAACGGTCTTGGGAAGACCGATTTTTTGGAAGTATTTCAAGGTAAATTTATATCTCTACCGCGCGCATATTGTGAGAAATGTCTGTAGAAAATCGAATTTTCAAATAAGTAGATTTGAAAATGCGAAAATTTACCCACGCTCATAGTCGAGGACTTAATCGATTTATTCGACGATATTCCTTTGATCTCTGGAGGTCAACGATTCAAACTTCGACGCCTTTTGGTTTATTATTCAATAATATACCAAAAATATTTCTAACCCCCTAAAAATTTGATGTTTAGAAAGAAAGCTTTAGAGAAAGAAAGCTTAATTTTAGGGGTATTTTGGGGGGGGGGGGGTTTGAGGAGAAAATTTATATTTTCCAGGGTTTTTCAGAAAAATGTGTATTTGGTATGAAATTATATTGATTTTTGGACGCTGAATCGAATGAGACCATCGCGAGGTCGATAGCTTTATTGGTTCTCGAGTTATCGCCGCTTTTGTGTCGAATTTGGGAGATTTTCAGAAATTTGACATGAGGGTATAACTCGAGAGTTCTTGGAGCTATAAAAATCGTTCTAAAATCATTGGAATGGTCGTCAAACACTCTCTCCAGCTGTACCGTGAGGCAAAAAATTTAGCTTTGAATCAGGAAATTTTTAGAAAAATAATAATGATTAAAATTACAATAGTCGCTACTGAATTTTCCCCGATAGTTACCTATCTTTTTCTCAGCTGGAACGTTCACAAATGTTCTGAATAATTACTATCAAAAATGGATAGTCTTCTTGAAAGATTATTGAAGCGAAGGTATAATAAACCACTGTACAATCATTTGCACTTTTTTTAATATTCGCTCGATAGAAATGTCACCGCTTGCGTTTTCAAAGCGGAAACTCCTCGCGCTCGAACCCGTTCTTCAGCTTCAGCAGCAAAAAAGGCGCACGCAACTTCAGTGACGTCACGGAGAAGCGATTAATAAGATTCTTCCTAGCGCGTCTGAAATTCGAAGGAGGGCTTCGATCTGAACAAAAGATGGGCTTCCAAGGACTCGACGTCCCCGACTGCGACACGACGCAGTCCGTTTATGGGGTAGCTCATTCATGCGTTGTAGGTGTGAGCTGGATATGCAATATTGATTGCGCAGCGTAGAGCTGTTGCTAGCGCAACAAGAATATTTATCTTCTTTTCCTTCTCGTCGCGTCTCTTGATGTCCGGGGGTTGTGAGGTGGAGAAAAACCAGGCGACTCATTCTCCAATTCTTTATTAGCTGGCCGAGCACTTTCGCCCATTCGGGCATCCTCAGGGCGACGTGGAGCCATAGGGTCCACAGCTGTGGACCCTATGGCTCCACGTCGCCCTGAGGATGCCCGAATGGGCGAAAGTGCTCGGCCAGCTAATAAAGAATTGGAGAATGAGTCGCCTGGTTTTTCTCCACCTCACAACCCCCGGACATCAAGAATATTTATTAGCGAACAGTTTTGCCAAGTGCAGAAAAAGGGTTTCCTTAACAATTTTTCGAACGAACCAATTTTTCCTTTCAATAATCTCGCTAATGATTGAAGAGCGGTTTTATTATTCCCAAAACAGCCATTTTTGGTTTATTACAATAATAAATCATTGTAATCGCCTAATGAAACTCTGCAAATGATTGTACGGTGGTTTATTATTTCTTCGCTTCAATAATCATTTAAGAAGGCTATCCATTTGTGATTTTAATTATTCCGAAAATTTGTGAACGTTCTCGCCGAAAAAGAGATTGGTAACTATCGGGGAAAATTCCGTAGCAACTATTGTAATTTTAATCGTTTTTATTTTTCTTAATTTCCTAATTAAAAGATAAATTTTTGAGTGTTTGACGACCATTCCAACGAGTATAGAACGATTTTTATAGCTCCAAGAACTCTCGAGTTATGCCCTCATGTCAAATTTCTAAAAATCTCCCAAATTCGGCACAAAAGCTGCGATAACTAGAGAACCAATAAAGCTATCGACCTCGCGATGGTCTCATTCGATTCAGCGTCCAAAAATCTATAGAAATTGATACCAAACACATATTTTTCTAAAAACCCAGGAATATGAATTTTCTCCCCCTCAAAACCCTCACAAATACCCTTAAAATTGAGCTAGCAATGTTGTTCAAGAATTGGGCCGTCGTGAGACCGAGATTGATTTTTGTTGAAAATTTCAAGAAAGTAGCTATTGCAGTTTGGCCGGAAAAGTGTTGACGGCGGACAGACAGGGCTTTTTTTTATTGGAGTTTTTTTCGGTTTCGACATGCCTTGAAACGTAGAACATCAAATTTTGAGGGGGGTTAGACTTCCTGATTTTGTTAAAGGATTTATAGTCATTTTAAAGCTAAGATTGATTTTAGGTGAAAATTTCATGAATTTGGCTCTTGTTTCGTCAGAAAAGTGTTGATGGCGGACGGACAGAATTTTTATCTTGGATATTCAAATTCTACATGCCTTGAAACGAAAATAATCAATGGTTTATTATTGAATAATAAACCAAAATCGTCTAACTCCACCTCGAAATTATGTATTACGTTTCAAGGCATCTAGAATCCGAATATTCTTAAATGATTTCCCGGTGGTTTATTTTCCATCATGATTTCGAAAGGCGTCGTCTTGTTCTAGTACCTAATAATCCTCTAGTACCTAATTATCTACCTAATAAAACGTTCTAGTACCTATAATCAAAATTATTATGAACCTTTCTAACTTCAAACTGTGAATGAAGTCCTTGGAAACGATCTTAATTTAAAATATTCTATTTCTCCTAATTACTTAATGTAAAGTGAAATTATTTCCCTAACGATACATCTAAAGAGAGTGTTTGCTGAGCTTTTCATCGAGTACAGGACGATTTTTATAGCTCCTCAAAATTTGGAAATTTCGCATAAAAACTGCGATAGCTCGAAAATTAATAGAGCTATCGACTCCGTTATGGTCCCATTCAATTCAGTGTGGGTACATGAAATTATATCAAACACACTTATTTTTCAAAAACATTTGAAAATACGAATTTTCTCCCTTGAAAACGTTTTAAAAATACCATTAAAATTGAGGTAGTGATTTTGTTAAAGGATTTACAGTCGTTTCAGGCTAAAATTGATTTTTGGTGAAAATTTCATGTATTTTTCTTTACAAAAGTGTTGATGGCGGACGGACAGAATTTTTTTTCTTGGATATTCGGATTCTTAATGCGTTAAAACGTAAATAATCACATTTAGAGCTGGGTTAGAAAATCCATAAAGCTGTCCTCTCATTTCAACGATTGTTGGAGTGAGTGTTGTGTTTATGTGAAAGAACCGAACGTTCAACAGAACGACGGAAACGTTTACTGACAACCTCGTAAATTCAGTTGCACGAATTTTCGCGTTCCAAAGGCGTGACATCGTCCGCAAATAAGTCTCGAGCTCATTGGGCGCAATTTCGACTCAAAACACGATTCTAGCCTGAACCTAGTTGTGGTCATATTTCACTTTTATCGCTCAGTCTTGTTGAGAGGTACCGAGCAAAGTAGTCAACTTATAATTCATATCCATTGGTTTCAAAATGCGTTCAATATTTGTAGGAAAATATGCGAGTCTGCTTACGAACTGGTCAGCTCTCCGAAATAGTGATAGTATTGTTGTTGTGAAAAAAGTTGAATTTTAAAGCGGTCTATTTTTAAAAATTGTGGTTAGTTTTTAATGCTGAATATTTTTTAAATGAATTATTTCAAATGATCTGTTTTAAATTTTATTGGTATTTAAATTTTATATATAACTTACTTATTATTTTACTTATAATTTTTACTTAATTATATTACTTACGTATAATTTTATTGGTATTTAAATGTTATCTATTACTTACTTATAATTTTCTAAAATTTTAAGTTTTTTTTTATTATAGACCTTTACAAAAAATCAATTTTTACGGCTGACTATTTTAAAAATTTATTATTTTTAATATTAAGTTTTTCAGTTTTTAAAGCAGATTATTCCATTATTTATCAGTCAGTATTTTAAATTAATGTACACTTTCATTTCGGTTTTTTTAAAATTAATTTTCCATCATTTTACTTTCTAATTTATTCTGTTTCATATTTACTTTCTTAACTTCATACTTTTTTAATTTCCTAGTTTCTAATTTTGGCAATTTCATTATTCATCAGTCAGCTTTTGAATAATAACAAGTTCTTATGCTGACTATTTTCAATTTATTTCTTTTTTCATTAAATTAGTTCAACTTAATATCTATTATTTTTTTAATGCTGATTATTTTCTAATATCAGTCAGCTTGTACATGAAAATCAGCCTATGATGCTGACTCTTTTTAAATTCGTTTTTCATTATTTGATTTTAAGTTTAATTTGTTTTCTTACCTGTTTATTATTTATTCAATTACTTATTCTTTTAATTTCTTAGTTTTCAATGTTAACAATTTTATTATTTACCTGTCAGTTCTTAAATAAAACCCAGCTTACTGCTGACCATTTCCCTGATTATTATTTTTATTTATTAGTTTTCAGTGCTGACAATTTCAGTATTAATTACATTTGTTCCTAATCTTTTACAAACAGTTTCCCATAAAATAGCCACCTGACAAGGTTTTAAATCTTTATAGTTGTCTATTATCTAATTCTCATTTTTGCACCACATAGCCCGCGAAAATACATACATTTTCCGGCGAATAATTAAATTGTTATCGCTCTTGGAATAGAATGCGATAAAATCGCTCTCATCCAGCTATAAATTTTCGAGCTATCACGTTTTTCAGCAATACTTTGCCCACCTCAGGTAGCAAATATTTTATCAGTTGTAGCTGTTTTTCTTGATTTACGCCGCTCGAACTGATAGCGCCCTCTCGTCTTGTTTGCTCAATTTCCCCTTTTGTTGGCGGATTAGCTATTTGCACGCCAATTCAGACGATAAAATGGAGCGTAGGAATATCCGTTGCACAGAAAATGACAATTCATTCTCGGAAAATGCTCTCATCTTATGTCATCGGGAATATATCATGTTACTCCTTCTTATATTTACGATATCGTGGGCTAAATTGTCACTGGGAATCGGCGTGTGATATTATTAAGTATCGAGGGAAATATTTTGCGCAAATGCATTTTCGATTGTTGTCAAAACACCGAGAGATGACCTTCGTCGCACGATTCGCGAATCAATTTAAACGAGGAAAGAAACTTGGTATGGTCTAACCTCCGCAAGATGCGGATTCTTTGTTCGCGAACGCAATCGCAAAGCTAATGGCGACATGCGGACGTTCGTACGCTACTTGCACACGAAATGCGTCCACCGCTTATTTGTTCCTACATTGGTTCGATACCTGGACGATTCTTGGCATGATTCGCAATAATCGACCCGATGTCGGTAAATTGGGAAAAAATACATTTTTCATACAGTTGGCTGAGTATTCTGAAAAAATGTTGCTAGCTTACTGGGCAGAGAAAGAATGAGATAGGGACTGTTATCGAAGCAATAATTGGCGCACTGTTGGGAATTGGAGCTCTACTGTCGATTGGTCGAGGATACCCGCCTAATTCCGTGTCCGCTGCTTTAAGCAATTGATTTTCAAGGCGATTGCGGTCTTCGTAAATCGTACAGTGGCAAAAAGGCTATTTGTACTCATGAATCTCAAGTACAATCATTTGTGTTGTTTTTAAAAATAGATGGATAACTACTGATGTCGACTCCATATCGACAAATGAGATAAAAAATGTATGCTTTTGAACACTTCTTAGTAGCAGCAATATCGATCTACATTTTTGTTACAACGTGACGTTATTGCAACTTTTTCTTCAACACGCCTGCATTGTGGAGCATTTCGGCAAAACCTTCATTTTTGCTGACACACTTGATCCCTGGATTTTCCCCCTTGTATCACTGGGTATGTTGTTCGCCTTTCTGAACGCAAACAGGATTCTAATATAGAATCCTACTCGTATAGAAAGCCGGGATTCACGTGATGACTCTGCCTCCACTTTTTCCTTACATTTTCGCGCAGTCGAATCATGTGTTAACCGTCCCAATAGAAGGTCGCGAAGGTTCTAAAATAATTTTGCATTAAGAACGTTATTTTTTTTAGCATGAATTATGGTCATTTAATCTATTATTTCAAATGCTAATATTTCTGTTGCAGGTGAGCAAGAGTTTTAATGAGGAATAATTTCCAATACTGTCGGGTGAGTGCAGTTACTTTATTGATTGTCTTTCGGAGGAAAAATTTAGTTAACGAATGAGTAAAGCGTTTATTTCAAAATATGAGCACAAAATTATGATTTCTCTTCGTGAAAAACGAATGTTATCACATCAAACTAAAGAGAACCACTGCTGAGCGGTTTGAGGGTTTAAAGGAAGAAGATCGATTAAATAACATCAAGTTTCTTGTTCGGGGTACGGATTGTAAGCAAAAATAATATAATCTTCACTCTATACGGAAACAACTAGATATCATAAAGTTACAAGTTCAGTGTAAAAAAAAATAAGTGAAGAAGAGATTAAGCTACCGTAGAAAACAAGATACAAAAGGATAATACATTAACAACATCTTAAAATACATACTCGTATATGCTGTTCATCAAATTAATTTCGCCGGACCAAAAAGCCAACTGAATATTTTTCTTCCATGTTTACGGAGTAAATGGAAATATAATTTACCATTCGAAATTAAAATTTCAATTCGATTAAATTATTCGGATTAAAAAATAAAATTTCATATTACAATACTCAGAAATACTATTCGAATAAGTGTTATTGTGTAGAAAAAAAACGCTGCAAATATTGTACAGTGGTTTATTATTCCATCACTTCAATAATGATTTAAGAAGATTTGTGATTTTAATCATTCCGAACATTTGTGAACGTTCCCACCGAAAAACAGATGGTACTATAGGGGAAAACTCCGTAACAACTATTGTAATTTTAATCATTTTTATTTTTCTTAATTTCCTAATTAAAAGCTAAACTTATTGCCTAACGATAGAGCTGAAAAAAAGATACGATTTTTATAGCTCCAAGAACTCTCGAGTTATACCCTCATGTCAAATTTCTGAAAATCTCCCAAATTCGGCACAAAAGCTGCGATAACTTGAGAACCAATAAAGCTATCGACCCAGCGATGGTCTCATTCGATTCAGCGTCCAAAAATCTATATACATATATTTATTATTTAATATAATAATTTAATTTAATTTAAAAAAATTAATAAAATTTAAAAAAAAAAATTAAAAAAATTAATTTAAATATTTAATTATTTATATACCATGTACACATTTTTCTGAAAAACCCTGGAAAATATGAATTTTCTCCCCCTCAAAACCCTCCCAAAAATACCCTTAAAATTGAGCTAGCAAGTTGGTTCAAGAATTGGGACGTCGTAGGACCGAGATTGATTTTCGGTGAACATTTCAAGAATTTAGCTATTATAGTGTTCAGTTTCTACATGCCTTGAAACGTAAAACATCAAATTTTGAGGGGGTTAGACTTTTTTTCTTGGGCGATTACAATGGTTTATTATTGAATAATAAATCAAAATGGTGCATTGAGAATATTGGATCGTGTAGCCTTGAACGTTCTTCGCTTACATAACGATGGACCCCTGTCTAGCCAGTGGTGTCACAAGGTCCTATTTAGCCGAATAGTTTATCACTGCAGCGACTGCTTGGTTTACTATTAATTATTGTGATCGCTTATTTGAACATTTTTCGCTTTGATGTTCTATTTGCTCGCTATAAATTGGGAATAATAAACCGTCGTATTTACATTTATTTGACAATTTCTTGCCCGTTCTCTAGGCAAAATTTTCGCCCGTTGTTCCTTTTTACGACAATGTGACTTTCATCTATCGGAAAAACAGCTTTTCCGGTATCTAATCACCTAATTAAAAGCCTCTACACGTCGAAAGCTACGAGCTGCGTGAGAATTAACGATTCGAGATCATCTCCTAGCTGATTAGTGTTAAAACTCTACATTCCACCCCTTCCAACGTTGCTAGATGACGTCAATCCACTAATTGCTGAGTTGATTATGCTATCGGCGGTAAACATTTTGTTAACTAGGCTACCTCTGGAAATTAGAGGTCGCTCCAATTGACCGCTCGACCGACCGTTTCTCCTCGCAATAAGGCGGAATCTATATTCTAAAAAAGAAGCTTCAACTTGGCTCTAGTTTAGTAATATTCATTTGAAATATTGTTGCGTAAGTTTTGATCTTATTTTTAAAAAATCTAAATTTAGTTAATACATTTAAAGAAAAATTAATTGCCTGACGATACAGTTAAAGAGAGTGTTTGACGAGCTTTCCAACGAATACAGAACAATTTTTGTACCTCCACAAATGAGTTATACAATCTTGCCGAATATTTCAAAATCTCGAAAATGCCTAATGAAAGCAGCGATAACTTGAGAAACATCAATGCTATCGACCCCTCGATGCTCTCATTCGATTCAGCGTCCAAAAATCTATAGAAATTGACACCAAATACACCTTTTTCCATTAAAAAAAAATATATATAAGAAAAAATAAATAAATAAAAATTTCTTAAAAGATAGATAATGCGAATTTTTTCCTCCAAAAATACCCTTAAAATTGAGGTAGCGATTTGATTGCGAAATTCAGCCATTGTCAGGCCAAGTGTTGAAAATCCGTTTCGTCAGAAAAGTGTTGACGTTTTATGGCGAACGTACAGAATTTTTTTTAATTGGATATTCGTATTGTACATCTTTTGAAAATTAAACCTTAAATTTGAAGTGGTTGTTAGAAAACTGTTTTTCTTGGGCGATTACAATGGTTTACTATTGAACAATAAACCAGAAAATTCTGTCCGTGCGCCGTCGAGACTTTTCTGAGGAAACTAAATGACACACATATTTGAGATTTTTCTCAAAAATCATTCTTCAACGGTTCAATTCTTTAACCAAATCGCTCCCGGAATTTTAAAGGGTTTTGATGATTTCAGAAATTTTTCAATTCAAGAATTCAAAAAATTTTTTACGTGTTTCCATATCACGAGTGAGGCAATGGAATAATGAACCAACGTACAATCATTTGCAGCGTTTTAAAAGATATTAGGAATTATAAAGTGCAGTAAAAAAATTTGTTTTTCCAGACGATCTCAATACTTACATTTACTACGTAAACGTGGAAGTAAAAATGACATAAATTTACTTGTTCCACGTTAATACCTAATAAAATATTATTCATCCTCAAAAATTATTCACCTACTGGATGTACTGTAAATGTCGTTGGATTTTGGATAACTAACTGTACTTCCTTGATACAAGCTTTAAAATTTTTGTATATTTCGCCCGTTTTCTATTTAAATTAGTGCAAGTTTTATTCGTAAAATATGAAAACATTTCACCCGACTTGAAAGCTCGATCAAATTCAACCAGAAATTTGGCGACTCGCGATTTCTCTGTCAAAAAAAATTGCCAGACATTTTTTTCGTGATTTGGAATTCCCCTTCTGAGCTGCTAAATTATTCAACCCCTAAACGATTGACGGTCCTAATGGTTCGACTTCTGAAAATCCGGCACCTCAGGTGAGACATCGAAAGGCGTGACGATTTTCTTTCAACAGCGGAGACAATTTAGGCTGTTCTTTGATTGAGCAATTTCCGTCCACAGAGGGGAAAACCTACGCTCGTGCGCTTACAATAATTGCAATAACGAGACGACCTCTTCTCCATTTTTTTCTTTTTTATTACGCCGAGTACTTTCGCCCGTTCGGGCTTCTTCAGGGCATTATAGGACCAATGGTACCTATGGCCCACATTGGTCCTATAATGCCCAGAAGAAGCCCGAACGGGCGAAAGTACTCGGCGTAATAAAAAAGAAAAAATGGAGAAGAGGTAGTCTCGTTATTTTCCCCCTCAACCTGCAGAAAGAAGGAATACGACCACCTGGAGAAGAAAAATAATTGCAATCGATTGTTTCTATTCGCATATTGAACTCTTGTGTGTTTAAATTTGATGATGTGGACGATTTTGTAATTTATGACACAGTTTGATCAATTTATGAAATTATTTTTAAATTTTATTTATTTATTTTCTTCTTCGTCGGTTTATTCTGTACATATTTCAAGTTAGCCTCATCAGGTAGAAAATTTTCCAGTACGATTTATTTAGCTCCCGTATCCCATTTAATTATTTTTAAATTTTATTTATTTATTTTCTTCTTTGTCGGTTTATTCTGTACATATTTCAAGTTAGCCTCTTCAGGTAGAAGATTTTCCAGTACGATTTATTTAGCTCCCGTATCCCATTTAATTATTTTTAAATTTTATTTATTTATTTTCTTCTTTGTCGGTTTATTCTGTACATATTTCAAGTTAGCCTCTTCAGGTAGAAAATTTTCCAACACGATTTATTTAGCTCCCGTATCCCATTTGCATCAAGAACGAATCTCTTGCTCTCAACGTGTGTGTTTTTCTTAGGTCATAATAAACGTGGTTTGGACTTATCGCTCGGGCTTTTCTCGGTTGACCACATTTCTCACCGTTTGCTGCCAATCCTCGGCCTCTTGCTGCTGCAATTCAGCTGATCCTGCGATTGAGATTATTACATACGTCAATGATATCGGAAGAATGAGCTGTGATATCGAATCGGACCACAAATCCGTCAAGGTGATCTCTTACGTGAAGGGGAAAGCATTTTCGTGTTACACAAGTTGCCATATTCATCTATATTGGGAATCGGAGATTTAGAATACATCAAAATCATCTTACGGCCGTTATCGGAGTTTTGCGTCAACGTTAGTCCGTATCGCATGCGTCACATGTGCGTGTCCCATTTAGAGCAAATAGAGAACCTTTCCTTTGTATAGATGAAAGCTTACGACTGATTCAAGTCTTTGATTAAACGCCTTCGTAGAATTTTCGAACGACTTGAAGGTCGCGTGAAATACGTCGCACGACCGAGTGCGATGCTCTCTGATTTTAGGGAAATTATTTACGTACAATTCGCTTTAGGTTATTTATTAATATTGTTGGAAATATATTAATTCGTAAGGAGTACTCATTATCAGGTGAAATCCAACAATATTCAATTAGGATTGAAATTTTAATATTGTGTGGAGTAAATAACTTGAATGTCTTCATATTTGTATTCTATTTTTACTTCCACGTTTACGTAGTAAGTGGAAGTATTGTGATCGTCTGAAATGTCGAATTTTTTTCTCTCTGAAGTGGCTAAATATTTCTCCAAGGCCGCTTTCCATTTCAATTTTCTTTAGAATGTAGCTAGGTACGCGAATTTCTGTCGATTAATTATTACTATTCGGCATTCCAAAAATCTATATACATATATTTATTATTTAATATAATAATTTAATTTAATTTAAAAAATTTAATAACTTTTTTTTTTATTCGACTCGTGAAATTTGCCAGTTTACGTGTACGAATTTGCTTGGGCGAGCTAACCAATTAATCTTTTCGGTTCAGTGAAATCGGGTTTCGCGATATTGGCAATCCATTTATAATAAATTATCCTTTGTGGCGAAAACCTATTTTACAAAAGCTGGGAAAGCAGAAACGCGACGAAGAGCGTGGCACGAGAAATATTCCTGAAATCTGAAATAAAATAACGAGTTGAGTAATATAACAATAAAATACATTTCAACCCACTTCAAATTGTCGTCGATCTATTCGAACAAAGGGTTTCATATTTTAGTTAATTTTTCAAGTATAGCATTTTTTTTCTAACGACAGTCAGCAATTAAAAAAAATTCAAGGACTTTAATACCATAATGGACGACTAGAAAATGCCCTATTCTTCTGCATTATATTTTAAAGGCGTAATCAATTGGCAATTAGTTGAAAATCGTCGTCGAATCGGTTCGTACGATTCGGAATTCTTCTTTTTCTAATGATGACTGCACTTATCGAATTTGCCTCAGTTCGAAAAATTCGCTTCTCTCGAAGAGCTCCTTTCGTGAAATTTCTCGCCATTCGCCACTAAGCCAAGGACTTCCGATGATGTCCCTGACTCGTTCGCAATTTTAATTGCACTATGAAACTATGCGCTGATTGCTCTTCGAGTTCGATGACGTCAAAGAATGATTCGCCCCTGATCCCTTATGCGGTTAAACGAGTAACAGCTGTGTTCTCCAACTCCTTGACCCCGTTTCAATTGCACTTGAGCCTTGCTGAGGAAAAAACCATTCCTTTCTCGTTGTCACGCTATGAAAAACGGGCGGCCTGGGTTTGGAGAAACAGGGCAGAAACCCAATGGTTTTGGGGCAAACGGCAATTGGGTTTGGGTACAAAAAGTAATGGGTTTGGGGAAACGCACTTCAACCTTGAATAAAGCAATGGGTTTGGGGAAACAGGATAAAACCTTTTTCTTCTCCAGGTGGTCGCATTACTTCTTTTTGTAGGTTGAGTGGCCATAGGTACCCTTGGTCCTATAATGCCCTGAAGAAGCCCGAACGGGCGAAAGTACTCGGCTGAGAAATATAAAGAAAATGGAGAAGAGGTCGCCTCGTTTTTCTCCCCCTCAACCTACAAAAAAAAAACAGGATAAAACCGTAGATTCCCGCACCTGCCCATGTGATACTCCTAAATAATGAAGGAAAAATAGTACCTTTAAGCCATGTAGAGTAGCCATGTAGTACCATGTTGAGGGGGGACGTATGTGAGACCCATAAATTTGCGGAGCCACATGCCTGTTTCGGTTTTTTTTTACGTAACTCTTCCACAGTGTTTTATCTTGTTTTATTCGCCGCAACCAAGCTTGGTGGAGGTGGAACGTGCAACCGTAGATTTTGCAGTCCGGGAAGGTATCCCTTATCGCGTTGTGGGCTGCTATTTCAAAGTCGAGATGCATCACGTCAAACTTCAAATTTTGCTCAATTACCGTCACCGGCTGGCTCACTTGCACTGACTGACCACTCAATTCAACGACGTTCAAGGTCATCACAGTCCACAGAGACACCGATAAGAGATCGTGTTCCTTCGGGTCAAAGTGGAGAATGCAGTAAGGCGAACCGTGACCCAAAACCATTGCGAGTCCGTGCCGGGCCGATTGCAATCCTTTTCCCCAAAATCAATGTTCTGACATTTCGTTATCCCC
Organism: Tupiocoris notatus; assembly: GCA_037159825.1. Lineage (NCBI taxonomy): Eukaryota > Metazoa > Arthropoda > Insecta > Hemiptera > Miridae > Tupiocoris > Tupiocoris notatus. The sequence continues at coordinate 28,014 of JASJUZ010000228.1, read as the reverse complement.
ACTCCTCGACCGTTTTCCCAAACCCATTACGCCCTGAAAAACACTCGGACGTTGAGGAAAAGCTGACCCAATCGCGACTCTGCGTTCAAAAAAGTAAATAATAGTACCATACTACCTTGACCTATGATGCCGAAAGTGTTGAAATAAAGCGTCAAATAAATTCCAAAAAATAATCAAATGCCTATAAAGCTTGGAGCTTTGATTACTAGGAAGAAAACCGAGTTTGAAAACGATAGACGAACTGAACCATTGCCACCACTGCCATTTGATGTTTTTCTGACGCTGAAAATCGTTGAAATTCCGAGTTGGAAATCGAACGCTGAAAAACTCAGTTGACTTTCCTTACCAGCTGACAATAGTCACGAGATCGTCAGGTCACGTTATACATGTGTTGTTTTTGGTGTCAGGTGTCGCCCTTTTGGAATCTTAGGCTGCCGCCTCTGACGTCAATCTGTTGACCAGAGCAAGGTAATCGCAGTGGAAGGTGAGCGAGGGCGAGCTTCTTCTACAGTTCGCAGCGAAGCTGGTGATGCAATAGGAGCCGATGAAATCGAGGCAGAGGCCAACGGACGGCGGAGCAGGAACCGATAACAGATTTGCTCCCAGCGTTGACGTATATCCTCGCGTTGATGGATAGCGCTCCTTTTAAACCGGCAAAAAACCTATATTTCAACGGTGAATTAAATAACGCTGCGGTAAATTCAGTCGGACTTAGCTGGCAGTACGTTCTTTCTCTTGGAAAATCACGGCGCGTGAGACTATGAGAGGAAACCGCTAATGAAAAAACGCTGCAATTTATTCTACAGTTTTTTTATTATTCATTCGCTTCAATAATGATTTAAGAAGACTATCCATTTGTGATGGTAATTATTCCGAGCATTTGTGAACGTTCCAACCGAAAAACAGATTGGTAACTATAGAAAACTCCGTAGCAACTATTCTAATTTTAGTCTTGGTTTATTATTCAATAATAAACCATTGTAATCGCCCAAGAAAAAAAATTTCTAACACCCCCTCAAAATTTGATATACGTTTCAAGGCATGTAGAATCCGAATATCCAAAAAAAAAAATTCTGTCCGTACGCCGTTACCAGTTTTCCGGCCAAACTGTAAGAGCTAAAAATTTGAAATTTTCACCAAAAATCAATCACAGTCCTACGACGGCCCAATTCTTGAACCAACTTGCTAGCTCAATTTTAAGGGTATTTTTGGGGGGTTTTGAGGGGGAGAAAATTAATATTTTCCGAGGTCTTTCAGAAAAATGTGTACGTGGTATCAAATTATATAGATTTTTGAACGCTGAGTCGAATGAGACCATCGCGAGGTCGATAGCTTTATTGGTTCTCGAGTTATCGCAGCTTTTGTGCCGAATTTGGGAGATTTTCAGAAAATTGACGAGAGTTCTTGGAGCTATAAAAATCGTTCTATACTCATTGGAATGGTTGTCAAACGCTCTCTCTAGCTGTACCGTTAGGCAAAAAAATTAGCTTTTAATTAGGAAATTAAGAAAAATAAAAATGATTAAAATTACAATAGTTGCTACGGAGTTTTCCCCCATAGTTACCATCTGTTTTTCGGTGAGAACGTTCACAAATATTCGGAATATTTAAAATGACAAATGGATAGTCTTCTTTAATCAATATTGAAGCGAAATAATAATAAACCACTGAACAATCATTTGCAGCGTTTTTTCTTTTTCTTAATTTTTCTCATTAGAAGCTAAATTTTTTAACTAACGGTACAGCTAGAGAGAGTGTTTGACAACCATTCCAATGAGTATAGAACGATTTTTATAGCTCCAAGAACTCTCGAGTACATACCTCATGCCAAATGTCTGAAAATCTCCCAAATTCGAGACAAAAGCTGCGAAAACTCGAGAACAATTGAAGTTATCGAGCTCGCGATGGTCTCATTCGATTCAGCGTCCAAAACTCTATAGAAATCGATACCAAACACGTCTTTTTCTGAAAAATGTTGGAAAATACGAATTTTCTCCCCCTAAAAAAACCCCAAAAATACCCACAAATTGAGCTAGCGATTTGGTTAAAGAATTGAGCCTTTGTGAGGCCAAGATTGATTTTCGGTGAACATTTCAAGAAAGTAGCTATTATAGTTTGGTCGAAAAAGTGTTGACGGTGGACGGACAGAATTTTTTTTATTGCATATTTGGACTCTACATGCCTTGAAACGCAAAACTTCACATTTTGAGGGAGCTGGAAAAATTTATTCTTGGGTGATTTATTATTGAATAATAACCCAGTATTATTGAATAAGAAACCAACAAAAAGGGGAAGGGAAATAAATGTTTTTTTTTTTTTTTCAATGGAAAATTGCGCCGTACGGGGTGAAATATGAAGAGAAAACTTTGGCCCGTTTCACCTTATGAGACGATTTTGATTGCGCGAAGTCCTTGTATGGGGGATAACTTTCAATAACATTGTCATTTGGTTTAAGAGATCTAAGGGAGATCTACGGCTGAGGATTTACAAATAAATTGAAACATCCCCTGGCAAACCTCTTTCCTTGCATGTGATGAATTGCATATGAATAAGCCCTAACCAGCATAAACCAGGCCCTATAAGCCCTAACAAGCTCTAACGTTGTCTAAATCACTGGCTAGAAGTAATATTTTGCTAATCCTTTCCCGAATCATTTACTGATTCTCATAGTGAGCTAAAATCTACCGACACCAATTATTTTTCAAAGGATGCCGCGATTTTAAACGGAAAAAAATGCGTGTATGGCCGTGCGGATCTTTGATGAAAGAAGGCGAGGAAAAATTGATTTACCGACAAGGGACTCCCTGTTCATGTTGTTATCACAGTCGCCACGTTAACTTTCAAGCCTCTAGGAAGAATCAATTCGCCACGAGATTCAACCCTGAATATCCCCTTCGGATACAGTTCCCTGAGATTCGTTCCCGCTGAATCAAAAATGTTAGAACTTACTTCCATGGCTACTTATTGTAATTTCACCTCGGTTCCTTGTTTATTCCGATTCAAACCGGGCTCTTTCGTCTATGAAATTCCAATGTTCGCTTTTGAAACCGTCCGACTTCACGTGAAGCCCTCGAGTTAGCCTTTTACTGCGGAAAATTACGAGTGGCCGATAAAACGATAGCGCTAGATATCTCGAAAATTATCTACCTATGTTGTCGACGAGGGAAAAATCAGTCCCCCGCAGTCGACAGTTCGACATGTATTCCAAGGTGTCCGTTTTCCTGGTGACGTTTGCCGTTATCGCGGCGGCTCAGCCCGTCGACAAATGCAGCGGTGCGGATAAGTTTTTCGATGCTCGAATCTTATCACCGTTGAGGGCTCTTTTTAAAGACTTCAGCGCTATAATCGTTCCCAGCCTCAACGACGACCTTGGTCGGGTATTTCTGTCGGCTCAGGACGGTCTTATTACAAATCTAACGTCGTTCTATTTATCGTCGCCGGCGGAATCCGATTTCTCGTCCTACGTCTGCTTAAGCGAGGATCGCACCAACGTAACTCTCCTGGCCGACGTGACTCTCGACAGTTTGAACTTGTCTTTCGGCAGTTTCATGCTGAAATTACCTCTTGTCACCGTCGGCGGCGATAAAATGTCCGCCGACGTCGGCGGCGCGTCAGCGTCGGTTAGTTTGTCGGTCGTGAAAATCGGCGAAAACGCGTGCAACTCGACGCTCAACTATTTCCAAGTGAAAGAATTCAAATCGGTCGACGTCGAGTTCGACCCGTTCAATTTGGTAAATTGGATCAGCCAGTTTTTTGTGCGCCATTTTTTCAATCCCGTCTTTCGCCTGTTTCGCGTCTATCCGTTTCTGCAATCTATGGTCGAGTCGAATTTACGAAAATGCGTCCCTTCAGTCGAACACGAGCTTTGCGAAATGGTAAATAGTTTCAGAATGTGAAATGGGAATATTTCGAATCGCCTGATGTCAAATTGATCGAGACCGATTCGGCAGCGCAATCTTCACCGCCTGAAAGCTTGACTTCTGCGTTTCTAAAGAATTTCAAGATCGAATTGAGACTATTCTGAATTGTAACTGTCGCACTGTTTAGATTCGGTTTAAACATTTGACGTTTATTCACCTTTATTTCGCACGCTGTGTCGGAGAATAATCTTGCCGAATTTTCAGAAGTTTCAAATCCCTTGAAACTATTAAAACCGATTTTTTAGCGAGAATATTTTTTCTGGCGTGAAATCCACTCGAGCTCCGAGCTACTCGCTTTATTCGAATAACAACCTAGAGCCACTTGAATGGCTTTCGTAGCCCCTGATATTATTATAATGGTATATTATCACTTTATCATGAAACTGCTGTCTCGAAATAACTTTGGTTTGCAGGCTTCGGTCATTTCACGCCTGAAAATCAATCTTTCTAGGTGCAAAAAGCTTTCTTCGCTCTTTCGCAATTTTTCCCTCGTAATAACGAATTTTCCACCTTGAAAATTTACACTGTCGATGCTGTTTTCAAAAGGCTGCGACACTATTGGCAATATACTTTCAAAAAATCTTAAATATCGACGGTGAAAATTTGAGACCTCGTATCTCCATTTTTGACGAAAATGAGATTATGGTTTCTATCAGGCAAGTTGGTTTTTACCGATTTTAGCGCTCATTTGGTTGATTTTCGAATTATTTCGGCTCAAAATTTCAATTTTTGATACCTCGTATCCCTCTAAATAATATTTAAAAATATTATTAAGAAATAATGCAGTTTTTTTTCTTTCCTCTAATGTAAAATGGAGATACGAGGTCTCAATTCTTCACCGTCGATATGTAACCATGCGGATTTGGTTACATGTTTTTCTTAGCTCTCAGTTGAAGATTCCGTAAATTCTATCGTCAGTGATTTAATTTACTAAGGATTCCCCTAAAATTATTCTCCGACACAATTTCTGATTAGGAGAACGTTTTCCACCAGCAATAAACGGATTCGACCTTGGATCATTGTTCTTTACCTCGCTGCCATAAAATATAAATTAGTATCAGTTTTAAGTTACTTGTTGATATTTCAAGCTTGATTTTTATCACCTCTTAAATCTATTTTGGGCAGACTAGCACTGAAAACTGCGTCTAATTTGAAATTTGGATCAAATAATGCTTGATGCGTTCAATGGATTCTCTATCGTTTTCATTATTCTGGTTATCCGTCTTAAAATTTATTTTTCAATATTAATAGGATTGAATAATAAAGAAAGTTATATTGTGTAAACAAATAAAGAGTATAAAGAAATAGAGAATATACCTCAAAGAATGCCAGGTCTATGTAATTGTTACCAAAATCACGCTCTTGTCGAAACTCAGTTTTCTCGAACCTCGAATTTTCATCATTCTAGAAATCCGATGCTTGATATCAATTATAATCTTCCTTGGTATTATTTATGATACATATTTGCCATTGTAGCTCTACTTATAGAAGAATTTATGTAAGCAGAAAGTATTCAAAATGCAATAATTTCAATGTCGTTTTTCACATTTAAATAAATTCTAAAATTTTTATTCTCGCAATTCTTCAATTTCACAATTTTCAACACGATAATTCGCACATTTTAATTCACCAATCGTTTTCATTTTGTCCCTAGTCAATCATTTCCAAACTTGAATTTTCGAAAATAATTTCGTATTAAATAATTCTGTCACAAGATCTCTCAGCTAAAGCGTAAAAATTCATCAATCTGAGGAGAATGTCACAGTTCCCGTTGTTAGGTATTTTTATTGTCTCCCCTTCGGGCTTTTCCATTCCCGCCCGTTCCAACTCGGCTTCCATCAATTGTTCAGCGCTATCGTATGCCTAACACCTTGCTGTATAAATGGCGTCGAATGATTGGCAATTCTTGGGTGAATAATTTTCGAAACCTCTTGGTTTCAACATTTGAAATAGAGCGCGATGTGATTTTTCCATTTCGATCAGAATGGTCCGATGTCGAACCACGTTTGTATGTTACCCTAGGCGATTTATCGAGTCTGGTGAGTAGCTTCCGTTTAATTTCTACGGGCGAGTGCAATTTTTCCCAATATTTTCAACGTTCTCGAGGGTCGTCGTGGTTTTCAGCCGTTCGCCGCTCACGATTCGTTTACAGACACAGTTTATCTTTTGCGGGCGTGCCTGGGAGCAAGGTCAGCTTTACCTGAGGGGGCCCCTTATGGGCTTGTCAAATGAATACTAACAAATGGCCACTCGATGCATCGGCCTTCGCTCGACGGATTGAGCCGATGTCAGTGACGTCTTGACGAAATTGTCTGGAGAAATTAAAAACTGAAAGAAAAACACAGCTTTGAGCTTCTCAAATAAATTCGAAAGAAAGGGCAAATTATTTAACTTGATTATTCACCTTTCAAAGTGATCTGTGTCGATTTAAAAGCTAACATCTCCATATTTATGATTTTTTTCGAATCCGAGTAGCTTGCTATACACGCGCGTTCTTCCCGATTGGAAATCGTGGCGAGGGATCGTCTCCTTTGAAAAATTATTTGTGTTAGTAAATGCCATCATAATCGGAAAATGAAGAATGCTTCCTACCAGTGATTTTGGAACAAGTTAGTGCTGATTAGGGCTTGCTAGTGATGGTTAAGGCTGGTTAGTGCCGTTTAAAGCTGGTTAGTGCTGGTTAAGGCTTGTTAGTGATGGTTAGGGCTGGTTAGTGCCGGTTAGGGCTGGTTAGTGCTGTTTAAAGCTGGTTAGTGCCGGTTAAGGCTTGTTAGTGATGGTTAGGGCTGGTTAGTGCCGGTTAGGGCTGGTTAATGCCGGTTAAGGCTGGTTAGTGCCGTTTAAAGCTGGTTAGTGCCGGTTAAGGCTGGTTAGTGCCGGTTAGGGCTGGTTAAGGCTGGTTAGTGCCGGTTAGGGCTTGTTAGTGATGGTTAGGGCTGGTTAGTGCCGGTTAAGGCTGGTTAGTGCCGGTTAGGGCTGGTTAGTGCCGGTTAGGGCTGGTTAGTGCCAGTTAGGGCTGGTTAGTGCCGTTTAAAGCTGGTTAAGGCTGGTTAGCGCTGCATAGTGCTTGTCAGGGCTGTTTAGTGCCGGATAGGACTGGTGTTCTGTCACACGTATAGTAGGGTTCACACAGATCCGTCAAATGGCGTTAGACATTTTTACTGACTACCCGACGCGGGAATGCTATCACCTAGCCAATCAGAATGCAGAACGCAGCAACGCAAACACATTGGCGCAAGCTTCTTAATACGCTGCCCGCTTTCGCCAAACCGGGCATCATGGTCTTTCCAAATAAGTCAGCGAATCCTGCATCTTTCTCGCTTCGAATCGAATTGATCTCGTAGGCTTCCAATCATTTCTTTCTCCTACGCGTCTCGACTGCACGCAGTTTTTGTTTTGAAGGCCGACTGCGGTTAGAATATCATCCTGCTAAGGAGCGATGGTGCTTTTTTCTGAAAGACAAATTTGTACAAGCCGTTATGCTAATGTCCTAAGCGAAACAAGAGGCGGCAATCCAGAAGGTTGATTCTAGCGGGAGTGCATAGGCAAGTTACGATGCTGACGTCAATGCCGAGTGTTTTCAACGTTAAAAAGTTTTGTTCATTCGCCACGTCTCTTCTAAACTGGTTTATAATGTTCTATAGTTATGTGGAAGCTCATTTGAAGGTTTTTCGTTCAGTTCATCGGCGAACATCGGACCGTCTCGGGCGTTGTTTCGTTCCGCGTTTCCGTTTCAACTCCCGCTCCCTGGGAAAATCGTCACCTATGTTTAAATGAAGGAGTTCCTTTTTAAAGTGTTCTCAACGAAGCAGTCGCACAAAGTGAGCTTTTTATTTACGATTTCGGCCTTTGCTACAATTCAATCGCATCTAGTGAGCGTTTTGTTTTCCTTTTTTTTTTAATTGTAAAGGTGTTACAAGAAATTTTTAATGTCCAGGGATTGTGAGGGGGCTCAATCGACTCATTCTCATATTGTTTACTTTCTGGCCGAGTACTTTCGCCCGTTCGGGCATCATCAGGGCGATCTAAGTATGTGGCATTCAGTTATTTATCATGGAGGTACAGGACAATTTTGAAGGTCAGAAATTCCATTCTACTTTCGTGGAGCCTTAGGATCCACAGCCGAATCGGCTCAGTCACTGGGTTTCAATTAAATCAAATCTTGCCTGCCTGGCTATGTCCTGAAATGTTGTGATTAAAGTTAAGTGTAATATTTTAAGTATAATAAGTTAAGAAATTTTTAAATTGCGATTATCCAAAGGGATCTAAGATCGTTTTTACCTAAAGGATAAGCTCGACTTGCGAATCGAAAGTGAACGCTTTCAATCGCTACGTGGCCTTGTTCACCATCAGTTTACAGTGAACTGCGAAGGTCGTGAAGGTCTTAGTACTGTGATGTTGTCGAGCCTTGACCCGAGTTCTCGAGGACAGACGGAATAGCGAGAAACTGCTGGAAAACAGCTACCTCGTAATCATACCTGATAACATGTTGTCCGTGTGTTTATTTAGGAAAAAAAAGAAAAAAAATTCAGTTGGCAATTATTTCTTTACGTGAGCTACCTGGGTGAAATTCTCGCCGATTGTATCTCGGAATTATCTATCTATATCTTGAAGAAATTTATGTAACGTCGAATTTGAATAAACCTCGTACCTAAATGCGTTCTTACCTTTTGAAAGCGGCAACTGAAGAAAATCGACGCATCCTAAGCGAAACTATGGAATAGTCGATTGAAGCACGATCGCTTTTAAAAACACGACGTGCTCCAATTAAAACGATTATAATTATCTCTCTTTTGAGTCTCGCTTAATCTCAATTTTACCTGTAACGGCACAACTGCGATTAAGCTAATGGAACAAAGAACTTTTATCTTTACTCACCGCGGGAAATTGTTCTTTGTTTTCAAAAAGATATCGTCTGCCCTCAAAAGATTTCAAAAAACGGTTATCGCAGGTGGGCCAGATGGATTTCGTGCTTTATTGAGAGTTGTTTATTATAGAGCTGTACATTATTAGGCATTTATCTCTCTTCCACAATGCAAAGAAAAAAAATTGCTTTTCAAAAAATTAAATCTTTCAGGTTCAAATTAATATTAATCGCAAAAATAAAAAAATAAATGCTCACTTGGCTCTATTTAATAAAAACATATTATTTTATTTTATAGGGTTGTTGTCCTTGTCACTACTATAATATTTATAGTACTATATATTATATAGTATAGTATAGGTATGGGTTTAGTAGTTGATTATTTGTGTATGGAGAGTAGGAATCGATTAGTATTTAGTAGTTGCTATAATTTGGTATGTAGTTGGTGGGGATTGTATTGTACTTAGTATCATAAAGTATTGTGTTTTTCAACTGGAGCAAAGTAGGAGCAAAATTAGACATAACAACTGTAAGTTTTCCAAGATTTGTAACTTGCACAGTGGATAACTCAAACAAAAATTCGTCAATTCAAATGTTTGAATATACCAAAAGATAGGTAATTTAATTGCCCACATTTTCCTAATGTAATGTACCTATCCATTTTTCAACCGTTTTTGCGTTATTCAACAATATTGGTAGACCATACGCGAAAAGATGACATTTTTCAACTTTAAACGTTCTTTTCATCTATTTACTGCGAAAGAAACAAAGAATGGACCATATATTATTGATATACACATCATCAACTATCATTATGCTGAATTTGAGCGAAATCCATTTGAAAAAATTTTTCGCGAAAAATCCAAGGGGTACCCCTGCGATTTTTTCCAACCGAACAGTTAACGATTTTTTACTCGTCTCTCAATACAGATAAAAATCTGAAATTTTTAGGAAAGTTGTGTCTTACCGAGATGTATTTTTGGTATTTTTTTTATTTCTCGGAAAAATCAGCAAGTGGTCCAAAAAAATCAGTTTTTGAAAGCTCGAAAATCGGACTTTAACCGTGAATTTCGGGGTCAAAATGTATGCGAATCAATTGTTTTATTATGCAGGAGTCTTCATTTGAACGCCTTACACACGTACATAGCAAAAAATTTGGCGAAAAAAATTTAAACAGAGCCAGAGAAATTATTTTCGGTAAATCGAGTTTTTCGCCGGCCGCTCCGCTGGCATCGGTAATAGTGAAAAATTAAATGTTCGTTTTAAAGCGATTTTGTAAGCTATTCTTATAGGAAATTTAACGCTGAATCCGAATATGACGTCAAAACGGCGGAAATTTGACGACCAACATTAGTTTTTCCCAGTTTTAGTACTACGCGGTTTCATGTGTTTCAACTTTGAAAATCCGTTGCAAATACTTACAGTACTGTTCAAATTTGATTATTTAATGATCGAATTCGAATTCAAAGTGAAAACAATCAAAATCGAACAATTAGCAATGTTTTATGAATTTTTTTCGATTTTCATACTCTTGAAGTTTCAACTTTGGAATTTTTTTTCGTCACGTTCCCGAAATGGGAATGGTTAGGTGCTTTGGAAGAAAATGAAGGAAATTTAATGTAGAATCCATTAAAAATAAGAAAATGGCTAGCGTATTGAATAGCTCTCGAGATATATTCCGCTTTATGTCAGAAAACGTGTTTTGAGTTTTCTTCGATCGCGAATAGCTCCGCGGAGACATAACATAAAAATATAACTAAATACACCAAATTGTAGGATTTTGATAGCTCTTTCTCGCCTCTGAGTAATATACCTATGTAAAAGTAGTCGGTTCAAAAGTTGTATGCAAAAAAACGCAAAAAACCGGGTCATAAAATTTCAAAGTGCAATAAAATTTGAACAGAGGCCTAATTAAAAAAAATAAGACTTTTCCAGCCGATGAAGTTCTCTCAATTGAACGACACTATGACTTAAATTTGATTACCTAGTCCCAGTTTCTCCGGCAGTAGCTCCGGCTAAAATCTATCAACGAACGAATTCTTGTACTTTTTCGTTTAAAGAATTTATCCATGAACAAAATGCGCACATAAAATCTTATCGCGTTGTGAGAATTTTTCGAGAAAATCGCGATCAACTGCGGAAAAACGTGGTTTCGAAAAAGCCCGAATTTTGACATATTCCTCCCTCACGAAAAATTAAGGTCGAAAATCAAAAAAGTAAGAATTAACCGCACCAGGAATTTCGATTTAATTGACGAATATAGTGTCAAATATTTTTTATCGTTTCACAATTTTTCTCGGCCCGTTTGAGTTTTTTCAAAACGAAATTTTCAAGTTCCGACTTTGGAAGGCTATAGCTCCGCGGGGGTTAGAGCGAACTAAACAATTGTAATATCTCATCGAGTTATCGTGACTATATTCGGAGCTAATGTCTTCTGCGCCTTTGATATTCAATCGGAATACAGGTCGGTGAAAAATGTTCAGCGGAACGGCATTCCGGGACCAATTTCACCATAATAGCGGAAGTCCTTGGGCGTGAAATTGCCGAACAGACGTAGATGGCCAAAAGCGTGCGGTAATTTTAAAATTAATAGCGCCCAGTTGTCAGGACGTTTCTAATTGTCGTAATATAACTGCCGGCTAATGTAATTAGCGGTCTGATCTGGAAAGGCGCGGGCAAAAAATAAGTCGGATTAGGATCGTTTCCTTTAGCGGAAAAAAAACAACGCTGAAGAAAAGCGCTGGAGGAAAAAACTTGCAATGCGGTCAATCGACGTCTTATTTAGCCCGTTTCTGATTCGTTTCCTTTCGTTTAACAAGGTGGCAATTATTGTCATTTTCACACCGAGCTAAGGTTTCTCCTCCGAGTCGCTACGACGGAGAGAGAGAAAGAATGAATGAATAGTTTATTTAGAGAGAGAGATTGACGATTCATTGATTGAACAAAATAAAACTGTGACAAAAAATAGGACCATAAGGTCCTCTCTTCCTTCTTCACACAGTTAAAAAATAGAAAACTAAAATAAACATTTTGTCAGGATTAAAAATAATAATAATATTAACTCCACTTAGCATAGAAATTTAGAAATAAAATAAAATAAATGGAAGAAAATAAAAATGAGAGCCAGAGAGAAAGAGCGATTTGTTCAATTTACAAAGTGTCGTTTGTGGCGATTTCATTGAATTTAGTTAGCTTTTGTGAGAATGTTGCGAGCTTTCGAAAAACCTTTTGAAGTGAAATTCACTTGTTTTTGGTTTATAATACAATAATAAACTGTTGTAATCGCCCAAGAATTTGAATCTCCCAAATTTTTACGTTTCAAGGCGTATAGAATCTGAATATCCAATCATATAAATTGCCCGTCCGCCGTTAACACTTTTCTGAGGAGCTATTATAGCTAAGTTCTTGAAAAATTTGTCAAAAATCAATCGTGTACCGGCAATTGCTCAATTTCTCAATCAAATCGCTTCCTCGATTTTAATGGTATTTTTGAAGGGGAGGAAAGTATTTTTGGGTCGATAGCTTTATCGGTTCTCGAGCTATCGCGGCTTTGGCGTAGAATTTTCGAGGTTTTCAATTTGATCGTTTTTTCGTCGGTATTATTTATTATTTATTTTTTGACCGTAGCGGGCATACTATAGAAAAACCCCATGATCCTACATTACAGCATTGTGGTTGCTTGAATATTTTAAACTATCCGAGCGGAAATGGGAAATGTAAGAAACGAGTCACCTTATTATTAATTACGGTTCGCCATTTCATTTATCATGCAGAATATTTTTAGTTCAAACAAATTTTTCGAGGCTAACATTCACTAATTAGGCCGTGTGGCGATTGAACACCTGAACTAATAAGTTGGTCGATTGTTCTCTGGAACAAGCATAGTTTTCGGTCCAGGGTTGTTGAAAATGATGTCGCCTTTAAATCAATATTTGGTCAGGTTGGATTTTTCGCGAAAATATCTTCGATTATGGAATGTGCGGATATTTGTCGCGGTCGAATTCAGAAGCGAATTCCTCTCTCTTATTCTATTGACAATTAGCTATGATACTTTTGCAAATTTATTCACTCCCCTGTGAGCAAGGCCGATCGAAGTGGAACAAAGCGCTCGCCTGACGTCTACAGTTAACGTGAGATGTAAAAGAAGTCACTTGCAAAGGGACAGGTTGAAACGTGACTGATACCACGAAGGTTCTGTCACGTTTGCGTCTGCATTCTAAAACTATTTGGCTCTTGGCATCACTTGCTCGGAAACAGTGTTCCAGACGGAAAAAATAGCCCTCTTGCGGACGTTCCAAAAATTAAGTTCCGTCGCAGTGGAAAAGTTTGAAAAACGCTGCAAATGATTGTACAGTGGTTTATTATTCCTTCGCTTCAATAACACAGGTTTACAAAAAAAAATTTTTTTTTTTAATTGTTTGGAATTTGATAACTGATTTTTATGTATTTTTCAGCGCTGATTGCAAAAATGCAATCCATTTTTTTTCTATCACGTAAGGTTTTCTCACAAAAAAGGAATTACTTTTTGGTATAATAACAAAATTTTAGCAATTTTTCAATTTTTTTTCTTAAGTTAAAGGATTTTATTTCATGTATAATACATGTTATAAACTACGTATATCTAGTACACTTACATTTCTCTTTAAGCTCATAAGTCCTTATAGTATCACCAAAATTGGGATCTCTTAGTTTTGCCTCGGATAAACCAGAAAAACTCACTAGAGTACGGAACTATGTATAAAAATATCGAAAAAAGCTAAAAATAGACAAGCAGTTTGTGGAATAACTGTACGTGATGTAATTTTTTCACTATTTTTCCCGAAATTAGCGTTGAAAATACTATCAAGATCACGTATTCAATTTTAAACAATTTTTATTTCGCAGACCTGCGTAATGATTTAAGAAGATTATCCGTTTTTTATTGTAATTATTGCGAACATTTGCGAACGTTCCATTCGAAAAACAGATTGGTAATTATGGGGGAAACTCCGTAGCAACTATTGTAATTTTCATTTTTATTTTTCTTAATATTTTCTTGGTAATTTTTTATTATCCTTAACATATTTTTTTAGTCTAAATTGAAAGCTTAATTTTTCGTCTAACCGTATAGTTGAAGAGAGTGTTCAACGAGTATAGAATGATTTTAATAGCTCAAGGAACTCTCGAGTTGATGACGAATGGCCAAATTTCTGAAAATCTCCCAAATTCGACACAAAAGCTGCGATAACTCGAGAACCGATAAAGCAATCGACCTCGGGATGGTTCTCATTCGTTTCAGCGTCCAAAAATCTATAGAAATTGATACCATATACACATTTTTCTGAAAAACTTTGAAAAATATGAATTTTCTCCTTCTCAAACCCTCCGAAAATACCCTTAAAATTGAGAAAGCGATTTGGTTAAAAAATTAAGTCGTTGAGGGGCCAAATTGATTTTTGGTGAAAATTTCAAAAATTTAGATTCTATAGTTTGGCGGAAAAGGTTGACGGAGGACGGACAGATTTTTTTTTTTTAATCGGATAATCGGATTCTCAATGCCCTGAAACGCAAAACATTGATTTTGTAGAAGGGTTAAAAAAAATTTTTTTTGGACGACTACCGCGATTTATTATCAATAATAAACCAAAAAGCATCTACAGATCCAAACAATTTCTATCGGACCAAAAAACTTCAAATTTCGAACACATTATTGGTCTAAATAATCTTTGATCAAAATTAGATCACCCTACCTCTCTCGTTTAATTTAATTAAGAGGATTTTAAATGGAGATTCACTAAGCAAATGTTCAGTGAAATGCGATAAGTGAGCGATAATGAGCAAAGAATGAGGTACTTACCTGTCGAATCCATCACTTCCCAAAATGGAACACTAAATCAGCTTCGAACGCGGTTATTTACATTTTTCTCTAGTCAACTGTCAATGTATTTATATCAGAAATAGTTATGCAAGATAATTCACCTTCGCAATGTTCCTGGTCACGGAGCTTAAACGACAAATTGTGTCCCGTATAAGGAACAAAAAATCTGAAATGGCTTCAATTTAAAAACGCTGCAAATGATTGTACAGTGGTTTATTATTATTTCGCTTCAATATTGATTTAAGAAGACCATCCATTTGTCATTTTAAATATTCCGAAAATTTGTGAACGTTCCCACCGAAAAACAGATGGTAACTATAGGGGAAAAATCCGTAGCAACTATTGTAATTTTAATCATTTTTATTTTTCTTAATTTCCTAATTAAAAACTAAACCTGTTGCCTGACGATATAGCTGGAGAGAGTGTTTAACGACCATTCCAATGAGTATAGAACGATTTTTATAGCTCCAAGAACTCTCGAGTTATACCCTCGTGTCAAATTTCTGAAAATCTCCCAAATTTTTCACAAAAGCTGCGATAACTCGAGAACCAATAAAGCTATCGACCCGGCGATGGTCTCATTCGATTCAGCGTCCAAAAATCTATATAATTTGATACCACGTACACATTTCTCTGAAAAACCTTGGAAAATATGAATTTTCTCCCCCTCAAAACCCCCCAAAAATACCCTTAAAATTGAGCTAGCAAGTTGGTTCAAGAATTGGGCCGTCGTAAGACCGAGATTGATTTTTGGTGAAAATTTCAAATTTTTAGCTCTTACAGTTTGGCCGGAAAACTGCTAACGGCGTACGGCGGACGGCGTACGGCGTACGGCGTACGGCGTACGGCGGACGGCGTACGGCGTACGGCGGACGGCGTACGGCGTACGGCGGACGGACAGAAATTTTTTTATTGGATATTCGGATTCTACATGCCTTGAAACGTAAAACATCAAATTTTGAGGGGGGGTTAGAAATTTTTTTTTCTTGGGCGATTACAATGGTTTATTATTGAATAATAAACCAAAATAAAGAACTAGGCATATTTAAAAAAAATTTAAACTATTCTATGTAATCGCCAATGCCGTGGCCCTATTTTCCCCGTAGCATTTTTCAGGAGCTGAGAATTGGTGGAAATTGGGGCTAAGCGATTTACCACCTGACAGAAACGCAACCTCCAACGTACGCTCTTATTTGGAAATATTCCATCATTATCGAGCCGCGTGGACAGTTTCGATACTGATGAATTACGACCGGTTGCCTAACGCGATCTTGACATAATCGTTATCGTTGAAATCCTCTTTAATCCGTTGACAAAAATAAACTCGGAAACGGAAACAAGGACAGATCCCGCGCGATGTTGTAAATCGCGCGGTTTTGGTTTATTATTCAATAATAAACCATTGTAATCGCCCAAGAAAAAAAAATTTCTAACCCCCTCAAAATTTGATGTTTTACGTTTCAAGGCATGTAGAATCCGAATATCCAGTAAAAAAAATTCTGTCCGTACGCCGTTAGCAGTTTTCCGGCCAAACTATAATAGCTAAATTCTTGAAATTTTCACCAAAAATCAATCTCGGTCCTACGATTGCCCAATTCTTGAACCAACTTGCTAGCTCAATTTTGAGGGTATTTAGGGGGGTTTTGAGTGGGAGAAAATTCATATTTTCCACGGTTTTTCAGAAAAATGTGTACGTGGTATCAAATTCAATAGATTTTTGGACGCTGAATCGAATGAGACCATCGCGGGGTCGATAGCTTTATTGGTACTCGAGTTATCGCAGCTTTTGTGCCGAATTTGGGAGATTTTCAGAAATTTGACATGAGGGTATAACTCGATAATTCTTGGAGCTATAAAAATCGTTCTATATTCATTGGAATGGTCGTCAAACACTCTCTCTAGCTGTACCGTGAGGCAAAAATGTATCTTTTAATTAGGAAATTAAGAAAAATAAAAATGATTAAAATTACAATTGTCGCTACGGAGTTTTCCCTTATACCAATCTGTTTTTCGGTTGGAACGTTCACGCATGGTCTGAATAATTGCTATCACAAATGGATATTCTTCTTAAATCATTATTGAAGCGAAGGAATAATAAACCACTGTACAATCATTTGCAGCGTTTTATATTTTAATGCGAATCGTTTACATCGCTATTCTACAGCATCTCTCGCTTGTTGCGAAATTCAGCCCTAGAAATGTACAGCTTTCGAACAACGTTTTACTAGACTGTTAAAAATAAACGCGTAAAGGCGTAAATCGGGTAATTTTATCGACCACGTCGTTAAAACGCGGTTTCTGTTGCAAACGTAAACACACTAACGTCTCGATGTCACCTCATTAATTTCTCATGTTTACCTTTTTTGCCGAAGGTTCGGCCCAATTGATGGCCCCTGTTTGCCCCTTCATATCGCGCATTTCCTAATTGCGTCGAGAGTTGACTTTCGACCCCGAAAAATAATTTTTGCGACGTTTCTCGCTCGAAATTCCAGCTAATTAAAAGATAGAACTCGCCGAGACGTGACTGACAGACGAGCTGGGGCGATTCTGTGAAAATGATCCGTCAGCGCTTCGGAATCATGATGAATCCTATCGTTGGGAGGAGTGTCGTGCTCAAAACTGAGCAGGCTAGCTTGGGAAAATGAAAGGTAAGAATGAGATTTCTCACCAGGCTATAACCGGATAAAAAATCCGCAAGATGGACGGTTTTGCGTCAGCAGATCACCAACAGGATGTGCAACGTTGGTAACGTTCTGTGAAAAATACGACCCTCGGAAACGGATAGACACCCACGATAGTCACGAAGGCTCCGGCTCAACACGATTTGAACTTTGCTTAATGAATAGCTCGTGAGAATAGAATAAATACGCATAGCATGAATGTTTTTGGTTTATTATTCAATTTAAAAAAAAACCGCTGCAAATGATTGTACAGTGGTTCAATTCCTTCGCTTCAATAATGATTTAAGAAGACTATCCATTTCTGCTAGTAATTATTCCGAACATTTGTGAACGTTCCCACCTAAAAACAGATTGGTATAAGGGAAAACTCCGTAGCGACTATTGTCATTTTAATCATTTTTATTTTCCTTAATTTCCTAATTAAAAGCTAAATTTTTTGCCCTACCGTACAGCTCGAGAGAGTGTTTGACGACCATTCCAATGAGTATAGAACGATTTTTATAGCTCCAAGAACTCTCGTCAATTTTCTGAAAATCTCCCAAATTCGACTCAAGAGCTTCGATAACTTAAGAACCAATAAAGCTATCGACCCAGCGATGGTTTCATTCGATTCAGCGTCCAAAGATCTATATAATTTAATAAACGTACACATTTTTCTGAAAAACCTTGGAAAATATGAATTTTCTCCCCCTCAAAACCCCCCAAAAATACCCTTAAAATTGAGCTAGCAAGTTGGTTCAAGAATTGGGCCGTCGTAGGACCGAGATTGATTTTTGGTGAAAATTTCAAATTTTTAGCTCTTTTAGTTTGGCCGGAAAACTGCTAACGGCGGACGGACAGAATTTTTTTTATTGGATATTCGGATTCTACATGCCTTGAAACGTAAAACATCAAATTTTGAGGGGGGGTTAGACATTTTTTTCTTGGGCGATTACAATGGTTTATTATTGAATAATAAACCAACACAAATCGATGGTATTCTTACATATTATTGAAGGAAAGGAATAATAAACCACTGTGCAATCATTTGTAGCTTTTTAATGGTGATTATAACATGATTCCAAACTCTCCTTTCAAAAAACCTTCATTTCGCTAGTTTGGAATTTAATAACCATATAAAAATTATAATTTCAATTAAATTTTTACGTGACGAGTTGATTTTCGAGGAAAACTGCGACTTTCGCTCTGAAAATCGGCGTTTTCCTTTTTCAAATAAAATAATCTCCGCCATAATAGATATTCACGCAACTAAATCTATGAAAACAACCATCAAACCCTTCTAAAACAATAAATTACTTAATTTGCTTTTGGGTGCGCAGGCGAAAATTTACCTGCTTGTTAATTGAAAAAAAATCGCTTCTTTGCCAATAGAGGAAAATTAAAATTCCGCTCGCAGCTCTAGAGATTTTTAGCCGAGCATCTGCTAACGCGAAAAGCAAACCTTGATTTCTCATTTTATCCTTTTTCGAGAAAGCCGTAAACAACCGAACGACAGTACTAAGTCTTCCGTCGAGCAAATACTGAATGAACACGTGTTCGGCTGTGCGTCGTATAAATGCGATGGGCTGGTCTACAAATTATCAGCAGGACGTCTCGTATCTTCCTACTTGTTCGAACGCATGTTGATACGAGCTAGTTCAACGTCTAAAGACAAGTCGTGCAGTTGGAGCATATTCACACTAATAGGAAGAGGATTTTTTTTGCGGATTTTTAACCATGCCATTCAGATTTCTTGTCGCTCTACGACCTTATTATTCAAGGAATTTAACGTGCTGAAAAAGGAATACGTATAGCCGAACGAAAGCAAAATGCTGAAAAGTTGCAGTCATTCTGCATTGCTTTACGAGCCAATTTTCGTAGTGTTATTTAGGGGACTGAAGAATATTGTAACAAATAATATAGATTAAAAAAAACGCAATTCAACCATAGTAACCTTCTCCTTTTTTGAAGTCGGTTAATTAATAGTGGTTGATCGACCCTTCGAAATCGTATTCAAGTTATCAGGGATAGGGCCTGACCTTATCCTTAATAAGTTGACCACATAATATAGAAATATTTTTATTAATGCTCGAGTAATATGATCATTATTTCCAGAACTCAACAGTTCCCTAAAAACTGCGATAGCTCAAAAAACGTTAAATCTACGTACCCGGCTGTGGACACATTAGATTCGGCGTGATAAAAAAGATTCCCAATTACCCTTTATATTCGGTGTAGGTGGTTTTTCAATTTTTCGATAATTAAATTTAAATACCACCCTATACTTCGATCTAGTGGGCCAGCGAACTCGTATTTATTTTTACCGAGAAGGATTTTTCCGCCAAAAATGAAAGTTATATCTAAAAAAACATGAAGATGCTCGATAGCTAACCCATACTGTGTTGTAGTTCTCCTCAGACAGACCAATGCGAACTCACAGATTTTAATACACCTCAACTTAATTATACCTATGTGCTTATATGATTTATATACCTTTCACGGTCATATATAAATATTTCTGATGCTCAGTGCAGTACCCATTCTGTGTAGGAGCGTGGCCTCTCATCGGACAGACGATGCGAACTCATGAACCTCTCACCACAATTATATACCTATATACCTCTCATTTATATACCTTTAACGGACATATATCTATGAATATTTCTGATGTGCTCAATTTCTGAATGACTGAAGTGTATACCAATTCTGTATTGGAGCGTGGGCTCATATCGGTCTGATAGGAACTTTGAACGAACTTACAACTCAACTACGAACTTTGAACTTAATACTTCCCATCTCAATTGTACAGTTCTAATTTATATACCTTTCACAGACTTAAATATATAATTATTTCTGATGCTCAGTGCAGTAACCATTCTGTGTTGAAGCGTTGGTTCTCATGGGACAGGCCAATCCGAACTCATCGACTTGAATACCTTTCGCCTCCATTTTACCTATTTACATATATGCGTCTCATTTATTCTTTCTATAAATATTTTTATTTTTTATTTTTCTATAAATATTTGCGAACACACAGACTTTTGGTTAGACTTTCAATCTAAGCGTTTCTGAGGGTGGTATTTTACATACTGATGAATAAGTACAAATTTATTTTCTAGAATTCGATTCTCGACAGCATAAATCGGAATTTCTATGCGCTTTCGGGTCGAAATTCGTTGTTTGATTTTTTTCTTTTCGAGTGAGCCAAATATCTTTTCGGCGAAAATTCGCTAAAAATTTTTAGCTGCTTCCGTTTCGATAGGATGATTAGATTTTTGGATTTAAAACAAATCAAAGGTTCCTGCTTGCGATCCGTTTCTTCAAGCGTAGGCGTCGCTCGATGAATCAACAGTGACAAGTGACAATTTTTTGCACCTCCGGTTCTTAATTGTCTCTATTAGAAAATTTCATTCTTCGATCCACTGACTCACATCGATTTGGCTATTTTCGCTGAACAGTTTCAAATGTGGGGATTCCAGGGCCGCTATTGTTCGCAGGTCCTTCACCTATTTTCCATTCAAGTGGCCATTGACGTATGTTGACATTCACCGCGTCGAGGGATTTCGGAACTAGGAAATCGCTAACATACGAAACGAAGGGATGTTTATGAAATATACAGCTCAGTGCCCGACATTTAAAATTAAATGAGTTACTGGGCTCACCTAATCCACCTGCCATTGCGAAGATTTCAAAACAGAAAAAAATAACTTCAAGAAAAAAAAAGTGGGTAAGAAATTAGCTAAAGATTTCGACCGTTAAAATATATCGATTCTAGCGGCCTTCGAAAATCACAATAGAATATTATTCTCTCTACAATCCGATTTTCATCCTTTGTCATTTTCTGTCGAATCGTCAGCTACTGAGGGGCCGATAATTTTTCATACTGACGTCAAACGGATTTGCTCTGCGATCCCTACCTATCGATGGTTTCATAGCGGTTCTCTACGTAGATGATGATTGTGACGGTCTAACTTTGAAAGATGACACACGTTCCAGAAGAAAATATTGT
The DNA here is from genome assembly GCA_037159825.1 of Tupiocoris notatus. Classification (NCBI taxonomy): domain Eukaryota; kingdom Metazoa; phylum Arthropoda; class Insecta; order Hemiptera; family Miridae; genus Tupiocoris; species Tupiocoris notatus. Next base: position 6,705 of record JASJUZ010000228.1, on the reverse strand, counting down.
TCATTGTGACTCATTCTTATGTGTAACTTGATACGCACTTACCTCGTGGCTCTTCGTAGGATTTTTGTTTATTATTCAATGACAAACCGTTGTGATCTCCCAAGAAAAAAAATGTCAACTTCCCTCAAAATTCGATGTTTTACTTTTCAAGGCATGTAGATAGATGTGATAGAGTCGAATAAAAAAATAAAATAAAAAAGATTCTGTACGTCCGCCGTACGCTGTCAACACTTTCTGACGAAACTACAAGAGGTAAATGCTTGAAATTTTCACCAAAAATCAATCTTGGCCTGACAACGGCTCAATTCTTTAACCAAGTCTCTACCTCAATTTTAAGGCTGGAGAAAAATCGTATTTTCCAACGTTTTTCAGACAAAGGTGCATTTGGTGTCAATTTCTATGTATATTTTTTCTAAACATATTTCTAAATCTTCTTTAAGTAAGTATCTTAGTTTCATTTATGTAACCCCTTAGTAAGATAAGTCTGATAAAAATTGTAAATAAGTTAAAACTTGCGATAAAAATTTTCAGAGGAAAAAAATTGTAAAATGAAGAAAAATACAAATAATTAAAATCACCATATAGTTGCTAAGAGTTTTCCCTTATAGTTTGCGATTTCCATTGCGATTTCTTGTAAGGCGGAGACGTTCACCAATGTTCCGATAAGTTATTATCACAAATGGACGGTCTTCTTAAATTATTATTGAAGCAAAGGAATAATCGTACAATTATTGGCAGCGTTTTCAATCACTATCGACTAAAAATACTTTTTTGGGTGGATTTCACAAATAAAAAATTGAGTTGCAGTTAGCTGTACAGGCAAGGCCAACAAGCAATGTAAAAACTAGCAACAATCTTTGTTTTCGCTAGTAATATCGCTTGTTAGTTACTGAGCCTAATTCCAACTCTTTTTTTTTTTCTTTTTTTTTTTAAATCTACCATTAGTGTAATTAATACCGCAATGGAGAATACTTTTGCTTAAAATATTTAAAAAAAAAAAATGAACCGTCAAACAAGCTCCAGATGACAATGATGTGCATTTTGTGTGATACAGCGTTGACTTATCTATTACTCTCTTGGTATTGAAAATTCTATTTTTTTTTTTTCTTTGCTTAAGTACTCGTCTCGTATTTAATATTATATTTCGCATTTTTCGTCCGCAGGTGCGTACTACGCTGTAGAGGTTAATTAATTGCCGCGGTTACACGTACAATTAAACTATAATCGTCTAACGATCGTGGAACCTTCGCTTTGCATTTACGTCATTGCATAGTGACAGCCGGCGAGGAATATTGTTGAAAATTATTGTGAGAATTCTTCACTGCAAATTAACGGTTTCGATCGAAACAATCGGATTCGGTTAAAATTAAAAACGAGTTTTCTTCGTAGTATTCATGCTTTTATCCATGATTGTAGTATCATTATGGATTTACATAATTAAATAGAGCGGGGGGAAATTAAAAATGCAGTTTCTTAATTGGCTCGCCATTTCGCTTATTTATTGATTATAGTCTTGTGAGGGCATTACTTCTCGTTGAGTGCGGCGATTCGATCGAATCCAGGAAGTGGTTTTTGCTCGAAAATGTGATCGATCAACTAGTGGAAATTGGTCAATTTTTTCTAGTCGTTTTTCTAGTTTTCTCATGAAAAAACGCTGCAATTGATTGAACATTATTATTATTTATTATTATTATTATTTATTATTATTGTTTATTATTCATTATTATTGAACATTATTATTATTATTTATTTTTATTATTATTATTATTTTTGCATCAACTATGATTTAAAATTGATTGAACATTATTATTATTATTTATTATTATTATTATTATTATTATTATTATTATTATTATTATTATTAGGTCTTATCTATTATTTTTATTATTTTTATTTTTATTATGATTATTTATTTATTTTATTTTTTTTTTTTTTGCATCAACTATGATTAAAAAGACCATGGCTTGTGAATATTCCGAACAGTTGTGAACATTCCCACCGAAAAAAGATTGGTAAAAAAAAGGTATGAGGAAAAAAGCTGCGATAACTCGAGAACCAATAAAGCTATCGACCCCGCGACGGTCTCGTTCGATTCATCGTCCAAAAATCTATAGAAATTGATACCAAATACACCGTTGACCAAAAAACATTCAAAATACGATTTTTCTCCCCCTCAAAACCCCCCAAAATACCCTTAAAATTGAGCTAGCAATGTGGTTTATGAATCGGGCAGTTGTGAGGCCGAGATTGATTTTTTTGTGACAATTTCAAGAATGTAGCTGTTACAGTTTTCTCGGAAAAAGTGTTGACGGCGGACGGACAGAATTTTTTTTTTAAATTGGATATTCGATTTCTACATGCCTTGAAACGTAAAACATCAAATTTTGAGGGGGGTTAGAAAATGTTTTTTCTTGGCGATTGCAATGGTTTATTATTGAATAATAAACCAAAAAAATTCTGTCTGCCGTACGCCGTCACCACTTTTCCGGCCAAACTATAATACCTACATTCTTGAAATTTTCATAAAAAATCATTCTCGGCCTCACAATGGCCCAATTCTAGAATCACATTGCTAGCCCAATTTATGGGTATTTTTGGGGGGGTTCGAGGTGGAGAAAATTCGTATTTTCCGTAGAAAAAAAGTGTATTCGCTATCTATTTCTATAGATTTTTGGACGCTGGATCGAATGAGACCATCGCGGGGACGATAGCTTTATTGGTTCTCGATTTATCGCAGCTTTTGAGTTGAATTGGGGAGATTTTCAGAAATTTGGCATGAGGGTTATTCGAGAGTTTTGTACCTATAAAAATCGTTCTATACTCGTTGGAATGCTCGTCGAACATTCTCTTAAATTATACCGTATGGTGAAAAATTAAGATTTTAATTTGGAAATTAAGAAAAATAAAAACGATTAAAATTATAATAGTTGCTACGGAGTTTTCCTATATAGGGGGTTCGGAACGTTCACAAAAAATGTTCGGAATATACTATCGCTAATGGATAATCTTCTTAAATCATTATTGAAGCAAAGGAATAATTATATGATAATTGTAGTAGAGGGGTTGTGAGGGGGAGAAAAACCAGGCGACTTATTCTCCGGATTTTTAATGGCTGGCCGAGCACTTTCGCCCATTCGGGCATCTTCAGGGCGACGTGGAACCATGAGGTCCACAGCCTGGTTTTTCTCCCCCTCACAACCCCTCTACTACAATAGATGCGACGACAACCAAACGAATATTATGATAATTATAATTTTTATTTATTTATTTATTTATTTTTTTATATTGGATATTTGGATTCTACATGCCTTGAAACGTAAAACATCAAATTTTGAGGGGGATTAGAACTTTTTTTCTTGGGCGATTATAATGGTTTATTATAGTAATAAACCAAATAGAAAAACTTTCAGGTGCTGACGGTCGACTTGACAATGGTGTTCAGCATTAAATCGCCTTGTATCTCGCCGGAACACAATTCCCCCCGTGCTCTTTCTTCGACATTCGCCGGACAGTGCAATCTTATCTTTGCCCTTCCGGTCGAAAGTGTGGTCCGATATGATATCCGACCGTATTCTCATTCGGACGCGCCTCTCGCCTGGCAAGTTGCCCAGAACTGAAGGTTCCAAGCATCTTCGAGGCCGAATCCTCTCCTCGTTCGAATCCTCTCCTCGTTGCAGACATCGGGACGGGGATGTCTCCCGAGTGGGGGAACGAATGTAAGCCCAGCGGCTCTCGGTTAAGGCTCCAGTTCACGCCGTGTACAGAAACGTCAAAGTAATCGTTGCGGCGAATTACAGTATTTCAGTAGTGTGAAAATTTCTCATCGCGCGGATTCGTTTGTGTGGTGTACGTGCAATAAAATGGTGAATACGACCGGTACCCTTTGCCAGTTTCCGAGATCGCCGTTGGATCCTGTTACGATGTCAACGGCCGTCGAGCAGTTCCAGAAACTTTTGTCGAGCGCTAAAGTGAGTATTTGATCGAGCGTACTTTTTAGCTCTGCGGAAAAATCTATCGATCCGGTATTGATAGATTTTTCGCGCACTACAATCGATTGAACCGAACTTGGGCCGTGTTAATTTGTCAGTGCGTCCCTCGGTTATGTTATTGGAATAGCTAGTAGAATCGTGGCCCTAGCACGTGCCCTTCCCTCGGACGCCCTTTTAGGTAGTTTTTGCCCCTAGAGGACGCTATTTCGGTGCGTTTATTTTAAAGTCGATTTACTTCGCGCGGTTGTCGTTACTTGCGAGAAAGGCGACCCATTTTCGTCCGATTGACGTCAGTTGACTTTCATTAAGCCCTCGCGTTTTCTCCGTACCGCAAAATTCGGCGAACTGTTCGAATTTCCATTTAAATAGATTGATTTTTTAAAATTTTAACCGTATCGAAAAACTCCTATCTTCGATTTTACTTTCGACCACAAAAGATCTCTTGTCTCGCAACAAGGACACGTTCCATTGTGGCCGCTAATTGTACCTGTATCGCCTGCCGTTCCTCCCACCAAATAGCAAACCCTATTGTTCTCAATGTTCTTTATGTTAATTTCCCAGCCTCGTTTCGCATCTCGCCCGGATCGGGCGATTTTGTTGAAAATTCGACCGGCTGAGGATTTTTTCGAATCGTTGCCCTATCTTGCACGTTGCCCGGATCGACTGCTTCAATTGGACGCTTTCTCCCGACCCGTAGCCACGCATCCTGTTCCGCTTTTGATACCTCGGCCACTCTCACCGCTTAGCTTCCTTTTCTCCACGTGTATCTCTTCCTTTGATTATAATATAGCGAAGAATACCTGTCGGTCATTTATTACATTTAGTTTTCCGTCATATTTCATTTAGTTTTCCGCCAATCTTCCCTATTTTTCCCTGATGAAAGTACGATAAAAAAATAACGCTCCAATTAAATTACAAAATTGAATTTAACGCTCCAATTAAATTACAAAATTAATATAAACGCTCCAATTAAATTACAAAATTAATCTAAACGCTCCAATTAATAACGAAATCGTACGTGTCTTCTTTCCAATAATTTCTTTCGAATTATTTCTCATATATTTCTTCTGATAAAATAACAGCCGCAAATTAATTAGAATTTAATTTTCAAAATGTATGAAAACTGTTTTCATCTTGCGCTACAGGTACGAACTCGATGGGATCAATTTCCGACTCGAAAATTCACTATAATCGCTCGAATTCTTTACTGATAATTCATATTTTTCCGAATCTAGTCGAAAACCGTAGTGAAGTCTAAACCAACCACGGACGCTTCATTTTTTAAAACATTTTTCTATTTTATTTGTGGATCAGCTTTGACCGCTATGGTAAGAATAATCAGGAGTATTATTATTTGCGTATTTATAGAGCGGAAAATGCGAACGATTTAATTTTAGCCACTAAAAAATTTTAGGTATTAATTTTAGGTTATTCAGAACACGAAGGTTTACAAAATTTTGTATACCATTTTAGGACATGACTAATTGTAGCCGTAATTAAGTTGCCCTACACCAATAAACTTAATCAACCTTTTAATAACCTACGTGAAAAAAATCTCATAACTTATTTATTTATTTTCTATTTTTATTTATTTATTTTCAAACGTGACGCGCACATGATTTTTAACTGGAAAAGATAATTAGAAAAATCGCTCTCTTCGCTCGTTCTAATTCAATTAATTTTTCTACCGATTTGTTCGCCTGCGGAGCTGGTTTTTAACATTTTTCTCTTCATTGTTTCAGGGTAGTGCGAAAGACAGTTGGAAGCCGACTTGTTGCTCGGCCAACAAGCGTTGCCGTCGTCAACACGAGGACAGCAGTTCTCTCCTCAAGTTCCTAGCTTTGGTTAGTGAAACTCTCTCAATATAACTAAAATTAATCAAAGTCAATCATTTTATTTATTATTCACCTTTCAATTATTGAACGAGTTAGTCTCGATTTTTTTTCTGGAATTACAACCGAAAATAGCCTTTTGTAAATAGAGATTTTCCCGTTGTAAAATTGTGCTTTGTTTTGGCTTCAGAACGCTTTAGAATTGAGCGCCCCAGCAAGCGACGTGCTCCTGAGAAGCCAGCAATGCCCGACTCCTACGAGCCCGTCCAACTGGTTTCAGCTTTCTGGGCATCCGGACGCTTTCGCCCCTGCTGGCCCAGGAACGATTTGGAAAAAGTGTTCAGGAGGAGACGAACGCGCTGTATACGAAGCCCTTGCCTCTGAACCGGCTTTGAGAGACATTACACCCGCTTATTTCCGCCAAGTGAGTAAAAATATTATATTGTTAGTGGCATTTAAATAGGCGTAGTATTTTTTCAGCGTGAGATACAATTCCTTTTTGATATGGGACCTTCCGCTGGAGATCTTGAGTGATAGAGATGGGATCTTGGTATCAATATTCAAAATATTGATATTAATCAAAATGTCGATATTTATCGAAATATCAATATTTATCAATAAGTATATTTATATTTATCAATATTATCGAAATATCAATATTTATCAATTTATTTATATTTATCATTATTATCGAAATATTGATAATTATCTAAATATTTATCATTATTATCGAAATATTGATATTTATCTAGACGTCTCAGAGACGTAAAACAAAAACATTCAAAACCGATAACAGAACCTTCAAAAGTTCGAGCTCCGAACCGTCGATATTATCGAATAGTTTTACTTTAATTGATATGAAATGAAATGGACTTTATTCTTCT